>CM021103.1:201790185-202204880 GCA_007115665.2 Sequoiadendron giganteum
GGAGGGAGAGGAGAGAGAGAGAGTAGATAGGGGACAAGGTAGGGAGGGAGACATCTAGAGAGAGAGAGAGAGAGATGGAGGGAGAGGTAGATAAAGAGACCCCATTTCTTGGACCCATTTTTTCAAACAGGCCAAGTTAGGCTACCAATTTCACTGAATTGGCAAGCTAATAGGCCCACTAGCTTGCTTATTCACTGAAATTGGAAATGTAGTGGAAAATCACTAGGAGACCCCATTTCTTGGACCCATTTTTTCAAACAGGCCAAGTTAGGTTTCCAATTTCATTGAATTGGCAAGCTAGTGGGCCCAATAGCTTGCCAATTCGATGAAATTGGCAATGTTGTGGCCTATTTGAAAAAATGGGTCCAAGAAATGGGGTCTCCCAGTGATGTAAATTATTGGGAGACCCCATTTCTTGGACCCATTTTTCCAAATAGGCCAAGTTAAACCCTCAATATTTAATCCCTCAACCCTCAACCCTTAAACCCTAAACCCTAAACCCCTATACCCTCTACCCTATACATTGGACCCTCAACCCTAATCCTTCAACCATATACCCTCAAACCTATATCCTAAACCCTCTACCCTCAAACATAAACCCTTAAACCTTCTACCCTCTACCCTCTACCCTAATCCCTCAACCCTATACCCTCAACCCAATACCCTAAACCATCAACCTTATAGGTCCTCAACCCTATACCCTCAATTCTCAGCCCTCTACCCTCAATTCTCAACCCTCTACCCTATACATTGGATCCTTAACCATAATATATCTCTTTTCATCCCTCATCTTCTCTCCTTCTCTCTATCTCACTTCTCCCTCCATCCGTCCCTCCCTCTCTATCTTAATCCCTCAACACTAAACCATCAACCCTTAAACCCTTAAACACTCAACCCTAAACCCTAAACCCTCAATCCTCAAACCTTAAACCATAAACCCTCTACCCTCTACCCTCAACCCAATATCCTCTACCCTCAACCCTTAAACCTAAGTAAAATCTCTACCCTAAACCCTTAAACCCTCTACCCTCTACCCTCTATCCTATTTATTAATCCCCCAACCCTCAATTCTCAACCCTCAACCCTTAATCCCTCAACCCTTAAACCCTAAACCCTCAACCTCTATACCCTCTACCCTATACATTGGACCCTCAAGCCTACTCCTTCAGCCATATACCCTCAAACCTATACCATCAACCCTCTACCATCAACCCTTAACCCTCAACCCTAAACCCTTAAACCTTCTACCCTCTACCCTAATCCCTCAACCCTATACCCTCAATAACATACCCTAAACCATCAACCCTTAACCCTTCTACCCTCTACCCTAATACCTCAACCCTATACTCTCAATAACATACCCTAAACCCTCTACCATCAACCCTTAACCCTCAACCCTCAACCCTTAAACCCTAAACCTTTAAACCTTCCACCCTCTACCCTAATCCCTCAACCCTATACCCTCAATAACATACCCTAAACCATCAACCCTATAGGTCCTCAACCATATACCCTCAATTATCAACCCTCTACCTATTTGGATGCTTAACCCTCATATATCTTTGTCTCTCCCTCCTCTTCTCTCCTTCTCTCTATCTTGCTTCTCCCTCCATCTCTCCCTCCATCTCTCCCTCCATCCATCCCTTCCTCTCTACCCTAATCCCTCAACCCTTACACCCTTGAACACTCAACCATAAACCCTAAACCATCAACCCTTAAACCCTCTAGCCTCTACCCTCAACCCTCAACCCAATACCCTCTACCCTCAACCCTAATCCCTCAAATCTAATCCCTCAACCCTCAACCCTTTATTCCTCAAACCTTAAACCCTCTAGCCTCTACCCTCAACCCTTAAACCCTAATCCCTCAACCCCTATACCCTCTACCCTATACATTATACCCTCAACCCTAATCCCTCAACCCTATACCCTCAATCCTCCACCCTCAACCTTAAACCCTCAACCCTTAAACCCTAAACACTTAAACCATCTACCCTCTACCCTCTACCCTCTACCCTATTTATATTAAACCCTCAACCCTTAATTCTCAACCCTCAACCCTTAAACCCTAAACCATCAACCCCTATACCCTCTACCCTATACATTGGACCCTCAACCTAATCCTTCAACCATACACACTCAAACCTATACCCTAAACCCTCCACCCTCAACCCTTAACCCTCAACCCTAAACCCTTTATCCCTAAACCCTTAGTCTACCCTCTACCCTCAACCCAATACCCTCTACCCTAATCCCTCAACCCTATACCCTCAACCTAATACCCTAAGCCATCAACCCTATAGGTCCTCAACCCTACACCCTCAATTCTCAACCATCTACCCTATACATTGGATCTTAAACCCTCATATATATGTGTCTGTCCCTCCTCTTCTCTCCTTCTCTCTATCTCACTTATCCCTCCATCTCTCCCTCCCACCCTTTCCCTCCCTCTCTACCCTAATCCCTCAACCATTTACCCTCAACCCTTAAACCCTTAAACACTCAACCCTAAACCCTAAACCCTCAACCCTCAACCCTCAAACCCTAAACCCTTAAACCCTCTGCCCTCTACCCTCTACCCTAATCCCTCAACCCTTAAACCCAAGTAAACTCTCTACCCTAATCCCTCAACCCTCAACCCTTAATCCCTCGACCCTCAAACCCTAAACCCTAATACCTGAACCCCTATATTCTCTACCCTATACATTGGACCCTCAACCCTAATCCCCCAACCCTATACCCTCAATCCTCTACCCTCAACCTTAAACCCTAAACCCCCAACCCTTAAACACTTTACCATATAGCCTCTACTCTATACATTAAACCCTAAACCCTCAACCCTTAATCCATCAATCCTCAACCCTCAAACCCTAAACCATTAACCTCGATACCCTATACCCTATACATTTGACCCTCAACCCTAATCCTTCAATAATATGTACCCTCAACCCCCATACCCTAAACCTAATACCCTAAACCATCTACCCTATAAGTCCTCAACCCTATACCCTCAATTCTCAACCCTCTACCCTATACATTGGATCTTCAACCCTCATATATATCTATCCCTCCCTCCTCCTGTCTCCTTCTCTCTATCTAACTTCTCCCTCCATCTCTCCATCCATCCATCCCTCCCTCTCTACCCTAATCCCTCAACCCTAAACCCCCAACCCTTAAACCCTTAAACACTCAACCCTAAACCCTAAACCCTAAACCCTCAGCCCTTAAACCCTAAACCCTTAAACCCTCTACCCTCAACCCAATACCCTCTACCCCTCAACCCTAATCCCTAAACCTTAATCCCTCAACCCTTAAACCCAAGAAAACTCTATACCCTAGTCCCTAATCCCTCAACCTTTAAACCCTCTACCCTCTACCCTCTACCCTCTACCCTCTACCCTCTACCCTCTACCCTTAAACCCTCTACCCTCTACCCTTAAACCCTAATCCCTCAACCCCTCAACCCTCAACCCTCTACCCTCAACCCTCAACCCTCTACCCTCAACCCTTAAACCCTAATCCCTCTCTCCTACCCTCTCTAATTGTCTCTATCTACCCTCTCCCTCTTTCTATGTACCTCTCACTCAATCAATCCCTGCCACTCTCTCTCGCTCCCTCTATCTATCTCCCTCCCACTACCTCTCCATCACTCCCTCTCTCTCCCACTACCTATCTCTCCCTCTCTCAAGTCTCTCCCTCCCACCCCCTCTCTCTCAGGTCTCTCCCTCTGGCACCCTACCTAGGTAACTCTCTCTCTCTCCCACCCTACCTAGATAATTCCCTCTCACTCCACCCCCTCTATCTCTCCCTCTCTCAAGTTACTTCCTCCAACACCTTCTCCCTCTCTCAAGTATCTCACTCTCGCAGTCCCTCTCTATCCCACTCCCTCTCTCTTGAACTCCCTCTCACCCCTCCTCAAACTCTCAAGTCTCTCCCTCTAGAACCCTACCTACATAACTTTCTCTTTCTCTCCCTTTCTCTCTCTCTCCCCCCTCCCTCTCCCCTCTCTCTCTCTCTCCCTCTCTCTCAATTCTCTCTCTCCCACCCTTCTCTCTCTCTCAATCCCTCCCACCCTGCCTAGGTAAGTCCCTCTCACTCCAACCCATTATATCCCACTCCCTCTCTCTTAGATTCTCCCTTCCACCCCCTCTTCCTCTCTCTCAAGACTCTCTCTCTCTCACTCTCTTAGGTTTCTCCCTCCCTCTCTCCCTCCCACCCTACCTAGACAACTCTCTCTCTCTCTCTTAAAATTTCCCCTCCCTCTAAATGCATACATACATGTTAAATGGAGTCTAATCAGACTCAGAGGTTAAACTTTCCCCACTTTAATCAGTGCAGTTTCCCCCCAAATTATTTAACAGGAGTTTGGGGGCAACGCCCCCAAGACATATAAAGGCGTTGAGAGTTATTTTTTCTATCTTCTACATGCAATTCCTAACAATACAAGCATAATGCATATGAACATACAATCCTACATACAAGCATACATGTACATATGTAGATACAATCTTACATATATATAGGCATACATACATACATGCATTGATACATACATACATACATACATACATACAAGCATGCATACATACATACATACATACATGAAATACAAGCATACATGTACATACAAACATACATTCAATAGAGTAGCATTTAACATAAATCAAGACATAACACGAGCGCATTATACCACGCTCGTGTTATGTCTTGCTAGACATGTCTCGCACAAACGAAAAAACCATGTCAAAACTAAGATATAACGTGAGCACATTATATATTTTTTTGGAAATCCCCAAGCCTTGGGCTTGGTATTTTCCTTGGAATACCAACCCAAAGGCTTGGAGGGAATTTCCAACGAGCAAAAATGTGTTTTTACAAATTCTACAATATTTCACATAATCTGATTTGTGCTCACCATCAGGATTGCACGTGGTTCAATGTTGAACAAATCGAACACTTGGGTAATGTTAGGTTCTCTCTTAGCTATTCGAAAATGTAATTTTTTTAACTTTCTAACAATGTTAAGCCTTTCATCTATAATTTATTTTGTTTGTGTCTCTTTTTTGGCAAAAAGCAGTGTTTGGTTTTTTTTTGTTATAAATTAACCGTTCATTGAAATTTCAAATAAATTACATTTTTAGAAACTAGACTCCATTCTACAAATTTTTTGTTTTTTAAAAAAATAAAAAATTCAATTAGTTTCAAAAATTTGTAGGGGTAGCACGGCCAAAATTCTATTTTTCAGGAAGTTTCCACTTAGAAAATTAGTAAAAATTCAAATATTGATTAAAAAATTATCAGAAAAATTATGCATCAACTACATACTGTTAGCTAATTTCTCACTGGAGTGATTTTAAAAATACTAAAAAAATGTTCACCGTACTAGGGACATACAAGAGTTGCTATGTTATGTTTTTCTGAGAAAAATAACACCAAATTTTGTACATCCCTCTTTTGAACCCCTTAATCTCAACCATTTTCAAAATAAATTAGTAGTTTAGAAAGTAGACTTGGAGCACTTCGATCCTTGTTTTTGTTCCATCTCAAAATTTTGAGTGTAACTATCCTCAATTTCATGTCCAAGGTCGGTATTTCCTGATTTCAAAAAAAAGTGGCCACTTAAGGCCCCCTTTTTGGGACCCATCTTGTTGCACTTACCCTTAGTATATATGAATGAAAATGACACTTTTATCTATCATTTTGGCATTTACCTTTTTGCAATTTACCTTGGTGTAGAGTGATTAAATATTCCTAGTCGACGAGTGTACAAGCCTCAGAGACTTGAGATTCTACATGACGAGGTAGCACGGGGCAAGCTTCGACATACAATAAGTGGATTCTACTCTACTTTGTCTTTGTATTCATGTATTCATAATATTTTTTTTGCATTTCTATAACTTTTTAGGACCCTAGAAAAAAATATCCAAAGCATCCTCCTTTGGCACAAAGAGTCCCTCTTAGTTGCAAAGTGTCCACCTTAGTTGCAAAGTGTCCACAAATGGCTAAAGTGTCCAGAACCCCCGTCCCAAAATGGCTCATATGTCCAAGTAGGTCGCAAAGTATCCTAGAGAAACTTTAGTGAAAATTTTAATTATTCAATGCATATATTTAGGATTTATTTTTCTTTTTATTCTTTAGGTCCCTCCTTGAGCTTAGGAACATCTAGGAGGTAGACAATTTTGTCACCTTCGAGAGTAGCTTTCTCAACTATCAGAGGATGAGATTAGTATCATATACCAAAAAGGAATATTTTGGGTATACCTCATGCCACCCATGAGGTATCATGATACTATGTTGATGGCCCTTATAGAGAGGTAGGATGCAGATACGTGCACCTTTCACCTTTCTACAGGGGAGATGATCATTACATTGGAGGACATTCACCGCATCCTGTGGATACCTATCCAGTGTGAGATTTTCCATTTGACAGATGAGCTGACACCTGAGGAGATGCGAGATGATATTCAATACTTTCTAGGTTGGCAAATCTGAGAGGCAAGTTTTGAACCCTGTATTGAGCTCAAATGGCTGCTATATGCATGGTTGTCATTGCTACGACGCATTATGATAGTTATTGCAGCATTAGCGCTAGTTCCTGATGGGTGAGGTGCACACTTATATAAAGGATTAGTGCATATCATTTGAGACATGGAGATGCATCAGACCATTTATGATTGGGGTTGCAGTACACTAGTAGAATTTGGAAAATAAATGACTACCTGACTAAAACTTTTAGTCACGTGACTAACACTAGTAGTATTTTAAAAATAAATGACTAATTTGGTCATTTATAAGTGACTAATTTGGTAATTGGGTAAAATCACAACTAAATGACTAATATCAGACAAATAAAAATGACTAATATCATGAAAATGAAAATGACTAAATATATGGCCAAATTAATGACTAAATAAATGACTATTACTCCTCTATTATTTTTTCTTTTGAATTTGATCATAATCCATAGAGCTAATTAATCCCTCCTCATGGGACCCCTACCTAAACGGGCCATTTGGCTACCTAGGTTGCTTGGTGCACCAAAAATACCTATTGTGTGGAAGGGATTGCCTCTTAGTGCAATCTTAAGGCCTTCACATATTTTATAAAAAAAATTATAAACATTTTCATATTTCTTTAACTTTTATTACTCATTATGTTAATGAATCGCTAATGTTTTTAACTATGATTTGAAGCTAGTTTGATTTTCCTTATGTGTTAGCATGTCAAATGTATCAAAGAGAAATTGTGGTTAATTTCACTAATAAATTAAATATGATTTAAACGATCCAATTGCAATAAAAATGAAGAAATTGATTCACTTCTATCTTCGCTTGTGATATAATCGACCATCTTAATAATGTAAAATAGAAATAACAATTATGATCACTTATGGTATGTGAAAATTTTCTCTTTCAGGCTTTATATTATTAATTATTTTTAAAAAATAGAATTATTTTATAATCTAGTATGAAATCAATTGTGTGTGGATCATTTTTATAGATGTTATTTTTTATACAAGTTTGAACTCTAGTAATTTTAGGAGCACATCATGCTTATCTTAATTTTCATAACCTATATTAAAATGATAATGTAGATAGATGATTTTTTTCCCCTAAAAATAAAGATTAATTTTTGCATGCCTTCAACATAATAGTTTTTTTAGTGCATTTTAGCAATAGGTATTTTTGGTGCCTTGGTCGATCGGTCATGTATGCATTTGGAGGGAATCTCAGGTAGTTTATTTTTGGCGTAAAACATTTTGATTGCATGTTGGAGGGAAGTTTCGAAGTTTAATCAACAATTTGGTATTTCAACTCTCGCGTGCATTTGTAGGTTTTCCAATTGCAAGTCTGACGAAGGAAATAACCATTGAATGCAAAGAGTGGTGGTTTCCATTTTTGTAATGCCAGAGCTTGTTGAGCAGCATTTTCTGAGTTGCAACACTAGTATCATTCAAGAAAGGGCAGAACATTAAACAAGGTTACAATCTAAAGGTAAGTGGAAATCTTGAATCCCGAAACCTCATGTTGATCTTCATCCTTTATGACAACGATCTTGATGTTGCATATATTTTTCTTGCTTTCCATTACTTCATTGCTATTACAATCTTGTGCTTTCACTGATATAATGATAATTCTTTTTGACATTGAATGAATCTCATTGACTTTGACCCCTTTTCACTCTATTCCATGGTCTTTTACATCTTCTTTGTGTAGCATAATATTGGGTCACATGGCATTCATAATAATTGATATTATCTCCTTCATTTTGCTATGATCTTCTGACACTCAAATACTTTGATATAACAATGATCATTTGCAACTATTTTCCCTCTATATATTGTCTTTCATTCCTATCCCTTGCATGCCTTGGACTACTGTTATCATGCATTGAAAATTGGAACTCTTTATTCACTGTATTGATAACTCATTGGCACTGTCATTGTTTGTATTCACTGCTACCTTATGATGATTGTTCTTCATAGTCAATCCTTAAAATCATTGTTCTGATATAACATATTTTTTCTCTTTTGTTTTTACATTATCATCTCATTTCTTTGAACCTTGCGCTTTGTGATTATCACTTCTTTGTTACAATCTCTTCAAGGACTGACTTTCTTTCTCTATTGACTATAAGAGACCCCTTTGATCTTATAACCCCAAGCCTCTTAAAGAAAACTTAGAATCAATTGGCAACAATGAACAAAAAACCATCATAGCTAATTTTATTTCTTTTCCAAGAGCATTCAATGAAAATATAATGGAAAACACACATCACTCTATGGGGTAGGGTTTATTTGATTTTAAAACCTACCTTCAACGTCCAAGTCAAAAATTTAGCCTACCAAGTCTGTGTCGAGTCCTCCAAGTCTTAAGTCAAAAATCAACGTGCCAAGACTATTTTACATCCAAGTCTTGTATCTATCATACAAGTACGATAAATTTTTAAAAATATTGTACACAACTGTATGATACAATGCATAAATTTGTACGCTTTCTCATTATATCAAAAACTTCAAATGAAAACTCACATAAATTAGAAATGAGTTATAAAAAACCATATTGTCAGGTACAATTTGCTCCAAATCAAAATTGCATTATCCAATTTACATAATTTTTTGTTTAATTGATTTTTGTGGGAAAAAAAAACTTAGTGTACAAAGTAAAGCAAGAGTTTCTTTCCAGGATTTCAAAGGCCTATTGTTCACAAGGCCAATAAGATCATTATTGACCATAGCAGAAACCACCTGCACTAATAGTGTTAAGTCAGAAAATATTCTACAGAAAGAAATATATTTTAGATAAACAGAGCCAGTTAGCCTTCTAAAATCCAAATAGCTGAATACAAGGAGGGTAAAACATAAAACATTAAAAGACTTTAAGACGTTGCAAATGCCATGCAATTAGTATAGAAGCATAACATTAAGATAGGAACAATTCATTTTTCTTAAATATTCATCACGAGTTTTCTCCCATAAAGAACTCTCCCCGATATGAGCAATGAGAAGTGCATATGTCATCTTGTTTGCTGGCAGGCATTACATGACTGCACCCTTATAATCACCAACAACTAAAGAACTTTGAATTGCTTCATCACATTCTTAGTATTCAGTTGAATCTTTAGTAGCTTCATGTTGCACCTCTTCTCCATTGCCTAGGGTGTCCTTCCCAACAACAAAATCATTTTCAGTGAGAGAAAGTGAGGAATCTTCTTTCGGACTGTGCAAATTATCAAAAAACTCCTCGCCATTGTCTCTGGGGGATGTAACATATTGTCTACCTTTTTACTAAACTAATGGATCTAATTGTGTTGTATCATCAAGAGTGACATTGTCGATTATTTCACTACTAATATCATCAATGTTGGCAAATTGAGCTTCCTGTAATTCCGAGAATCTTGAGACTTCTTATCGCACAAAGCCCACAATAATGAGTTTTCACCATCTACTATTGTAGCTTCAAACTCTATTGAACGAAGCACCAGACTATCCTCAGTAACAATATTATGTATATATACCTATGAAAATAGAAGAAAAACAAGACCATATATCATCTTAATGACATTTACCAAAGAATAAATTGTACTCTACATCAGAAGAGCCAATAGCACTCTGTGATGTTGTACTAGGTCGAAATATAACAAGCTTTTCTCCAAATCCAAAACTGACACCAACTGGTCTCTTCAACCACTTAGGAACTTTCAAGAGTACACCTAAAAAGGTAAAAATTAAAAGATAGGCATCATGTATTTGCATACAGGATCCTAATTCATTGGGGGATGTAACATCTTGTCCATCTTTTGACCGAACTGATGGATCTAATTGTGTTGTATCATCAAGAGTGACATTGTTGATAATTTCATTAATAATATCATCAATGTTGGAAAATTGAGCTTCCTGTAAGTCTTGATTCTCTATTGACTGTACATGAAATTCAAGGTGCTCAAGTAGCTTTTTCCTAACATTTCCTTCATCTTCAAACACGACTCTTAGGAAATTCCATGTCTCCCTCTCTGCTTCCAAACTGAATCAATGCAGAAACCAAAAATTTGCAAGTGAAACAATACAAATGAATGTAAATTGTCACTAATCCCATTAAAAAAGTATCCACAAATAACTAACCGAGAATCCTAAGACTTCTTATCACACAAATCTTGCAATGATGATTTTTCACCATCTGCTATTGCAGCTTCAAACTTTGTTGAACGAAGCACTAGACAGTCCTCAATAATGAGATTGTGTATATAGACCTATGAAAATAGTAGAAAAATAAGACCATATATCATCTTAATGACATGTACCAAAGAATAAATTGTACTCTACTTCAGAAGAGCCAACAACACTCTGTGATGTTGTATCGGGCCGAATTGTAGCAAGCTTTCCTCCAAATCCAAAACTGACACCAACTGGTCTCTTCAACCACTTAGGAGCTTTCAAGAGTGCACCTGAAAAGGGGAAAACGAAAAGATATACATCATGTATTTTCATATAGGATCCCAATTCATTGGGGGATGTAACATCTTGTCCACCTTTTGACCGAACTGATGGATCTAATTATGTTGTATCATCAAGAGTGACATTGTTGATTATTTCACTGCTAATATCATCAATGTTGGCAGATTGAGCTTCCTATAAGTCTTGATTCTCTATTTACTACACTTGAAATCCAAGGTGCTCAGGTAGCTTTGTCCTAGAATTTCCTTCATCTTCAAACATGACTCTTAGGAAATTTCATGTCTCCCTCTCTTCTTCCAAACTAAATCAATGCAGAAACCAAAAATTTGCAAGTGAAACAATACAAATGAATGTAAATTGTTATTAATCCCATTCAAAAAGTATCCACAAATAAGTAACTGAGAATCCTGAGACTTCTTGTCGCACAAAGCTCAATGAATAAATGGATAAGAATAGTGCCTTGTTGGGTAAATGGAATCAAATGAAGATCTAGAGTGAATGACTTATATTGGTTTTATCTCAAATTGTTTGGCACACTAATATTGGTTTACGACTTGTATGAACGTGCAAGGATGCAATTACCAAGCTCTTCTTATTGATCCAAAATACCTTTTCCAAATTACTGTGATCAATTAAAAGAATTTAGTCCTTCCTTGAAGGAGTCAATTAACTGAACCACACAAGAATAGTACATGTGCCTTGATAAATTGAAAATATCCTTGATATATCAATTTAAATAATAAAGAAATGCCAACCTTGAAGACAACCAAATAATATTCTTCAATTAATTCAACAAACAATTGATACCAATATGACGCCACAAAATCAGAGATCTTTCATTAACTTCTTCAAAATGATGCTTGCAACATGGTCTTTTGAAATGTAAGCATTATGACAACATTCTATTATCCATTTATCCTTATTTTTCTATTTCTTTCTCCTATATCTTATCTCCTAAAATTTATTTTGGTCTTGGTCTCTCTTATTTATACAAGAGGCAACAAGCTTCAAACCAAAAGACATGTCTTTTGATAACAAAATATAATTTTGAAATTAAACACAACTAAAGAAAACTAATCATAACATGTGTATCAATCTATTAATCTTCGAGTAAAAGCTAATGGTCATCTAAGACCTGCTCAAAGCTTTTATTGTATGATACTTTCTCTTTATAATGTATAGATTCAATCTTCATCAAAGCCCAAATATTTTTCTTGCCACTTATTGATTGTCAGATCACTTGGCCATTTGAATTCTTGTGCAATTGTGAAATTTGTAAGATGACTTTTCCATCTATTATCTAGGAGGTTCCTGACATCTACCATAAACTTTGTGTATCCACTGTCTAGTATGACGATCCCATCAAGTAAAGTATAGAATTTGTTGAGATTGATCTCCCCATCGTCCTGTATATGTGTCAAGCATTTAGGAATCATCTGATCAAATTCTTCTCTCCATTCATCCATACCTTTTATCTTATTATCATTTTTTAAATATGGATGGGTTGAAGGTGTATTTAATGGAGTCAAATGCACTCCTCCTACTTTCCATTTTCTTCCTTGTATCCACCAAATACTTGTACTCATCAATCACACCTTTCACCATTTCTTGTGTAGGTTTGAGCCTTGATGGGGCATTTGGATCCTTGTTTGTAGTTTTGCATAGGGTGGTCATTGTGTGATAGGTGGGTTGCCATCTCTTTTGGAGCTCTTCAAGGATAGGGGAGTTAGCATTTATTTGTTCCAAAGCTTTAATCAAATTGTTGAAGCTTTCATGTAATCCATTTATCTTCTCCTTCAATATCTTGACTCTATGTTCTAGTATTTTCCTTAGAATCTCCATGATATGATGCTTGACATCCTCCATGTTATGTTTCTTTAGTTGATCTATTTCATCTTTCATTTGTTGTATCTATGGATCCTCTACCTGGAAAGGGGGGTGATAGACAATTAATTCATCCCCTCTCACTATGGTGGTCTATTGCAACTATTGTCTTAACTTTACATTTTCACTAAACAATTTGTTCACCTCATCATTTGATAATTTCAATCTTTTCTCATACTCATTAATCCTTTTCTCCATATTTTCAACTACATCCTCAGTGAACATTGCAAAATGCATGGTCATAGTGGCAACTTCTGTAGGAGTTGTATCCCTCATTGTTTTGACCATAGCTGACCCCCTCATTTCATGCACTACATCCAAAAGTTGAGGCTTCCTTGTACTTTTTTATTTCGTCCATAGAGCAAGTGTTTGGGTAGTAGGGTTATATCCTATTCTTGAGACACCTTCCTCTGAATCAAACTTTGCTACCAACATGGGGTCCTCTTGTGCTCTGATTTGATCTAGAAGAAATACTTTGGATAGCTCCATCCCCGATATAATTAGCATATCACTTTTTAATACCATTTCTCTTGCCTCCTGGGGGGTGACATTAATGCTATCAACATTTAATTCTGCAAATCTCTGAGCCTGAATCTCGGCCTATTTTGACTCATCAACTCCTATAAGATTGATTTTTAATCTATCATCAAATTGTTTATCTTCATTTTAATTCAAAATTCCTTAAATTCATTGATATGGATAAAACTATCATCTTCCATAAACCTTAGAGAGGCTACTACGCTCTCATCCTCTTGAATTTCATCAACTCCCTCCTCTGAAAAATTGATCTTAGGATCATGAGGTTTTTTATTTTTTTGTTGTTCTGCTACATCCTCTATTTCAGTCAGAGCTATGACTGCTTCTTCTTTTTCATCATCACTTGAGTCACCAATGGCTCAATCTTCTATTTTTTAGCTTGTGGTTCATGAGTAGGAGATGGAGGGGATGGATGTGTAGGTGATGGGGGTGGTGTTCGTGATGTTGATGCCTCATGTGATGGTTGGTGAGGTGTGGGGAGTGGAATCAACCCCTCATCTTGAGCCATTTTGTATAACTCGTCAAATTTATCAAGGATCATCTACATCATTTTCAAGAGGTTATGTTCATCAATGAAAAACCCTTTGAAACTTTTATCCTTCTCCTTCTAATTTTCCCACTTCATCATTGTTATCCACCTTTTTCTAATTTGCACTACATCAACAAAATACACCAGGTTTCATATAACATCCTCCTCAAGGTCAAACTCATGTGATATAACCCTCTTTGTCAGTAATGTTCTTCTAATCATGTTGATATGACCCTCTGAGTCACACAATCTTTCTTTTCCAGACTTGAGGGGATAGTTAACCCTCATGAACCTCTACAATTCTTCTAGCATATCATATCCAATGGCCAATTCTTCAAATACTATCAAATCAGGAAAAAATGTTCATTTCCTCTGATTCCTCATCAAATCATGTTCCATCCAAAGCATCTGCCACATGAATTCCAAAAAACATAACCTTGCAGGTACAAACTTGGGCAAGATATGTGGTGCTTGGTTGCACCCGTATACTCTAATAATGGTGTGTTGTGGCATAAGGAACCAATCAACATAATTATGAGTATAGCCTTGGTCTAGCTTATACTGTACAAGCCTCATTACTTTCATCAATGACTTAGGTAACCTTAGAGTTGGGTAACCAAGGGCATCTATCAATCTAACAACAAAATCATCTTGAAATACTACAAAATCACATTTTTTACATCTGCTATCCCAAATATAACACCAATTCTGAATAGGGAGTCTTTGCTATCTTGTGTACACAATTTCATTCTTTTAGTCCATTTCACTTCATTCTTATATAGGATTAAATGACACAACAAAGAATATTTCATAAAGGTAATAGGAGCCTTAGCCTCCTTAACTTGCAACAATCCCTCATTTATTTTCTCCTCAATTATAGATACAAAATCAAACTCTACATTTGACTCATAATGTTGAATCATCATGGCCATTCTTATCAATCCCACTAAAATGTGTTCCTCTACATCTATTCCCAAGACTTGACATAATACATGATGAGTGTTTTTGAAATAAATCTGAAATTCTGAAACTAGGAAAGGCTCCACTTTAGAGGAAGGGATGGGGAGTATTCTGTTATTGTCACCCCTCTTCATGTGTATTGGGAGCTCATCACTTTGATATGTTCTTCTCAACCTCTTATACTCCTACTCCAGTTTCACTAAATTCACCTCTGTTACGACTTGTTTATTCAGGTTAAAAAACTTGATGATAGCATCTCTTGAGACATCAACTAAGTACCCACCATTTGGAAGCCTAACAGTTTTTTTGGGGGCATGGTAGCTCCTAGAAAGGGCTTTGATTAGCTTAATATCAATGAAAATAGTTGGGACAATTAATTTAGAAAAATCTAGGGTCCATGGGTTTGATGTCGGAACCTTGTCGTTCCTTTTCTGGTACAAGTACCAATAGAGGTTTCAACGCGATTGAGGTATAATGGGCTCCCTACAACTTTGAGCTAAGTCTCTGAAAACTTTCTTAGGTCCCTTGTCCACTAAACTAGGAAACAAGGAAAGCAAAAGGGATTGCAATGATGGTTTACTAGTTTTGGCCTCATCCTTTTTAATTCCTACTCCACTCTTCTTTGGTGCAATTTTATGAAATTCACAAAGAGTGATGAGAAAAGCTTGCCCAGTGATATAATTCACCTTGAAGAATTCCCTTTACTTTCGTACTTTGAGCTCATCTACAACTTGGTTTTAGCTATTGTGAATGAAAAATATCAATTGATTTCGTTTATTTTTACACTGAGATGCATTTACTCCCGACTCATAAATTCGCATAATTCAAATCTTTGTATTGAGCTCAATTTTATATTTTTTTATTGATTGATTTGATTGGTGTGCATTAAATGACCCAACGGCTGATTTACTGCACTACCTCATGTTACTTTTCACTCCCCTGTGGTACCACGATGCCCCCTTAGTAAATACATTCAATATACCATTCTATCGTGGATCACCTTTCGTTTTCATGTGGTACCGTGGTTTCTTCTTAGTGCTCCTCTTTAGTATACCGCTCTACCATGGACTATGTATTGACCCCCAAGGAATAGTGGTAAAGGGTGAAGGTTATAGTGTATAGTAGTGGTTCCTTTTACCATCATATCGTGAGCCACTTGGTAATGAGTTGCGATAGAGAGGTATGATGTGTGGGTTATGAGGGATGGCCAATATAGTAGCGATATTGCGGTAAAGGGAAAATTTGACTTTATGGATGGCGATAATGTGACTTTTTATGAAATGATATTGGGAATTTCAGATTTTGATTGATAAATTCCTTATATTTTTTTATGAAAATTCTAGTTCTAGCAACTTTTCTATATTTATAAGTCAGACAACTTGTAAAATGTATAATTGTTGGCATGGGAATGAAATTGGATTGTTGTTGACGTTTTTTATTCTCATGGACAGGTATTGAAGCACTTGCATGGGCGATAAAGCTTGTTTGGATAGGACCTGGAGAATTTTGAAAAGGCGGGCAAGGAATTTGGAGTTTTCTACAATGAATTCAGAGGTAATTCAAAACCCTCATTGCCGAAAGTAAGCTGATAGGAAACACAGGCATCTTCAATTCTCAGTAGGTAAACTTCAAATGAATGTAAGATAGATCTCAGAATAATGACTCATTATATCCTCTTCTTTCTATTATAGTATGTACTAAAAGTGACTACTTTCAATAATGTTTTGGCATCTTTGTTTTCAGATTTATGTTTTTTTCTTTAAATCAGAAACTAAATTAATATGGGAATGCACAATATTATAGATGGATGAGCATCAAAGGTTGAATACGGTTCAATATCATGCATATGATGAGAGAGTAGCTGATGAGAGGGACATTGATAAATATCCATATCCATGGAAAAATTGTCTTGGTGGAAAGGTGAAAAAAAAAAATATGATTTATCGACATATGATAAGATATGGGCATAGTGGTATAATCCCTTGGGCTTACAATTATTATGAACATATGATAGAATGTCAGACTGTGAGAGATGAAGAGGCAACAAACATAGATGAAGTGGCACCAAACATAGATGGAAAAGTAGAAATTTTTGACAAAGGGTTTGAAGTTGCTAGAATGTTGAATGAGGGTCTAAATGATGATTGGGCCAAATCAATGGATGATGCTTTAAAGCCTATGTATGCTAATTTCA
The DNA here is from genome assembly GCA_007115665.2 of Sequoiadendron giganteum. NCBI lineage: Eukaryota > Viridiplantae > Streptophyta > Pinopsida > Cupressales > Cupressaceae > Sequoiadendron > Sequoiadendron giganteum. The sequence continues at coordinate 201,807,243 of CM021103.1, forward strand.
ATTTAATTCATTTGACAACAATCCTTCAAATTCTTAACTTGCAAGTGGTGCATGGTTGGACAAATGAGAGTGTAGATCAGTTATTGGCATTATTAAGTTCATTGTTACCAACTGACTCCACATTGCCAACAAAACAAATTCAATGTAAAAATAAAATCAGTAAGCTTGACTTGGGGTATAAAAACATCCACACATGTGTGAATGGTTATGTATTATTTCACAAAAATCTTGCAAATGAGAGTGAATGTCTGAAATTTCATGAACTGAGGTATAGACAAGGGTTGAAATCAGTTGTGGTTCCTAGAAAGGTTCTTCACCACTTTATGATAATCCCATGATTACTTTGAATGTATAGGTGCAGAGACATTGCTGAACTTATGCAGTGGCATGCCCAAAATAAGAGCACTGATGGAAAACAATGACATGTGCCTGATTCTAAGACTGGATGGAATTTGATAACAGATGGCCCAATTTTTCTCAAGATCCGCGTAATATAAGGTTGGGTTTGTCTCTAGATGGGGTGAACCCATTCTTAGATCAAATTAATAAATGGTCAACTTAGCCAGTGTTTCTAATAAATTATAACTTGCCTCCATGGTTAGCAACTAAACCATTTGTCTTAATGTTATCATTGATTATACTAGGAAAGAAAAGTGTGACTTCAAATACAATAGATGCTTATCTAGAGCCATTATATGATGAGCTAATGGAATTGTGGAAAGGAATTGAAGCAATTCAATCTTTAAGGGATGGCCATTCAATAAAATTCACTTTAATAGCTTCCTTATTGTTTATGATTCATGATCTTCCTACATATGGCACATTGTCTAGTCTCTCTATTCATGGATACCATGGATGTCTTGCTTGCAACTTTAAGGATTTTGTGAGGCACTCAAGAATTTTTCATAAGTGTATTTATTATGGACATCATGCTTACCTTAAAATGGATCATCCATATCATCAACAAAAAACATGTTTCAATGGTCAAGAAGAGAATCGTGAAGCACCATTGCTAATAACAAGGGATTACATTGCTGAGAATGGATAAAAAATAATGTCATTTATTGAAAATGATGGGATCGCTAAGAGTAGATATGATTCATATAATGAAAGCGGTGTAAAATGGTTGTGCATATTGTATAAGTTGCCATACTTTAAGGATATAGCAATTAGGCATACTATTGACTTTATGCATATTGAGAAAAATATAGCTTATGCTATTATAGAAACTCTTTTTGGTGCTCTTGATAATATTTCATCACATGAAGACTTTCGAGAAATAAATATTCGTTGAAATCTTTGGGTTGAAAAATATGATAATGAAAAATATAGAAAACCTAGTGCTCCTTATGTCTGGACAAAGGAAAAACATGCACAATTCTTACAGTTGATGTCTCAGACTTGCTTTCCCACTGGATATGTAAGTAGAAGCATCAGAAGCCAAACTGACATTAATAGCTTAAGAAGCCTCAAGACCCATGACTATCATTTCATAATCAAGAATATTTTACCTATTGTGGTAAATATATCAAGTTTGGAAAAGGGGCCACGATTGGCAATTATAAGGTTGGGCCTAATATTAAAGAGAATGAGTTTACATGTATTAGATCCTACAAATTTTGATAGTTTGAGGGAGGAGGTTGTTGAAGTCCTTTGTCTATTGGAACGAGAATTTCCACTAGCAATCTTTAACATTTCTATGCATCTTTTGATACATCTAAAATATGAACTAGAGCATTGTGGCCCAGTAAAAACGAGATGGATGTATCCTATAGAACAATATATGAAGGTTTTGAAAAAAATTGTTCGTACTAGGGAAAAACCAAAAGGCAGCATGTCTGAGGGATATTCAATGCAAGAGGCCATGGGATTTTGCACATAATATATAAAGGATTTTAAAAATGTCAATCAACATGTATGGGATGATGACGAAGATGAGAGATTTGTAGGTGAAGTATTAGAAGGAAATGGATGTCACTTCAAGCTATCATATCAAGAAAGAAGTGCAATACATGCCTTTATTCCTCAAAACACATCTTAGTTCGATAAGTGGCATGGGTAAAAAAAATTACACAATAATTAATTTACTCAATTGCATTTACACATTTATATTATTAATCTTACTATTTGTACATTATTATTCTATGTAGAAAATATGAAGTAGAGAATCAAACTTGGATGCAACTTTGACCTCAAAGTCATAGATGTTGTGATTTGATTAGAGGTGATTCTTTTCAAAAATTTGACGAATGGATTGCTAATGCAATCAATGATGCAAAAGAAGAAGGTTAAGATATAACAACAAAGGAAAGTGAGATTTCACAACCTCCACATTTATGGGCTATGCATTTTAGTGGAATGTGGGCCTATGGTAGTCATTTAAGAGTGGAAGAAAAAGACAAAGGAAAGACAAATTGTGATTGTGTTGTCAGCTAGTAACAATGAACTTAATAATGCCAATAATTGGTCTATGCTCTCATTTGTCCAACCATGGACCACTTGCAAGTCAAGAATTTGAAGGATTGTTGTCAAATGACTTAACTTGCAATTAGGATACACAGGCTTTAAATCATCATCCATTGATTTTCCCCAATCATCGTTTAGACCCTCATTCAACATTCTATCATTAACTTCAAACCCTTTGTCAAACATTTATGCCTCTTCATCTATGTTTGTTGCCTCTTCATCTCTCATAGTCTGGCATTCTATCATATCTTCATAATAATTGTAAGCCCAAGGGATTATACCACTATGCCCGTATCTTATCATATTTCGATAAATCAAAAAAAATTTCACCTTTCCACCAAGACAATTTTTACATGGACATGGATATTTTTCAATGTCCCTCTCATCAGCTACTCTCTCATCATATGCATTAAATTGATCCGTAGTCAACCTTTGATGCTTGTCCATCTATAATATTGTGCATTCCCATATTAATTTAGTTTCTGATTTAAAGAAAAAAACATAAATCTGAAAACAAAGATGCCAAAACATTGTTGAAAGTAGTCACTTTTAGTACAGACCATAACAGAAAGAAGAGGATGTAATGAGTCATTATTTTGAGATCTATCTTACATTCATTTGAAGTTTACCTACTGAGAATGGAATATGTTTGTGTTTCCTATCAGCTTACTTTCAGCAATGAGGGTTTCGAATTACCTCTAAATTCATTGCAGAGAGCCTCGTTGACTTCAAATTCATTATAGAAAACTCCAAATTCCTTGCCTGCCTTTTCAAAAGTCTCCAGGTCCTATCCAAACAAGCTTTATCGCCCATGCAAGTGCTTCAATACCTGTCCATGAGAATAACAAACATCAACAACAATCCAATTTCATTCCCATGCCAACAATTATACATTTTACAAGTTGTCTAACTGATAAATATAGACAAGTTGTTGGAACGAGAATTCTCATAAAAAATTCTAAGGAATTTATCAATCAAAATCTGAAATTCCCAATATCATTTCATAAAAAGTCACATTATCGCCATCCATAAAGTCAATTTTTCCCTTTACCACAATACCACTACGATATTGGCCATCCCTCATAACCCACACATCATACCTCTCTACTGCAGCTCATTACCAAGTGGCTCACAATATGACGGTAAAAGGAACCACTACTATACACTATAACGTTCATTTCCTACATAATTTCTAATTTTTTGAATTTTGTTTCCTTTGTATGGTCCCGTACAGCCACCGAATGATCTGAAACTTGTTGTGTCATGTAGATATATGATTTACCTTTCATTTTAACTCATCTTGAGAGTCTTTCAATACTTTTAGAGGAATTTCTCATTCATTTTCTGAAACTGTCTGGTAAAAACCAGAGAAACCCTGTTTGGTGATTGAATAATGATTTAGGTCATTGCTGCTACTGTCAGATCTTGTTGCTCAGAGGAATGGCATGTATATTGTTAGTGTAGGTTTTTTTATCTATTTTGATTCATAACCAATTAGTTTGGTGTCTTTGGAGTAATGCCCTAGGGCTGGTAACCATGTTTTTCATGTGAAAATAAGGTACTAATGAAGGGTTTTTGTGAATTATTGAGGGAATTGGGCTTATGAAGTTTTTGTGAGTTTGTACAAACCCAAATAAACTTTTTTGAGTCATTGGTTGTGTTCTGTGAGCATGGGATATAGGAGATTCATTAAAACCTAGGTGTTTGGCATGTAAATGGAGGGTTTGTGAGGCCAACATTATAAAAGCCTTAAATCTAGAAATAAATCATGGAATTTCATGTTTTGGCACATGACAAATGACTTTCCAATGAGTTCTTGTGAGAACTAGATGTTTAGGAGATGTCTCCTTTGTAAAAATGGGTTATTTTGGTGCCTAAAGGCAGGGGTGTTGTATTAGTTCTCATAATTGTTGCAAAGAAACCATATGGAATCTATATCTCTATGCTATATTAGAAATTCCTTTCAATTTCAAAAAAATAGTTTTTATCTCTTGTTCTACAATTTTTACCTTTTTTTTAAATCTGATTTTTTCTTTATTTTTTCCAAAAAAAATCCTGATTTTTTCAAAAAATCTTAATACTTTTGGTTTTCCGATTTTTTCCCCAAAATATTTTTGCTGCTATGGATCATAAAGCAATAATAAAACTCTTGAAATTATGTTCTTTTGTCAGAAACTTTTGATTATTTGCAATTCCAAGCTTTTGTACTTGCCCGTACAAGGTCTCATTGTTCTCTTTTGCATTGAATTAGGTGGTTGGGTGAGTTAAATTTAATTTGTTTTTGATTTGGTGGATTCTTGAAGAATTTTGTGCATTTTGTAGTCAAATTGCTGAAATGGGTCTGTAAAGACAGAGTTGAGGGTTTGTGAGTCTACAAAAATGGATTTTCACCCATTCCACCTATTGTGACTTTTATGCTTGGAAAGGCTCTATTGACTATTTTTTACATGAATTACTCATCTAGATATATTTTTTTGCTTGATGGTTAAACTACATGCAGAGCAATTTTATCAAAGCAGCACAAAAACAACAATGCCTTGATGACAATCATAGTTGCACATTGAAGTTGAGGTAATATAATAGTTGTTGTGGACAAAAATTTATAGCTTTTGCATTCTTTACTTGACTTATATTAACTTTGCATGATGATTAAACCACATGCAAGGAAATTATATGAAAGTAGAACAAAAAGGAAAAGACCCTATCAATAGAGCTCTCAGCAAAGCTACACAACTTTAGGACAATGTTGATAGTGATTATGCTAAATTCAAGGAGTATATGTGTGATATTGATAGTACTACTAGTGTTGAACTTGAGGTGAGTGCTACGAAACATTACTTTTCCTTGATTCTAAAACCCTCCATATATTAATGACTATTATGATCCCAAATAGTGAACAAGCTTATAGAATAGTGAATAGACAACCAAAACATTGAATGTAACCCATGGAACAATCATTGTACCTACTTTATCACTTTTCAGTGAGGATTGTTGGCACTTCAATACTTTATGATGCTTGACTATGTTTTAGGGCATTGTAATTGACCTTGTCAACATCTTGAACTTAGTGTGCTACTCATTTCATTGGATGATACATGTTCTTTCCTTCATGAATCTATTGTTAAGTCTTCATTATGGCTGTTGTTATTTAAAAAAAAATCTTTTGATATTCGTGTAACTTTCTCTTAATGTCTTGTTGTTGTTTAGTAATGATATTTGTTTCTTGATCCATTAAACTCATTGTTACATCCATAAAACTTCCTGCCCTTGCACTAAACTCACTGCTATAGCCATGAAACTCACTGCTGCTACTAATTGTTCATTGGACATCATTCCTTACTTGTGTTTGCATACTCTTACACTATTTTCTAATAGTGAAAGGCTCTTTCTCTATTATTTATGTGACCTCTACATCCAACCTTATTTGTTACTCCTTTAATGTTGCTATGAAAGCCATAGAGAAAGACTGCATTGTTTCCTCAATGATTGCTCTTAATGGTTGTCACATGTTGCCTTGATATATTTTGTTCTTTGTTCTTCTTTTATATGTCATCATTGATAGGGTTATGTTGACTGCATGGGGTTATGTTTCAGAGCTTTAATGCCATTGTTTTTGTACATCCCAATGTATTTCACCTTCACCTTGCAATAGTAGTAGTAGTTCTCTCATATTGCATTCTTTATTTTTGTGCATTAGCTACCTTTTTTTATGTGTAATAGTGTTGTCATAACCTTATGTGTCTGGTATGTGTGCATGGTAATGTAGTATTTATATTTGTGGCCTTTGTATCTGATTAGCATGAAGCTAATAGTAACATTGTAAGCACTTCTATGAGTGTTGGTTTTTTAGTAAATTAGATTGATCATTGCAATTATTTTTGAAATTTTCCTTTTGCAATTATTTTAACACACACATGCAAGTACTATTTAAGTAATGGTTGTTTTATTATGTAAACAAGGGTTATCATTACCTATCTAATATAATGTGTTAATTTTTTTCTTTTTGCAAAAATGTATTGATAAACTCAAAGAAGGGGATAAAGTTAGGGTGTTGGATCCATTTGATGGTGATGTTGTGGGCATTGGGCGGATTCACTCCCTATCTATTCTACGTGGAGTCAACTTGAAAGGAACATGAGATGCAAATGTAAACATTTTAAAGGTCACAAGTAACATACCCCTTGTTTATGAAGGAAAAATAGATGGAGTTTTTCATCTAAAAGAGAAAGAGGGAACCTTCACACAATGGCAACTAAAATATTTGCAAAAAATGACATAGTTGAACATGTTTATCATGTACTAGTTAATGTTAGACATCTTGGCTCACTGCTTTATGTAGTATTTTGAATGTGTTGTTCAGGGATCTTAATTATCATGGTGTATTTGAAAGAGTTGGAAACTCTTAGACAACTTTGAAATTTTTCATTATATTTACATATATACTCTTAGAAAGCTTTGACATCTTGTAACTTGATATGTATATATTTGCACTAAAAAAAAATTGCAGATTACCTTTATTTATCATGATGTTGAATCAATCTTTTAATTCTAACATGTTTTAGCTTGTTCGTATATGTAATATTTTTTTTTGCTTTTCTATTTTAGTTCAAGTTTAATACTATGTTAGTTTTACATTATAAAATTTATAGTATTTAATAAATTATTCATTTCATGACTATATTTACTACCAATTAATGGAAACCAATAAATAAAAATGACTAAATATATGACTAAAGTAATGACTAAATTAATGGCTAAAGTAATGACTAAATTAATGGCTAAAGTAATGACTAAATTAATGGCTAAATATATGACTAAATATATGAATAAATATATGACTAAATTAATGACTAAATATATTACTAAAGTAATGACTAAATATATGACTAAATGTATGACTAAATTAATGACTAAATATATGACTAAAGTAATGACTAAATTAATGACTAAATATATAACTAAATTAATGACTAAATTAATGACTAAATATATGACTAAATTAATGACTAAATAAATCACTACCATGACTAAGTCAATGACTAAATCAATGACCAAATTAATGACTAAAACTGTTTAGTCATAAATTTAGTGGTGTTATAAATGACTACAAATAAACCACTAATAGTCGCGTGACTAAAGTTAGTCATTTATATGCAATTTTTAGTAGTTTATTTAGTCATATATTATTGTTTGTGTACTAGTGGTATACTAGCACATCTATACTATTATTGTTGTGCTTGTTGCACACACCCTCTCTTCCCTCTTTTGCTTGTCGAGTCCTTTTTGGCTTGCCTCATTCTGTGTGCCCATTTTGTGCCCTAAAGGGTCAACATATTCCCAAAAGACACATCTTAAGTTTGACCGAACTTGACCCCTTCAAAAATGCTAAGTTTGAAGTCAGATCAGGTTTCCCTTGTCAGAATGCCCTTTTGACGTCTGGGGCCCTTTTCAGGTCCGAACCCTTGAGTTTCCCTCTCTGGATTTCCGTCCTAGTTTTGTTGCTCCCGACATCCAGTGCCCAACGTCTCCCCAGACCCCAGGCCCCGAGTCTCGGATTTCCGCATCCGGGATTCCACTTGAACTTCGTCATTCTTCACGGCCATGGTTGGATGTCTTTTCGGCCACCGGACTCTGGGTCGCCCGCCGCCGCTTGGGAGATTTGAACTCACCAACATTTTGGACCACCGTACAAAGCATTAATTTGTTGTATTAATGGCATTTTTGGCTATTTAAAGTGGATTTTCAGCTGTCATTTTCACCCGACCAAAGTGATAGAGAAATTTGCAAAGCTCCCCGGCATCCGACATTCTCCACCCACGCGCCTGAGCTCTCGTCCGGCCATTTTTCCACGTGTTCAACACCACCCTCTTCAGGATCTTGAGGTATGTCCGCCATCCACGCGCCTCATCTTCCTTTTCATCAAATTTTGGGTTAAAATGAAGTAAAATCATAAAAATGGGTAAAAATCTGATAGATTAGTACTCCCACAAAAAACCCACCTTTTAAAATCCGGAAAAACCACATAAAATCATCGAAATTCAACGTTGGAGCTTAACCCTACCGCTGGTGTTCTTTGGAACAGTCGTCGGCGTCTCCCGGGCCCAGACCTTCCCGCGGCCGTTTGTGCAAAATGCCAAACTTAAACTTTAAAATTAACAGCGACCAAGCTCGCCTCAGATCCCAGCCTCCGGATTTCCCTTCACGGGTTTCCGTTGTGGCCCCATCATTTAAAATGGCCTCCCTTGAGCATCTTTCTAACCCTCGGATCCCAGGCTCGCGAGGCCCATTTCAAACTTGTAAAATCAAAAAATCGACCAAGGAACAAACTGTCCCCGGGATCCGACCCCCGAAATTTCGTTCCCAGAATTCCCTGTGAACTTTGTCGTTGTGAACAGCCAAGCCTGAATGTCCTTCCAAACCTCAGACCCCGAGCTCACAAGGTCCATTGGAATTTATAAAAAGGAACCGAAATCTGAAGTCTAAGCTAAATCTGAACCATGAACTCTGGAATTTCGCGTTGCTTTCGTCATTCCAAATGGCTGTCCCGAGACGACTTTCCGACTCTCGGACCCCAGTCCCCTTTTCGTTGAGCATAAAATCCAAGAAGAGAACTGAAGACCAAGCTTCTTTCGGACTTCGGATCCTAGAATTCCACCTCCAGAATTTTGTTTCGCTGCCACCATTGTGAACGACTGAACCCATCTGTCTTTCCGGCCTTCGGGCCCCGATCCTTGGTTCGCCGTCAAGTTTTCCCAACTCCTGAAATCTGCCTCTGGGAATTACCCTTCGAAATTCCGCTCCCAAATTGCCACCTCCATTTCACCATTGTGAACAGCTAACCCAAAACTACTTCCCGACAATGGCAGTCCGAGACCCGGAATCCAGCGCCCGGAGTTCCGTCTTCCCTGTGCTATTTCAGGTGGCCTTCCTGCAGCTGATACTTGAATGCTTAATTGAGGACTCAAATGACCTCCAAATCCAAAATGAACTTTGAACCACTTGCTAAAATTAGGTCTTCCTTCACGCCAACCCTCAATTGAACAAATCCAACACCCGGAAACACCTTTGGGAGTTCCATACCTAATTTTCCCTTCCAAACGACATTCTGCCAAGGGAACTCTGGCCCTGGGAACCCGGGTCACCTGCCTTGCTTTCTAATGATTTTTTATCAAATGTTATACGATTATCGAATATGAATAATGATTACAGAGCTAACCTTGATGTGCAGGGACTTGTCGAGGACCCTTTTTTCATATTTAATGTTATTGATTCATGTCCTTTGTGTAGGATTTATGGAATCCGACGTAGAAAATTCTGGTGCCTCCAAGGAGAAGGAGAAAGGGATAGCTAAGGCACCCCGAGGCAAGGAGGATAAGGATCAGATGAAGTAAAAGTTTCAAGGGGTGCCCTTATAATCCAGAATCACCACTCTCTGGAGAGATGTCATGGATACCAATATCGGTCAAGTCGATGTTGATGAGTTTACACAGAGAGTCAGGGTGAATCCCAAGACAGAAAATGTGAGGCTGATAAGGAGCAGCAGAATTGCCAAAGTTGCAGGCTTCTTGTCGGCCTTGGTGGCCCCAGAATTGTTAATGGTGTGCGTAGAGGCATATCAACCTGAGACCCGAACTATAGTGGACCGGGATGGGAATGTCCTTGCGGATATGTCCCCATCGGTTATAACGAAAACTTTCCACATTCCTACCTTTAAGAGCATGGAGACCCCCACCATAGAAGAATGCAAGGAATTATGGGAGCAAGATCCGTTGAAATGTAAGAAACTAATCAATCAGTATTAGTTGAAGGACAAGCGGGGTAGTGCCGGAAAGCTCCCTCAGGAGCTTTTTCATAGTGATTTCTTCGAGGATTACCATGACCTCGTGACCTTGCTAAGCCGAGTGATGGGTCTTCCTACTGCGGCCTTCTTCCAGGAATGGATGTTCTACTTTGTGGAGTAGATTCTCCGCGGTGACGACATTTCCTTTTATTAGGGGGAGATAATCAATGATTGCTTCCATGAATAGTTTACAAGTTTGAAGAATACCTCCAAGTTTTACATGACATCCTACCTGGTATACTCCCTTGTAGACTGACGACACTATCATGGATTAACTGCCGTACCCAGTGAGGCATCGAGGGAAGAGCTCAAGCCTTATGATAAGTACCCACAACTACAGTACCGAAACTTCGAGAGGGATTATTGTAGGGTGAATGATGCATTCATCACCTACATCATTCAATCTCTAGGAGGTCACTTTCAGAGAAGATTTTCCCATAGTGTTAGAGCCCTCCTCAGGCAATACGCCTTCCTATACATACAATTTTCAAGGTTCACATACATCTGTGCCCAAGGATTCACAGAAAGACCAAACAAGCTGCCCCGGTACCCCAACAACCAAATTATAATATTAGAGTTGACTTGGTAGCTATGACACAACCATAATATCTTGAGCAACAAGCATCTGGTGGGTACACCTTACCCCATAGGGCTCGGCCAAGGGATGTACAAGATTCATACCTCCCAGTGTGCGAGGTACTCAGAAATGGAGTTGGCCGAATACCACTTCCGGCAATACTCAGCGCGGCCCCGAATGGACCCATACGGACATATCAGAAAGGAATTGGGATGGGAGTATGCCCACCTCCACAACATTGAAGATTTTTGGGCTAATTGTAAAGATGATCTTGAAGTGCGGCTGTAGCACTACATGCGCATGAATGCCCTCTATGTATGAAGAATAAATTTGTGCCTGGTTCCTGACCAGCTTGAAGAGGATGAGGACACAATGATCGATCCAGGATATGATGTCATCACCAATTTTCCACTACTTGCGATTGACTGGAAAGAGCAAGAGCTTGACGACATTGACATACTCACCAAACCCGTCGAGATCTAAACAAAGGTATCGATCAACCAATAGGTGGCCCGACTAAAACAACAAGGAGTCGCCTTAACGTTTAAGGGAATAGAAAGTGAATTGAGTGGCTCCAATGGTGGAGTGGTTTCCGCTACAACTAGGGAAACATCCAAAACCCCACCATGAGTCAAAACCAAAAAGACAAAAGAAGCCAGTGAGCAGCTGCCCAAACCGAAGGTTTATGCTTGAAAGTCATCGGAGGGTGAGCCGCCAAAGAAACAAAGAAAAACAACTAGGGCCACGGAGACAACTGTGATACCCAGAGGTCCACTCCTCGGGGAAGGAGGAGAAGGATCTGACCCACTGAGGTCTTCATCCGCTGCAATTGTTGTTGTTGTTGCCACCGTTCAGCATGCTTCGCTTGCCATTTCCGCTTCCTCCCTGCCTGTGGTAGACATCTAAGTCCACCTTGCTTCCACCTCTCCAATCATGCAAATTATTCCTATGGATTCATCCTCTACCATGACCTCACCGGTCTCCTCTTCCTCTATGTCTCCTTCCCTTCCCTTTATTTTCGCTGCTACAATGCCTACCCTTAGCCTCCTGGAATCCTTTGTGAAGTACATGCAAAATGTGCCATCTGAGCTTTCGGGGATGCTTACTAATCTAATGGTTCAAGCTGCAATAGCTTAGGCTATGGCCCACGCTCCAGCTCTCCCTCCCCCTACCAAAACACCAAGAATGGAGCCAACAATGCAGATATCCAATGAACTTGAGCGACAACAACTAGAGGCTGCAAAGGGGCCAGAAGACGAAGAATTTGAATACCACGAGCATCCACTATTTGAACGTCAGGAGATCGATGTGGTAGCCTATGAATCCTCCAGTGAGAGTAGTGAGGAGCTGGACACTAAACTAATCAAGGAAACAAATGACCCCGAGCTCAATGCAGAGTGGGGCAAGCAGCTTAAGGAGGTTGAGGATAAAGAAGCAAAGGATCTGCTTGCACGAGAAGAGGAAATTTCTACTCTAGTGACCGAAGGCAGTAGGATTCCAATTGAAGGGCATGGTCAAACCCCAGAACATGATGAAGAAGCACCCCTCCATGAAGGTGAGCAAGAGGATAAACCCGGGGAACACGAACACCGCCAAAATGAAGAAGAGAAGGGTGTTGAAAGGGAGGATCCCTCCATAGAGAAATTGCATACTAAGTCTCCCACTGGGCATGAAACCTTCCAACAAGACTCTGATGAGGAGAAAGAGGATGCAGGAATGGAGAAAAGGGCTCTTGTTTTCAAAGCCATTGAACTTGAGAAGGAGGACAGTGGGAATCAAAGTGAGCCACCCAAGGAAGAGCCCCAAATACCCGATTGGATGGAGAGGCAGTTGAAGCAAAAGACTCCCACCCCAAAAGATCCTAAGGCAAGGCTAGAAGCCATACTGGACAGAGCACTGATAAGCACCAAGAAAGAGAAAAAGCCAAAGATCAGATTGAAGGTGACCATGGATGCCTCCGGATCTAGGGTGGTACAAATAGCGACACCAGTGGTTGGAGAACAAGGAATAACTTATAACATCTCCACCATCAACTTGGGAGTGGCCACAAGGGAGCAAAAGGTCGACCACCCCCAAGAATCGGTTGCCACAATGGTTCACCTTACCCAACAGGATAAGGTTTCGAAGGAAGAACTCAAAGCACAGGTAGCCGATCTGACGGCCTATATTCAACAATGGTAGTCCCCAGATGAGCATCCCACTACGTCATCAACCCCGCCTCAGTTGCTATCTCAAGAGCAGATCAACAAATTGGAAAGAAGAAGGAACTTGGACAAGACTACGGAAAATTGGTTCCAACAGGTCTTAGACATGGGAAACACAGGTATCAATTTGGTTGTCCGGATAGCAAATAAGTTCTTAGAAGGCCAAAGAACTCTTGAGGGTACAAGGCAGGTCTGTGAAGGGTTCCCGGGGAAATACAGGGCAGCCTACCCAAAAATTGAGGCCATACTCGCATTGCCAAGTGAGGTCTAGGAGAAGGACCTCGCTCTTAAAGATGATGACCACTAGTTAGTGGATGTATGGAAGCAGGACTTTCACCATCGAAAGGGAAAGCTGGAGCAGATTCTGGAATGGGTAGTTTCGGATATCGAATGGGCCAAGGAGGCCAGAGAGGATTGTGCTCAATACCTCAAGCTAATGATGGGGTATGAGCTACCCACTGTTGAAATAAATCTAGAGAGCATAAAGCCCCACTTCTTAAAGAACATGGAAGATGGGATGTCAGCTGAGGTTACCATGGATTTCATGAGTTTTGCTACCCGAGCCTTCGCCCAATCAGAACTTTTTAGAGATAATGCTGCCAAATATGATGACGACTGGAAGAAGCTCATTAACAACTCCTAGGAATGGAGCTACCAGATTTTGCGGTCTGACATCATGGAGTTGGACAAGTTCCAGCCACTAATCTTGAGTTTCATGGAGTATGCAGCTTCGAAGAAGCGCGAAGACAACCCTATCATCGATGAAGAATTCCTCAAAGAATAGCTACAGCAAAGGGCAAATAGCTAAAGGACAAAATTGCTACAGTGTTGTCACTAGATGACAAAATAGGGAAAAGACAAGAAATGTTTCATAAATAAAATATATTTGGGGTAGGTGAAACCCTAGTGTAAAGTGAATTTTGGCCATACAATAGAATTGAATCTTGGCCACTCATTTTTATTTTTGAAAACTATAAATAGGGCTCTCCTCCTCTCATTTCAAGAGAGTTGAGTTGTTGTAAAGGCATGCTACAGAAACTATAATAGAAAATACAGTCATTTCCTGGTGTATTTTTGGGTTTCTCTACATGTTGCATGATTCTTCTCCCTTTAATTAAAACTTTACTTCAAGTTACTTTGTTGTTCTATTTTCCTCTAGTTAGCTATAGTGGATTTAGTATGTTGTCTTTGCTTATGAAGTTTTTTGTTGTGTGTATGCTTTCTTTGTCCATACTTTTGGTCATTTGCTGCTGGTAGGTGACTATGTAAAGTTAGCCTGGACTTTACTTTCATAGCTACTCCTTAAACTTTATCTTTGTTCACATTTACATAGCGAATGAATGATGAATATTTGTAGTCCTTAGAAGATAGCATAGATTTCATGACATTGTGAGAATTTAGATTTAGTGAAATCCTATTTAAGGGAACTGTCCATAGTAGGAACCTCCATGATCACTATTCATCGGTAGTTGCAGGTCCAGGAACCATCCTTCTTCCTCACCCTTTTTCCTTTTTTTTTTAGAAACAATCTGTGCTAAGGTTCATTGCACATTGCAAAGCCAAATCCGATGAAACAATGGAGTCCAAGACTATTGCTCGAACCTGTAGCAAGGTGCAATAATTTCCCATTTGAAGAACTTTGTCCAAAGACCCGATTCTCCTATAGCTTCAACTCACGTAAGACCGCCTTGTGATTCCAACAAATCACATCAAACAACTAATATATTCCAAGCACTGTCAAGACCTAACATCCGAGAGACCTTGGGATAGTGTTCTGTAATTTGATTGTGGAAGATTGTCTTTCAAGAGAGGTGATGCACCTACGCATTGCCTATGTTGTGAAGTGCATAAAAATACCATCAACAATGATCTCGGGCACTTTGTGTGCCAGGAGTTCGATAGCATAGTACATTGTACGCTATTACAAGTGTGGTGTTTTGAGCACATCACATGTACGAGGCCTATAGGATATCTGACCATAGCGGTCATGGGCTATCCATGAGCCTATAGTTATTCTTTGAGATGCGCCTAGTAGGATAAAGATTTTCTACACTAGTGGGTCAGATTCAACTACTTGGATGAGGATGGCATAGTATGGAGACTGTATCTCATAATACCCTGGTGGGCAGATGAGATACATCAACTGGTTAGGATGTAGTGGGATCGATTCATACTGGGAATTCATGATTACATAGTGATACCCTTCTACTATGATTGTGTCATGTGCTAGTTGGATAGGTTCAGATTCCACCGAGGCCATGACTTATGTATCTATGATTCGCATAGAGTGTCATGAGGCTCAGAGACAGTTTTTTCCTCACCATTTATGATGTTCACTATAGTGATTTAGAGGAGGAGGACCATGACATGCCCCCAATCTTCGATGTTGATGATGTAGGCACCACAATCGCTTATGTGTAGTGGTGGATTGGAGCATGACCACCTCATATCTTTCCTAGACATCACCTTGTGGGCCATGCAGGACCTCTCCTAGACTGTAGAGATGATAGGGATAATGAGGATATAAACGAGGATACAGATGATGAGGGCATAGTACCATACGTATTCCTTGATGAGGAGGAGGAAGAGAATGGCCAACCAATGAGTGATGATCTTGATGAGACAGAGGAGACCCCAATCGGCCCCGAGAGGAGGGATCCACCTCCTACCTAAGTCACTAGAGCACAGTCAGTGGTTGTAGTAGGGACCAACATTCATGAGTGTGGGGAGGTCAGCGGTAGCAGGCCATCCACACTTCCTACACAAGAGGGGTCCATTGTTACATGGTTATTCCCTAACTGGTAGGCTGGAGATCTAGGTGATGATGTGTTATTTATGCTTTTACTATGCTTAAATACACTTATGCATATGGTTTATATATATATATATATATATATATATCATGATGTGCACTAATATCTTGTATGATTTCCATCTTGTAGGGTCCACATGAGAGTGGTGTGATCTCTATCAATGGATGACCATGAAGATGGTTCCTCCTTTTCCCCCACATGAGGATATACCATTAGAGTACATGCCCCCACCTTCATAAGGATAAAATGTAGATCTCTTTAAGCCTATTGTGAGATTGAGGGCAGCATATGAGAGCGTGACTAGACACACTAACCTAGCTAAGTCCAAGGAGAATTGATTTGTAGGAAAACTTTTAGCACTACAGGTAGCATATGATGAGCTCCAAGCATCTTGAGTTTCGAAAGATAGCAGGGTGGGGACTGTCCCATGGTCAAAGGTCTCGAGGTGGGAGAGGGAGATGGATAGTTTGTAGGTAGAGAGAGATCTCATAGACTAGGAGTGTGTCGAGGTACTCATATGGGAGACGAGAGAATTTGGAGAGGCGCAAGGCCTACAAGAAGCCATGAGATCTATGAGAAAATCATGATCACATTCCACTGTATATCGATGAATTCCACCACCAAGCCTCGAGGGGTCTAGCAGTCATAAGCCATTGTAGCATTGTATTATTGATTATATGTACATGAAATTTTTATATATATGAGAATTCATTTTTAAGCTTATGAGTTTATGTTTTTGAAAAAGTAAGCAGCATTTACAAAGTGTTGTACCCTACACAATGAGCCACAAGGGCCAAAAAGGAACAAGTCTATAAGATTAATAGTAATTCAAAAAAGAATAGAGATAGCACATTAACAGCACAGAGACCACAGATAGGCAGCAGCTAACTGGAATTGTCCTAATTTTTTAATAGAAGGTCCACAGCGTCATCTCCGACCTAGTCTTGATTCTCCTAGGCATTATTACCCTCCAGCTCCTCCTTGATTACAGTGGACAAGGTGCTAGTAATGAAATGACCCAACTTCATCATGAATTGGTTCAACCCTCTAAATCTTTTATCGAGCGTGTCCATCTTCTTTTCCAAAGCACGAAGCTCCTCCCCATCATCCATGGTTCTCGGGACCTCGCTAGACTCAGCAACTAGGGGGTGCAAAGAGTGAGAATTCAAAGTATCTTTCGGTATCTTGCTATTGTCTGGGGTGAAATGGGGCCCTTCTACGTTGTCATCCTCTTCCTCCTCGGTCTCCTCTTCCTTATAATCCTTGTTGTCAGTCTGCTCCTCCTCCGAGTCCTCAATAATCTATCTTTTTTTGTTTTTCTTTTTGCCAATCTCCCAAATCTTCTTATAGTATTCTCCCCTCCAGTCATGACCATGTTCCCCATGACTTTATCACCTTTAGAATATTTCCCTATTATATTCTTCCCTTTACCCTCCTTCACCATCAGTTCTGGTGTACCTTTTTTACCATCCTAGCCTTTTTTTATTGTGGTGGCTCTGTAAGTAGACTTAGTCAGGGTGGCCTTGAGTTCACAAAGGCTGGTATTAGCATTAGTATGCGCATTACCCACCCCGCCTTTAAATTTTTTGGCAACCTATTTAGTTTTGGGGTTTTCAACAATACCTAGGTGGGTTTTTCGCGAAGGGCTTTTAGATTCAGCAAGGGAGATATTTGCAACAACCACGGGTTCAATTTCGTCAATACAAACAACAAAAATGGCTCTTGGGGGACATAGGGCCGAATGAAAATGGTAGAGTCTTAGGATAAGCCCTTGATGGAGTAGTAGAGGTGAAATGTCATTTGGGTTAAGACTGGCCATTTCCTTGCATTTTTCAACCAAATTCTCTAGGTCCATGAGCAAAAAGAAAGGAAAACTAAGTAGGATTCTATGCCTTAGATGATTCAGAAGGGGAAAGTGATAGAAAAAATAGGTTCTAAAACTACCTTCAAGCATGATGTACTTCATAAGGGCTAAACACACCTGGTCCCAAGGCTTTGGAAGGGCTTCATGTTCAAAGCTCGATTGGTTTCAGACCGGTTCCTCATTCCCCATGAAGAAAGCTTTCAAACTGTCATTGTTCAGAGTCTGAGTATGCTTAGGATATTTCTTCCCAGTGCACTTCATTCTGATAGCTTGCGTTATAACCTCTTCGCTGACTTTGAAGGAAATGCCACCCATCGTAACCCTTCGGTCCTTCCAAGAATTAGCGAATTGACCAAACAAGATAGGGTCATGGCCAACCAGAATCTCCATGAGAGGAGCAAGGCCACCCTCAGTGTAGATATGCCAAACCAAAGAATTCTTATGGAACTCTTCACAATTATCAAGCTCAGTCCGAATGCGATCACCACCCATGATGTTTACCTGCATAGGAAACCAGATATCTTGCAAAGAACGAATGTTAGAAATGCCAACAAAGCAATAGGCTTTCTTCTCATTGTGGGTATTAAGGCAAAGAATGCAACATTGGATGATGACGCTAGTGTGCAGATCACACACGCGAAAGGAAGATCACCACAAGAAGACATAACAGTGGCATTAATGTGGATCTTAAAATGATTGCGGCAACATAAACAAAAATTAGTGGGCGTACAGGGTTTTTCGCCATGGTGCAATTGCGCAAAAAACAAGGCATAGTGGCCGCTTGGCCAAATTTAGAAATGTCAATGTAAGCATAATTAGGAGCTTGCGCTAAACTAGCAAGATCGAAGGTGCTAGAAGGTAGCATTCCTTCATTATGAAAGGTCATATCAACATTCATAACCACAATCTTACAAAGGGCATGATGGATTAAAACAATCCCATAGAGAAGATATCGCATGATACGGCCTCTCAAATTCATCAATGTCTCATACTTTCCTAATCCCTTCATAGAGCCACCTCCTTTAACCACGTGACTAGCCTTTAATTTTGAATTCCACCATTTGTAGGCCACCTCAGCATTAGAAATCATCCACCGGGCCCAAAGGACAACCAAGTGGGCCCCTCAAACAATACCCATCACCCGGAGATTTGAAATCATCATAATAAGTGGTTGTTTTGTTCTTTCAAGATGATATCTTGAATCCTTGGTGGTAAATTCTCCAAATTCCTCCAACATTTAGAGTGACCCCAATAGGTACCACAATTATCCAAAGCATCCGCCATTTGGTTACCCTCCCTAAAAATATGTGTCACTTTTTTTTCTCTTAGCTTGGATAAAAGGAACCTAGTATCCAACAGAATATTCTTCATACTCCACCCAATTAGTCTGCCCATATTCATAGCATCAGCAATGGACTTAGAGTCCCCTTCAATGTGGAGGTTCGAAATCCCTAGAGAGACAGGAACTTGGAGGCCCTTGAGCAGTGCACAAGCTTCTGCCACAATAGAAGATTGGAAACCAATACCTCATGCTAATCCAACAACCAGAACCCCCCGGGGCCTCTAATCACTCCACCAATGCTAGACTTGCCTAGGTTGCTCTTAGCAGCCCCATCAAAATTGAGTTTGAACCAACCTCTGTCCAGAGGCTCCCATTTGGTATTTTTCCTGGCCAAGGATTTAGAATTGTCAAACGAGCTAGCTTCTAACTTCTGGTGTCAGGCCTTGGCCATTCTTATTTCATAATCAAAAGGTCCCATCTCTGGGGGTTTCCCATTGAAGAGATAAATGTTTTCCTCAATGAGCTAGACACCTATACCAAAAAATTCCCTAGGATTCCTCTCAATATTTTTGAAGACCTTGTTATTCCTTTCCTTCCACATACGCCAACCAATAATAGGAGGGACCTGGTTCCAAATTTCACCAAGAAAGGGGTGGAAATAGGGACCAAGCTAGCCCAAGATGAAGGATATGGTATCCTTACACATGACCCAAGAAGCACCCAGTTTTTCAAAAGCCAACCCCCAAACTTCAGCAGCAAACGGATAGTGTAACAATAAATGATTGATAGTTTCCTCACTGCATTTACATAGTAAGCATCTGTTGGGGATATAAAATCCTCGTTTCCTCAAATTTTCCTGAGTAAGAATCCTATTATGGTAGGCAGTACACTAGAAGAAATTTATTTTAGGGATCATATGGCAGTTCCATATCGTCTTCCAAGGGTCCATCGTAGTACCCTAGTTTTTCAGCAGATTGTACGCCGACTTAAGAGATAGATCCCCCTGTTTGTCAAAAGTCCAAAAAAACTCATCTCCCCTATCATAGGAGGGAAGCCTGGTAAGAGAGAGTAATTCATGGAGAGACCTAGCCAGGCAATAAAGGACTTGTGATAGAGGACAACAGTTGAATTAAATATCAATGTGATTTATTAAATATCCTTAGTAATAATTTTTAATAAATATCTCCATGATTTAATATGTATGTGATCTAATTAAAACATTTTAGTTTACCTTAGATACTACATTGTGATTGAGTATGCTATGTTAAATTAAATGCACTTATGATGCAATTTCAGAATATTAAATACATATAAGGATCTAATCTAACATAACACACAAGATTAATTCAAATAGTATGTAAACTAGAGTAATAATCCAAACTTATTGAATAATTACTCTATAATCTAAGACACGTAAAAATTTGTGTATCAAAGAAAGAAGCAATGCGAGATAAAATATAACATTGTCTACTTAATCTAACAACATTGCTTTAAAATACATATTATTCAAAGAAGATGATAGGTGTAGTACCAACATAAATGTGCAACATTGATAGGTTATGTGAGAGGTGTACCATCTATTTTTAATGATGTGTATGCTTCAAACCCATAACTTTTGTCAATTATGTAAGGTCCTAACCAATTAGGGCTAAACTTTCCTTTTTCATTCAAGGTGACATTGACATTACGTTGATTCTCATATAACACCAAGTCACCTTTATTAAAAGCATGAGGGATGACATGATCATTATAACTATGTTGCATTTGTTTAGAATAATCTTGGAGATGCTAAGAGTGTTAAAATGTTGTTCATCAAGAATTTCAAGTTGATGCAATTGTTACTCTTTATATTTATTATCATCAATAAGCCCCTTGAGAGCAATTCTCAATGAATTAATTTCTAACTCTAAGGGCATTATTGCCTCAATGCCATAAACAAGGTTGTAAGGAGTGTTTCCTGTAGATGTTCTAATACTTGTACGATAGGCCCACAATGCATAAGTTAACTAAGTGTGTCAATCTTTATTATGTTTACTTACTGTTTTCCTTAGGATTTTCTCAATACTTTTGTTAGTTGATTCTTCTTGACCATTTGATTGTGGATAATATGGTGTTGAAAAATGATGTTGAATATGAAAATTTAAATTTCTTCACGTCATTGTTCTTAAATGGAATTCCATTGTTTGAAACTAATACGGAAGGAAGACCAAAGTAAGCAATAATGTGTTCCAATATGAAATGACATATTGCGTTAGCTATTGTGGAACGAAGAGGGATATATTATACCCACTTTATGAAATAATCTATTGTATTGATTATAAATGTATGTCTAGTGAAAGAGGGTGGTGATATTTTTCCAATAAGATCCAAACCCCAAATCGAGAATGGCCAAATAGGAACGGGCATGAAGCTTGAAAGCAGGAGCATGAAACAAATTGTTGTGTTGATATTTGTGAAATTTCTTAACGTGACCACAACAATCTTGTTTCATGTGACCAATAATATCCTATATGAATTAACTTTTGCACTAACAATCTTCCTCCAAAATGTCCCCTAGAAGCACTCACATGAGCTTCTTCTAGAGCTATAGGGATTTTTTATTGTTTAAGGCATCTAAGTAAAATACCATCAAATGATCTTCTATATAACACATCTACCAAGATTATGTATTTAGATGTGAGTTTTCAAAGATGGGCTCTAGTATTTTTAGTTTTAGGCTTAGGAAAGGTACCTTCTTTTAAGTAGTTGAATATTGATGTGTACCATTCACTAGAGTTTTCAATATCATTTAATAACACTTCTTTGATTTTATTATCTATTGATGGTTTTGTGATCATATGGACTATAAATGTGAAATTGATAGAAGAATCTTTAGGAGATACAAGGGAAGCAACACTTTCCATTGCATTTGCATGTTGATTATCCTTTCGTGGTATGTTGTAAATGGTATAGGATTCAAAGTGTTCCAATAAATTCATTGTAATATCTTTATACTTAGACAACTTATCATGTTTTTTTTGATATGAACCACTTATTTTCTTAACAATTAATTGAGAATCACCAAAACTCTTATTGTGTTGAATAGCAAGAGCTAAAGTTGCACGTAATCCAACAATTAAGGCTTCATACTCTATAGTGTTATTTGTGCATAGGAATTTCAATTGATAGGATAAGGGAATAGGCTTTCCAGAGGGTAGAATCATTATAACTCCTGCTCCAAAGCCAGTTCTACACTTAGATCCATCAAGTACAATTCCCATGTTTCCATTTTGATAGTCAACACATCCAGGAATGAGTCCATATTAGGTGATACTAATGGAGAAGGAGCATCAACTAAATGGTCAGTTAAGGCTTGTCCTTTGATTTCCTTTTGAGAGACAAATTTAAGATCAAAATCAGCTAACATAATCCATTTAGCAAAGCATCCTAATAAATCTATTTTAGCAAAAAGGTGTTTTAAAGGATCAAAATTTTTCATCACATGAATTTTCGTGTTTAACAAGTAATTTCTCAATTTACTAGCAGCAAATACAAGAGCCAAACATTATTTTTCTATCATTGTATATTGATTTTCATAGTCAATCAAAGTTTGTCTAATGTAATAAACAGGATGTTCTTTACCATTATCATCTTGTCGAGCCAAAAATGCTGCTAAAGAATGGACTGATGTTGCTATATAAATGATAAATGGCCTTTCTTGCATAAAGGGTTGTAAAATAGTAGCAAGATAGTCTTTCAAAATCTCAAAGGCTTGTTTACAATCCTCATTCCAATTAAATTGCAAGTCTTTCTTAATAAGTTGTGTAAAGGGTAATTTTTGATCCGCCAATGATGCCACAAAATGATAGATAGCTTGAATTTTTCCTTGTAAAGTAGGCAATTGAGAAAAAAAAATAGGAGGTTGCATGTTAATGATAGCATCAATTTTATTCATGTCCACATCGATGGCTCTGTGGGATACTATAAAACCTAAAAAAAATCCACTATCCACCCCAAAGACACTTTTTTAGATTCAGTCTCATGTTATACTTTCGCATTCTTTCTAATATTTTTTGAAGGATGTTAACATTTTCTTGATGGGTTAAATATTTGGCTAGAATATCATCAACATAATCTTCCAAAACCTTATGTATGTAATCATGAAATATCAATTTCATAGTTCTTTGATATTTTGCACCTACATTCTTTAATCCAAAAGGCATAAGCACCCAACAAAATGTTCCCCAAGCTATAGTGAATGTTGTCTTATACTAATCTTGAGGGTTGATAAAGATTTGATTATATCTCGAAAAACCATCCATGAATGACAAAAAACCATGGACCATAGTCGAATCTACTATCATGTCAATATTAGGAAGGGGAAAGTCATCTTTTAAATATGCTTTATTAAGGTCACAAAAATCCATACATATCCTAATATGATTATCAGGTTTTGTGAATGCAATTTTTTTTTAGATCTATGGATAATAATCAATAGGACAAATAAAGCCAGCTTCGATGAGTTTTTCAATCTCAGCCTTAACCAATAAAGTTATCTTAGGATTCATCTTGTGTATCTTTCGTCTTATTGGTTTAGCATCTTGTTCAAGGACTATGTTATGTGTCACTATATTAGCATCAATTCCTGGAATGTCTGAATAAGTCCAAGCAAGGAGTTCATGAAATTTTTGTAATAATGTTGCATGATCTTCTTGTTCATCTTCATTGAGACACTTTCCTATTTGAATCACTCTTTCTTCATTAGATATGTGCATTGGTATGTTGATTGTATCTCCTATAGGGAGTGCATTTTGTCTTGAAACTTCAGAGATATCTTCTTCTCCATCTTTGTCAATGTTACTGATTCCCTTTTATTCATCCACTTGTTTAGTACTAACCATAGCACAAGTTACTCCTTGTTTTTAAGGGGGAGTTTGTGACTTATCATAAACTAATAACACTTATTTTAAGGCTTCATCATCTTTAAAGTATTCCAATTATTCATCACATGTTGTATCAATCAATTTGGGATTCTGTAAAGTAAGAGGTGTCTTAGAAGAACTGCACATGATGGTATTGATATTGAGTGAAGGTCTTTTTGATGCTTTTGTTATCTTAGAAAGACAATTTCTAAGACCAATTTTAGTTTCTTGTGTATTAGGCTCTATAGGAACATGGATTCCTTGTTCTTTCACTCCACATCCTTTTCCACTATAACCAAGTTGTTTCAAGAGCTCATAACCTCTTCCATAAATCCTTTCCATTTTTTTCGAATTCGATGGTTGTTCATATTCAACTTCATCAAAGTTTGTTGTATAGCTTATGTCTTCTTATAAAGTGGATGAAGTAGATGCTTGTGAGGGTTCTTCCAAGTTTTGTGTTGATATTATTGCTAGTTCTTTTATCTTTCATACTTTTTTGTTGTAATCTTATATTCTCCCATAAATGTAGGTGTAAAATCTAAGGAACCCCAATCATCATCAAATAGACTTGTGATTTCCTCAGTGTTATTTTATTTTTCTTCTTCTTGCACAATTTCCACTTTTGAAGTTGGTATCAATGTTTTCAAAATACTTTCTTTATCTTTCTCAATGTGTAAATAACTTTCTAGTTCAGGATCAACTTTGACTATATACACTTAGTTGTTATAGATATACTTTATTATACGATGAAGAGTCGAAGGCACTACATGCATATCATGAATCCATGGTCTACCTAAAACAAGGTTATATGAAAGATCTTGAGGCATAGCATCATGTGTAGAGAAGGGGGATTCGCTACTCATGAGTCTCTTTACTCTCAAGAGATTCTCAAGGAGTGAACTGCTCTAAACTACCTCAAAGAAGAGAGTGAGAGTTCTAGAACCAGAAAGAGTAGGCCCCAAAGGTTTCTCGGACAAACTAGCAAGTTTTTGGTCAATGAAAGTCAGCACACTAAATGGACAACATCGCAACGCACTGGAGTCCTAAATGCGTGCTAGTATTTTGTACAGACATAAAACAAAGAATGTCACAAAAAGTACACAACAACTACTTCTACTCTGACTGTTAAGAACTCTTAGAATGTGGGAAAGTAAGATAATATGATAAAACTAAAATGAAGGAAAGTAAATGATAGAACTAAAGAGGATAGAGAAAGAGAATGCTCACAACAACCCAAGTAATGAAGCCTCCAACAAGTAGATATCTTCAATACCTCCACACATAAGATTGAGGAAAAATTTTGGGGTTGTATAGGGGTGCCTCAATCAAACCCCCATTTTGGTGTTTCCACCTCCACAAATAACCAGATAGATAGATAGAGATAATAAGCAGAAATAAAATGAATGCAAGAGTGATAAAATCAATCCCTGCTCAAGGAGGACAACCCGTATCACAAGGATGTGATAAATCCTAGGATGCTCACAAGCACAAGATAAAAGATATACCACCTACAAGGCTTAAGGAATCCAATGAGAGAAAGGACGAAAGAGAGGGTTACGAGAGCCAAGTGAAATGCAAAGATAACTATATGAGCTTGAGAGTATTGCAAAGAGAGTTTCCAAGAGAGCTTGAAAGTGTTGTTGAAAGTTGTAGAGAGATCTATACAAGCTTGAGAGAGTGAGAAAGGAGAGGAGAGTTCAAGGTAGAACCCAAGAAGGAAAAATAGATTGAAAGGATAACTTTCAAAGAGAGGAGAGAATGGAAAAGAAGCTTCTCGAGTAGTTACAAGGCATCCCAAGCTGTTACCACCGACAAAAATTGCTGACAAGTGGCAAACATGGTTGGAAATGGTCGTTTGAATGTTGAAACACCGTAAGATGCTAGCACAATGTGCAAATGTTTGTGCGGTGTGCTAGTGTTTAAACACATGATGCTACAAAATGATGATAACGAGAAAAGCACAAGGTTTAACACAAAGTTGATGCGTGAAGGTAGCTGCTGGATAGGGGTCTTGAGCATCTTGAGAGGGAAAAAGGTTGATGCAGGGGCTAAAATGAGCCTACAAAAATGCTAAGGGAGTGGAAACTAAAGTGGATACAAGAATGTATGTGAAATTGCAAGGGGTGTAATTTTACGACATTACATTTTGCCCCCACTTTAGAGGGCATATGAATCTACACTAATATGCACGCTAAAGGAAATCTACTAAACATAAATAACATCATGATGCCAAAAGGATATTGTAAAGGAAGCAGACAACTCTTTGAACCAAGCAAACTTTCCCCCAGGCTAAAGACCTACAAAACAAACACATTAGACAAGAAAGACCTACACAAGACAACAATGTTAGAATATAAAAATCCATTACATCACAGGATTAGAACATATAAAAAACTAACAAGATTTGAGTCAGCAAAGTGAAAGAGACCTCGATGTAAAAATTTGTCTCAGTACTATGGATTGTCCCCAACTTAAGAAATAACACATAGAAGAATTCTTAAATGGAGAGAAGAATGTAAGGAACGATTGCTTCAAGAGAATAATGCACCCAAAAGTTAGGGACGAAACCAATGTTGAAGAGAGAAAGAGGTATATACTCAGGATGAAGAAGATGCAAGTCTTCGATCCAATATATATAATTGAGAAGAGAAGAGAAGAGAATTTAAGTGCTAGAAAAGGAATGAAATTTTTGAAAGATTTGGCTCCACATGTCCTCGAACCCAAGGAGAGTTAAAAAAATGTGTCGTAGATCCGCATACCCATAGAAGGTGAACAAAAGGCTCTGTAGGTACTCTCTCCTACAAAGTTGAACAAACTGCACTGGAGGCTCGTACACCAACGATGAACAGATCTCACAGGATGAAAATGCTTTACAGGTCCTCAAACTTGCAAAGAAGGTGCCCCAGGTACTCTCTCCTAAGGGAAGCCCGATGTAGGGGACTCCATAGATTCAAATTCAGAAGAAACTTCATAGGTGCACCTGTAAAGCAACATGTTAATCCACAAACTAAACATGTTAGGCAAAAAATTTGCAAAGTAGCTCTACAGGTTCTCAGTCATATAGAGAAAGACTGATCAGAGAAGCCTATGGCTATTGCAAGTTGCATTGTAGGACAGTCACATAAAATATAGGTCTAGTCAGGCTTCCCCTAAGCTAGACACAAAGATATGGAATAGGTCTATTCGGGCTGTCCACAAGCTAGATGTCAAGATATAAGACAGGTCTAGTCAGGTTGCCCCCGAGCTAGATGCTAATAAACTCATTTAAGAGAACTTGAGAAGGGATTCTCTCAGGAACCCTTCAAAATAAAAGGGGTCCACTCAAGAGACGCTTCATTTGAAAGACATAGAAAAGAGAGGGAGTCCTTTAAGAAGGACGCACATCTCCAAAACAAGTTATCACTACCCCCAACATATAGGGGAAGAGAACCATGCAAGATACTTAGAACATACAGGATAGAGGTAGAACTCGATATCACTTGTCATTTGAAGAAGAGACAGGTGCATCAACAAATAAATGAGTGATGGCACCTGAATCAAGAAGTTGTTGTATTTTATCCTTCAAGGCCTTACATTCACTAGTGGAATGGCCAAGTACTTGATGGTATGCATAGAAAGAATTTTTTTCTTGATCATGCTTATGAAATCTTATGTGTAGGAGGAGTAAGAATAATTAAGCGAGATTTTAGAAGCCTCAATAAAATCCACTCTTGCTCAAATAGTGGATGAGGAGAAGGAAGCAACCCTTTCTCTTGTGAAGAAGAGTTTGACTGATCACAAGAAGAAGGCACAAAGACAGTAGATAATGCAGGATGAATCGATCCAATAGAACGAGGTTGAGTGGAAATCATATCGCCGTTCAACCATGGTTTTTGTTTACATTGTTCATTTGAGAAACCAAGTCCCAAGTTATGCTTACAAGGTTCACATTATATAGGGACCTAAATGCCTTGTTCATTACGCCCACAACCTTTACGCTCGTAGCCATATTTCGAGACAAGTTTAAAGCCAGGGCCATTACGTGCTTTCAAATCTTGAGAAGCAGGAAGGTCTTCATAGAGAACATTATTCCAGCAAAGGGAATTATGCTCCTCTACTAGATCACCATTATCCTTCTTGATAGGACTACCAGCATTATCCACTTTAATAGAGGTGTGATCATCTTCCTCGGAAGGAAGAGGTTCAACATTAAGAACATTACAATTGTTGTTCACATTACCCCATGATGCAGAAGAATAATTATCTTTGATAGTGGATGATGAGGTAAAAATAACCTCATCATAATAATACCAAGAAAACCTATTCATATGTGCTCAATCCTCAGTCTCTGCAAATTAACTAAACTTTAGGAGAAATAATTGTTTATCTTTAAGGAAAATTGTACAAACTTTATTTCTTTTGATTTATTGAAGTAATCTACCAATACATATTTAATGGGTTGTTTTGAGTGTTTTTGTAGAGCAATAAATCGGACATCATGCAGCAATTGCACAACATTTAACCAACATGTGCCTTAGTAAAGATTGAAGATATACGTTGGGAACCTACTCCTGAACATTAGGTTGATGGACCGAAGATGTAGTTGTTGTTAGTTTAATTTTTGTTATGTTTTTAAGTCAAAGACTTCATGGCTCATCTCGAGCCTCTTTTATATTATGTAATGGGTTTTAAAGACATAAAAGCTCATTGTAAACTGTTATAGACTTTTTCAATGGCTATCCACACCATCTAAAATCTAGGACTTAGTTAGAGTTTTTCTATAAAGATGTAATTTCCAGAAGCAAAAGACAAGCGCAAAATGGTAATGTTATGTTGTCAACATGATTACTGAATACTTATGAATAAAGAAATTACCTGATATCCTTTTCTCAATTGTTGAGTTATGAGAAATTATTTGTAATGGGGGAACTTTTGAATTAGCTGTGTATGTGATCTGAGAACAACCATAGTATCCCACGAGCTAGCCACTCGAGGGAGGGTAGATAAAATAGATAAGTATTTACTTCCTGTCATTTCATTGAATGCATGTTAAGTAGAAGTTTAGTTTCTTGCACGTAATAATCTTATAAAAATGGTTAATACAATCATTAGAGGGTCTGAAGTTCTGGAGCACTTACTATTTTTTATTTCCGTAGTATGTTAGTTGTCATAAATTGTTACTTGCTATAATAATTAGATGTTTCCAAGTTTATTTGCAAGCCTTGTTACTTCCATAGTTCACATGATTTTTAGTTTAATTATTTCCATGCTTTCTAGTTTAGTTGTCATGTTTCTAAGTTAGTTATCTTATGCTTTCTAGTTTAATATTTCTAGTTTTCTTAGAATAAATTGTTTTCTAGTTAAGTAGTTAGAGGCCTTAGACTAAAATTAATCTCAGTTGTCTTTAAGAAACTAGAAAATCTAAAAGAGTTATCTAAGTTGTCTTCTATTGCAAACTGCCTTGGACACTGCCTGGTCGACTTATTGATGTTTTATATTCTAAATTAATGGGACCTAACGATAGCCTATCAATTTTTAGCACCATTTTCGAGGAAAGGTGTCATTAGGGAGTTGTTGATGATCTGGTGACAGCAGGTCAAAAGAAAAATTAGCTTGGCAACCTTTTTAGGTTTATTACTTTAGAAACTTTCTGGTTTTTTTTAGGTTTATTATTTTAGAAACCCCCCCAGAACAACATTTCCAAAGGAAGAGGTTCTTGCATGCAAAGGTGAAAGCTCTTGTGCAATATCCCCAACTAGAGGACCATGACTTCAAGCCCTAGAAAGCAAAATATTATTGTTTAGACACCTTCAAAGTCCAAGAAGGGTTGACCGATCAGATATTTGAAGTACAAAGAGTTGCATGCAATCATGCATGCAACAAAATGTGATGAGGGATTGCAAAATCTTTCTAATCAGCCCATGCATCTACTAGAATCAAAAAATATGCAGAAGGCTATAATTTTAAAGGAAGAAGGAGAATCAGAGTTCAAATATTTAATCATCTTCTTCTCATGGTTTTCTTCTTCTTTCAAAAATTTGAATGCATGGATCCATCCTTTGAGAAAAGGATATTATTTTCCACAACCAGTTAATGGTTTTATGTAACCTATCTCTACATCAATAAGTAGAGTAGGATAAAGTAGGTTTATTTTCTACAAATAAGTTTTTTACGCATGCTATGTCTTCTTCTCTAAAGCTCAAAGACATGCATTTCTCTATACAAGTTGCTACTCTCAAAAGTTTTTGCAGATTTATTTTGGTATTTGAAGCTCAATATAAGTTACAGGAGGACCTAAAAAATTCTAGGTGTGGGGGAGATGATGAGACAAAATAATGACTCATCTTTTAGCCATATAAAAATGTATATTTTTTCTAATTATGAAGTTATCAAGACTGGGCATGATGATGAAAGTAAGATATTTTTAGTTGCAGCAGTCAAATATTTCATCATATCTTGCAAATTACAAATTGGGTTCTAGAGATTTTTGGTCAGAAATTCAAAGACAGTATGGTGACAAAACTTGTTAAATTTCACAAAAACCCAGTTTTTGGTTTGAGACAAAAATTCACTAGAATCTGTTGCTCTGGAATTTGTGGAGAGTTGCTCCAAAACTTGTGGGACAACACTTGAAGTTATTTCAAAATTTGTGGGTTGCTACGGAACTTTTCCAGAATTTGTGAAAGCATCAGTTGTGAGCATTAAAATAAATTGGGGTGACTTGGATAGAAGTTGAGAGCATCTAGGAGGTAGTTCCAAGCATTAAGGAAAGTTATTGGGTTGTGCAAACAAATGGAGAATATCTACAAGACAATTTTGGGTAGTTTGAACCTTTTTGCAAGCATCTAGGGGTTGTTTTATGAGCTTTAATGATACACAAGGGCAAGACATAACTTTTTAAGCAATCAAATGCCTTTTTGGAGCTTGTTTAGGAGTTGCAAAATAGGCATATTTGTTTTGAACAACCAAAAAAGATTGACTCGACAAGATGAAGAAAGACTTTTTTTTTCCTTTAACACATGTTCCTATCTTTTAGCAAGTGGTTGCACAATCAAAAAAGCTTATTTTTCAGATTAGTTGAAGACAAGAATTCTATAAATTCATTGTAATCAAGAAATGAAAAGGGGGAAGAGTTTTATAAAATAATATAGTTCAATATTTTAGCAGCAATCTCTTTGTTTGTAGTTTCATTTTTTTATAGTCATTTTATTTATAGCTCTTTACATTTCTAGTATTTCCTTTTACAAGTTTCTTAGGATAGATTTAATTCCATCATTTCATTTACAAGCTCTTAGATTAGATCTGATTCCAACAATTTCTTTCACGCGTTGTCTTTCAATTCTGTTTGTAGAAAAAGTATCTCATGCAAATGATTTCTTCTCCCTCTTGCATATTTCCATGGACACCACCCTAGATTGAAATTTATAGTTAAATGATGAGGATTGCAGCGACACTCATCAGTGGGTTTGGATGATGTTATTGGAAGGACTAAGTGGATCGAATTGAATTTATGTTCCCCAATGAAGGAATATGTAAAGTCTAAAGAACCCCAATCATCACCAAGACATGCATTATTTTGAGAAGAGGTAGAAGGAGAAGACTTAGGATTTCTTGCTTCAAAAGGATCTTCTTCAAGGACATCCATCTCAAGAGTATCCTATGTAATAGGTACCGCAAGAGTAGACATCAAAAAATTGGAAGAAACTAAAGGGATAAGAGTTGGCACAACCAAAACCTGACCAGTAGTTGTCATTTCACATAAGTGCATAGCCTCAAGGTCAACCCTAACTATGACTATGAAATTATTGCAAATGAAAATAGATTTATGCAAGGTAGACGGGACTACACCCATAGCATGAATCCATGGTCTACCAAGAAGAAGGTTATAGGGTAATTTTTTCTGACATAACATATACAAGGGTGGTTACGGTAATGGATCCCAACCTCAAAGGCAATACTATCATGCCTAGGGCTTGTCGACTGACATTATCGAACCCATGATTTTCAAGAGAAGAAGCACTAAGAGAAAATGAATCAATATTAATCTTAGGCAATAGATCAATGCTACATACATTGAGCGTTGAACCGATGTTAATGAGAGTACGTCTAGTTCTGATAGTATTAATATTAACTATAATCATTAAAGGATCTGCCTACTTTTTTACTTCCAGAGGTGGGAGTTCCTACGGATAGAATGTAATATTTGGCTAATCCACGTGAATATGAGCCATCAACGCATTAACATCCGCCAGCCTAGTAGAAGAAGGCAAGATGATATTTTTCAAGGCTTCCTGAAGCATACCTTGATAAACCATAGTAGACTGAAGCAAGTCCCATAGTGAAATCTTGGTTGGAGTAATACTATTCTCGACAATATTGTAATCACTAGGTGCTTTAGTCATAGGTTTACGAGCTTGAAGAAGGCTTGGTTTTTTATTCATTCTATTCTTATAAGTATGGGATATCACTCTATAAGAGGGAGCCATCGAAAGACCAAGAGAATCATTATTGAATGGGACACCATCAATAGAACAAATCCTTTTAGTAGAAGGACTAGCTAAATTCATATAAACGACTGGTCTGTTAGGCCTTTGAGGGGTAGCTGAGACATAGATTACATTTATAGAATCAACACAACTAGTGGAATAATTATTTGAAGAAATATTCTCAACATCGACCCAGGGAGGATCAAATGTGAGTGGAGCTTCATCATTCACTAATGTGTCATCTCTAAAGGAGAGTGCATTGGAATGTGTACACATCTAAAAATGGTCACGGTAAATCAAACCCATTAATTAATTAAATATGAATTATTTAATTAATATTCTAATGTCATCTACATGTAAATAAATTTAATTATTTATTTATATCATTCATTTTTCTAATTCTTCTAGTTTAATTAAATAAATAAGTTTATTTTATTATTGCTATTCTCCTCTTAATTAAATTAAATAAATTTCATAATTTATTTATTTAATTATCATTTTATTCCTAAAGTTTGAACATTTAAATTCGAACTACGAAATATTCCTCTAATTCATCCTTCACTTCACATTTAAATTAAATATTGTAAATATTTAATTGCATACATTTTTCATCTCTCACCTAATTAAATATTAATTATTTAATTATGAAAGTTTCCAAAATACATGTCACATATAATTAAATAGGATTTATCCTCGTCTTTCAACTAAATTTTCAATAAATGAAAAGACAAAGAGCATGTTTGTCTCCATTTTTGAATGAAGATAGTTTCGTGGGTTGAAAAAATTCTCCATATTTTTCTCAACCTTCCATCTTTCTCTCAACTTCTAGAATCTCACACCGTTCATCTTGATAGGTTTGAAACTCAATTGTTGATCTTTGCCAGCTAGATTCTTGCCTTTCGAAAATCTATAAATACAGTCTTTTCGTGAGTAGATTTCATCCTAGATTTTATGCGTAATTACTATAGTTGCATTTGAATCAGCATTTTAGCAATTTCATATCATAGCATTTCAAGTTCATAAGCATAGCTTAAATCATTAGCAATGGACATGCATTTTACATAAATCTTGTTCTCCTAAGTTGTCATTCTAACAAGTTGCTGCTTAAACCAACTGAGAGCCAGTAACTTGAATCGAACCCTTGGAGATAAAGAAGAATGGGACAAATTTGAAGAAGCTGCTGTTATTTAGAGTTTGCATTTGTCTTTTCTAAATTAGTTTCTTTCAATCTAATGTTTCATTGGTGTGTTAGTTTACTTTTTAATTAATTCACATATTCTAACAACACATTTTGGCACCCACCGTGGGGCCTTGCCCCTTTTTTAAACTTTTTATCGCAGAGTTTTTCTAATAGGTGACGAACTGGAGCTTCGGTTTGGCACATACGACCTGTGGATTAGCGCATAGGAGCTCTATTTTGGCGCATACGACGACTATTTTAGCGCATACAACGGCTTGTTTTAGCGCATTTGCTAGTTCATTTAGCGCATTTAATGATTGTTTTAGCACATTGTTGTTTGTTCATTTAGCGCATAGACGGCATGTTTTAGCGCATTTACCAGTTCTTTTAGCGCATACAGAGGTTGTAAAAAAAAATCTTGATTTTGACGCCATCCGTGGACAAGATTTTTTTTTAAATTCGGTTTTAAAGCAAAATGAAGCAATCCTAGGATAGACATTTAAAATCTGGAATTTATCAATCCTAGGATAGTCACCAAACATCATTTTTGCTTGGTTAAAATGAATCCAATGTTTGTGGTGAAGAAAAATCTTCACTTAGTGTAGAAAAACTTTCATTTGGAATTAAAATTAAACCATTTGTTTGTTGTGATTGTTGCGTAATAGGTATATGCTCTCCCCTTTACTGGGTGATCAGAATGCCAAACTTACCTTTCTTATTTTATACAATTCATGCTTTATTACATCCTTTAGAAGGATTGTCGTAGTGGGAAAAAGTACTCACCCTATGGGAACGACCTAAGTGGGAACAACCAAAGCCAGGGTTTCCAACCCACTCTAATCAAAAGTGAATTTTGGGGAAACCCATATTCAACGAAAGTGAGCAAGATAACCATCCCTAAAATATTTGTTCTAAAGATTGGGAGGTCTCTTGAGGGATTTTACTTATTTCCACGCCGAACGGAAACCTTTACTACGAACCATAGTGTAGAAAGTCAGTCGTGTTAGTATCTGAACATCATTTCAATCACAGTGCAAGGGGAGGGAAGAATTTTCCCCCAAGACACTCACCATATAATCGCCATGGATTGTTTGCTCAAGGGATCGAGAAATCTAACCTTGAGTATGCACCTGGAAAAGACAAAAACACGGGAGCCCTCTAGGGGGTGACACAGTTGTGTGAGTCGATGCAATTTTAAGTTGTGGGTTGTGATTCCTATGATGACCTATTTGACAACTAAGAGTGAGTTTGTTTGAAATGCTTATCTTGTTCAATACCCATGAAAATCCCAAAAACATACACTCTTTGTTTAGATTTTAGGATTTACAAAACAACTGTTTGCTATTGTATGTCGTGTTTTTCACATTTAAATCAGATTAAGATCATCCAAAAACATCAAACCGTCAAAACATGTTTGTTTCAGAAAAATAATTGGATAGTTTAGCGCATCCCTGGTCTGTTTTGGTGCATCTATGCTCTGTTTCGGTGCATTCATGCTCTGTTTCGGCGGATTCATGCTCTGTTTTAGCTCATTTGTGCTCTGTTTCAATGCATTCATGCTCCGTTTTAGCGCATTTGTGCTTTGTTTTAGTGCATACCTGCAACAGTCTAGCGCATAGGTTGGATCTTTTAGCGCATTTGCTGAAAACTTTAGCGCATTTGCTGAAAACTTTAGCGCATTTGTGTTCTAAGCCTGGGTAATTTTCTGACACTCAGAAATCAATCATCTCAATCTAGTCTTTTTCTATGCTCAAGGTTTGGAAGTCTACAACTTTTTCCAAGAAGTCCCTAGAGAGGAAGATTAGAAAGCCAAATAAATCTCTCAGTTATAAGAATTTATTGAAAAAGAGGAAATCTTTATACCAAAGTCGAAAGGTCTTGCTTGAACACAGAACATTTATTCATTGATATCACGACTTTGTTAGAGGTTTCACTGACGATTATGCTGTAGAACCATTATACTCATGAGCTTTCTTTCAAAGAAGAGCCCTTTCTCAAAGGGATAATCACAGTCAATGTATTTGTTCCTCTTACATACCCCAACCTGCAATTGTATACTCTACTCATCCTAATCAATTTCTACAATAGAGAACTCGAGAACATTAGGCCTTTATCACAAATCCTTATTTTTACAAAGCTACGATCAAACCTCACAAAGTGCAAAATCATCTTTATTTTTGATCTTTGGTTTAATTCCCGCAAACAGGATTATCATCCTTTCAATCAGGGAATCATGAGCTAAAGATTATAAATCTCACAAGTCATAGAATCTTCATTGTATTCTAAATTTCATATCCATCAAAATTTGCACTATTTCATTCTTTTGAACAAACTTAGTAGAAATTTGGAAAAATCTTATGCCTGTTGTCACAAGATCTTGAAAGCACATAGAAAAGATGAGAGAGAAACTACATTAAGAAAAATGGGTGATAATAATGATAGGGAAGAAAATCCCTTTCATAATTCAAATACTGAAGAGATAACGAAAGAAAAGCTCCAAGAAGCAAAGCAGGATCCCCAATTCCATACTCTTCTGAAAAGAATTTTGGAACAAAACAAGGAAAGATATTTCCTTTCATTAGCTAATCAAGGAGCTAAGCTATCTGCCGATTTTGACACAGAAGGGATTAAAGAGAATCCTGAAACCCCTCCTAATGATTTTAGTGCCCTTACTCAATAGATAAAAGCATTGCAAGGGAAAATAAAATAAATCCAAGGGGGTACAACAAAGAAGTATGTTTTGGATGATATATGTCCATATCCATTTGACAAGAGTCTTCAAATGATTCCTTTTCCAAAACATTGTGAAATCCCTAAATTTGATAGATATAATGGGAAAATGGACCCCATTGAACATGTAAGGGATTTTTGAAATATGAGCTTAGAATTTTCTCATGAAGATACCTACTTAATGCGATTGTTTCCATGAAGACTAAGTGGATAATCCATGGAGTGGCTTTCAAAGATCACTCCCCCCATCAGAACATCTGAGGAGTTAATAAATAAATTTATATCGCAATACTCCTACAATATCCAACACCAGATAACCATGCTTGATCTGTGTAAAGTGAAACAAAAGGTAGGGGAATCCTTCACCACAATTTTACAAAGGTGGAGAAGGGTGTTTGCTAGATTCTCCTATCCTATTCTTGAAATAGAGAAGATGGAGATCTTTATTGACAGTCTAAATCAAGAGATGAGTTATAGGCTAAACCTTCACTGTCCTCAATCATTTGAAAAATTGATTGAAAATGCGATTACTATTGAAGGTGCCTTGGTCAACCGTGGAGTTCTAAACTTGATAAAGAAGGTCCAAATTCATACAACAACAATGACAAGTCATGATTTTGGACTTGGAATAAAAATGTTGTGAATGATGGGGTAGTAGATGCTAACAACGTAAATGTGAAGCCTATCATTCTTAATGTATCAGGTGTCCAACGTAGCAATAATGCTGGAAATTCTAGTACCCAAGGCAATATTTCCAATCAAGGAAATGTAACCAATAATCGTGGAAATAATTTTGGCAATAATCAAAATTCAAATGCGCCCAGATCTTCATATTTTTCAAATCGACGGAGTTTTACTTCCTTGGGCCAGTCTTTGGAGTCCATTCTTAAAGAGCTATTGAATGAAAATGCTATTACATTGCCAACACAAAGAGATTATGAGCCTTGAGTTAAACCACCATCGTGGAATGACTCACACTTTTGTGAATATCATAGGTGTAAAGGTCATAAGACAAATAATTGCCAAGGGTTAAAGAATATTATTCAAGATTTGATTGATAACCATACCATCACGATTGAGGGACATAATGCCAATGATGACCATCAGGCATTCAAGGATCCTCTCCCCAATTATCAAAAAGGGGAATCTTCGGGTGACAAAGGCAAGAATGTTAATCATGTCTACAACACCACTATCAATCATATTTATATTGACGATCAGCAAATCAATGCTATCAAAATCAAAGGGAAACAAGAATATCGAGAGGTCAATGCTACGACAAGGGGACAAGCCAAAATCATTGTAAAAGGAAGCTCATCTTAGGTAGAAATTCCCTCTCCAATTCAATACAATTAGGTCGATCAACTACGAAAAACATCGGCCCAAATTTCTATCTTGGAGCTCTTAAAATTATCACCCGCACATAAGGACATTCTAGAAAGAGCACTTGTTGACACAATTGTGTCTCTTGATTTGGATATCATAAATTTCAAGCCATGGTGGGACACTTTTCCTCATCCACACATTTATCCTTTACTGAGAAGGATGACTCATCCATGACCCATCCGCATAATTCATCACTCTACTTAGAGGTTATGGTTCACAAAGCCCGAATTAGATGTGTCCTAATAGATGGGGGAGACGAATTAAACATTTGTA
This sequence comes from Sequoiadendron giganteum, assembly GCA_007115665.2. Taxonomy (NCBI): domain Eukaryota; kingdom Viridiplantae; phylum Streptophyta; class Pinopsida; order Cupressales; family Cupressaceae; genus Sequoiadendron; species Sequoiadendron giganteum. Next base: position 201,845,224 of record CM021103.1, read on the forward strand.
CTTTTAAATTGGTCCTTGCTTTGGGATATTTAGAAGAATCTATAGATCTACGAAGGAATATTACAATCAAGGCATACAATGATGAGGAAAGGGCTTCCAAAGGCCTCATCATGCTACCAATCAGAGTCGGACCTATTGTGAAGAATACCTTTTGTTAGGTTCTAGATTGGGATCTATCCTATAACATACTCTTGGGTCGTCCATGGATCCATGACATGCAAGTCGTTCCATCTACTTATCATCAATGTTTGAATTTTCCATATGATGGACAAGAAGTAACAATACCAGTTGATCACATTAGCAGCCAAACTTGCTCCAACCTAAGAGCAACTCAGGACACATTCGTCCCACATAATAGAGAGGCTTTGGCCATTTCTACCTCCAAATACAATGAGAAAGCACAAGAAATGATAAGTAATTTTGGCACCAAGCTAAAATATAAAGATAATGGGGTGGGAGAATATTCCTTATCTCTCTCTAATCTACCCATATCTCCAAGATCCCATGGTCAACCATCAACATTCATACAACAGGCTACAACAACTTTAGCCTCAGCTTCAGTTCCCATCACCAAGTTTAATGGAGTATTTATCAAAGAAAATGAAATGGAAGATAGAGCTATCCTTGATTGGCTCTATAAAGATGAAGAAGAATCAGTACAACATATCAAGTTACCCACACAACAATATGGAAAAGGTTATGTGATAATGCAGCAAATGGGTTATGAAGGAAATGGCCCTATTGGAAAGAGAAAGGAGGGTATTGTTGAACCTATTTTACTGAAAACAATGCACCCAAGGAATAAAACTGGGTTAGGATATGGTGAAGATACAAAGGAAGAAGTAGTACAAAGAATGTCCAATGAAGAGTTAGCTGAAACAATTCTGAGAATTCAAGACAATAATTCTGACACTGACTCTAATAAATATGAATGGGACACCATCTTTGATGATAAATTCTAGAGAGATAAACAGGTGGATATCATACACAAATTTACACCCACATTCCTGCAAGGGGAAAGCTCAAGGCCTCCACTTGATTACATTCTACTAAGCAATCATGACTCAAGTGAGAACAATTCGATTCAAAGTGAGACAGATCATCAACAAGAGGATACCATCTTAGCTCTTTCCCATAACGATGTTAATGATAGCATCATGACCTTAATGGCCAATGACCTTACTCATCCTAATGATCCATTTCCTTTGGTCCATCCTGAGCTCATTGATTGGGAACAAATTGCACCAATTGATATCCCAACTTTTCCAAATGATGAAGCCATCATAAACTTCCTTTGTTCATCCCAACCGGAAACAAGTTCCACCAGGGAATCACAAGATTAGATTTTTCGACAGGAAAGTGCCAAGTTTCTCAGCTATGAAATAAATAACATAAAAGAAAGATCTAATGCTAAAAACCTAACAAAGGTAGTATTAGATCAAGAAAAGAGAAAAATAAAAAGTGTATCTAATAGTGAAAAGCTGTCAAAGGCACTGGAAGATGGGAAACTTGACACTCTCTCAGAACATTACCAGAAAAGGTCTTCTATTCTAATAGAACCAACGGAGGCACTCAATATAGGTACTATGGAACAGCCCAAAGTCTTACAACTTTTTGCATCTCTAATAGAAGAGGAAATCCCAGGATTCACAAAATCTCTCAAGAACAATCAAATCAGTTTTGCATGGTCCTACACAGATATGCTTGGATTAGATCCGGATCTCATCATGCATCATCTATCTATCATGTCGAGGGTAAAACCTGTGAAGCAGAAACTCAGAAAAATGCATCCACATGTTGCATTATTAGTTAAGGAGGAGTTAAATAAGCTTTTAGATGTCGGATTCATTCGGTCTATCGACTATGTAGAATGGATCTCCAATATCGTACCTATTTCAAAGCCAAATGGAAGAATCAGAATTTGTACAGATTTCAAGGATTTGAACAAGGAATGTCCTAAAGATGATTTCCCTCTGCCAAACATAGATATGATTGCTGATTTGACTGTTGGCCATGCGATGTACTCATTAATGGATGGATTTTCTAGATACAACTAGATAAAGATTGCACCTAAAGATCAGGATAAAATAGCATTTACATGTCCTTGGGGCACCTATTGCTGGAACGTAATGCCATTTGGGTTGAAGAATGCAGGAGCAACATACCAACAGGCAATGACAATGATTTTTCATGATATGATGCACACATTCATGGAGTATTATGTAGATGATCTCCTCGCAAAATCTAACACCAGGGAAGGACACATAGCTATCTTATCTAAAAATTTTAAAGAATGGAACAATTCAAAGTGCGACTTAATCCAAAGAAATGTGTCTTTGGAGTGAAATATGGAAAGTTGTTAGGTTATATTATGTCAGAAAAGGGAATTGAGGTGGATCCATCTAAGGTACAAGCAATCCTTGATATGCCACCACCAAGGAACATTAGTCAACTACGCTCTTTGCAAGGACGGTTACAATCCATCTGAAGATTCATTGCGCAACTGGCAGATAAAATTCTACCATTTTCTCATCTCTTACACAAGAATGTTCCATAAAAATGGGAACACAAATGTGAAGTAGCATTTGATCAGATAAAGAATTATTTAATGAATCCACCAGTATTGATTCCACCAGTGCAAGGTGCACCACTCATATTGTATATTTCTGCCACGGAAGTGTCCCTAGGAGCATTATTGGCACAAGAAGACAACTCAGGAAAGGAGCGAGCAATCTATTACATCACTCGAACTTTGACAAGTCATGAGCTAAATTATACATTCATCGAAAAGGCTTGCTTAGTAGTAGTGTTCACTTCTCAAAAGTTACGACACTATATGCTAGCTCATACAATAAAGCTTGTGGCTAAGATTGATCCACTCAAATATCTTCTAAGTAAGGCAACCTTAACTAGCAGGTTGGCTAAATGGGTCATGATCTTGAGTGATTTTGAAATTCATTATGTGGATCGGAAAGCTATAAAGGGACAGGTAATCGCAAATCAGTTAGCAGAAGCACCAATGCCAGCAGAACACCCAATACACATTGATTTTCCTGATGTCGATGTATTCATAGCAGCTATTAAGCAATCATGGGTGCTCTATTTTGATGGTTCCTATAATCAACATGGTTCAAGGGTGGGTATTATTTTTATTACACCTCAAGGACATACAATTCCAAAATCTTATCAGCTAATGTTTCCTTGCACAAACAACATAGCTGAGTATGAAGCACTATTAATTGGCAGAGAATTATAGTGGACTGGAAAATCCCAGAACTTCAAGTTTTTGGTGATTCACAACTTGTTATAAATCAAATCAATGACGAATATCACACTAAGTATGACAAGTTGATAACTTACAAAAGGATGGTGGACAATTTCAAGAAATACTTTGTTGATATCAAGTTCATAAAAATTCCACGTATTGATAATAAATTTGCAGATGCTATGGCTACGATTGCATCACTACTCCAGTTATCAGAGAATCAAGCATGGTACGATTTCCTGGTGGAACAATTGTTTTCTCCCACTTATGACAATCTAGAAACTCATATCATTTTTCACTTAACCAGTTCTGATTCTCCCTTGTATGGCCAAATCTACACTTACCTAAAGAATACTATTTTACCTTTAGACTTGTCTAGAAATCAGAAAAGGAATTTCATCCGTCAATCCTCTTGTTACACCTTAATTGTTGACGTCTTATACTGGTGTGGTCTGGATGGTACCCTCCTTAGATGTCTCAAACGTGATGAATTGGAAAAGGCCTTACAAGAGGTACATGGTGGAATTTGTGGGACACACTCAAGTGGACTAACCTTAGCAAAGAAACTTGTTAGATTGGGTTACTACTGGTCGACCATGGAGAAAGAATCATTCATTTTTGTTAAGCAATGTGAAAAATGTCAAATTCATGGGAATCTCATTCATGCTCCTACTCAGGAATTACAACCCTTCACCACAACATGGCCTTCCGCTCAGTGGGGATTGGATCTGGTTGGCAAGATACACCCATCATCTTCACATGGACACAATTTCATCATCATAGCCACTGAATATTTTACTAAGTGGATTGAATTTTTTCCTCTAACAATTGTTATTGGCAAACAAATTTCTTCATTCATTTTGAACTATATCATCTATTGATATGGTATTCCCAACTCCATTATCGCAGACAATGGAAGACCCTTTAAAAATCAAAATGTTGATGAGCTTTGTGAAAGATTTCGCATCCAACACAAGTTCTCTACACCTTATTATCCATAAGGGAATGGTCAAGCTGAAGCTTCAAACAAAACAATTCTGAATATTTTGAAGAAAACAGTGAATGAGGCAGGTCGTGATTGGCATGTCTAATTAAATCCAGCATTGTGGGCATACAGAACAAGTATTCGCACACCAACAGGTGCTACTCCCTATGCTTTGCTCTATGGAGCAGAAGCTATTCTACCACTAGAAGTTGAGATTCCCTCACTTCGAGTATCACTAAAGGGGCTAATCAATGATGAAGACTACAGAAGGTTGCAAGAGCTAGAACTTCTTGATGAATGGCATCATACTGTAGTTAATCATTTAAAGGGATATCAACAAATTATGTCTCGCAGCTACAATCACAGATTCAAACCATGAGCTTTTCAAGTGGGTGACTTGGTTCTCAAGGAAAACCCTCGTAATCAGCAGGATCGGGAAAAGAAAGGCAAGTTCAAACCTAATTGGTTGGGCCCGTTTGTTATCATTGCAGCATATGGATCGGGGGCATATCAGTTGTCAACATCAGAAGGGGACCTATTTGAAGATCCGACCAACACCATTCTTCGAAAGAATTTTTATGCTTGAAAAATATCAAAAACAATATAAAAAGTCCTAAAAAATATTAAAAAAAATCAAAAAAGAGCAAAAATACAAAACAGAGAAAAGAGAAAAAAAAATCGTTGCCTTGATGAAAACCTAGCAAACAGGCATCTTGGTAACAACAACAAAAATCATAAAATCGAGAAAAAGTGCAATAAAAATAAATGGTGGAAAACCTGGCAAACAGGCATTGTTTGTGATTTTGTTTGGCTCTCTCATCTATTGGGATACATTCTGCATATCCAACTTTCATCGGCATCACATGCCTAGCCATCACATCCGCATCATATGTCACAGCATCTCTTTGAAATGACAAGGATTTCATCATGGCTTGATGGTTAAGGTTATCCTTAGCAGTAGTTGTGTCTAGCAGAAGTCAGAGTGCAAGGTCATTAGGGAGAAAATTCGCTTCTTGGAGCTTTCTAACAGGAAAATAGCAACATGTATCAAGCATTAGAATATTAGAAACAACAAACTTGTCCAATAAAAATTGAGTCTAAACAATGGTTTGACAGAAACCTGAAAAAAATTGGATGATCTTAATCTAACTAAAATGAATGACAAACTTAAAGCATAAGTTGAATTGTTGTTTTGACATTTGATGACATCATATCTTTGGAGTGGTTCAATGATGTACTGAACTAGAATCACAAGGAAGGAGTATGATTTTTCTTTTCTTACTGTCTCTAAGCTAATCATTAGTATTGTGCAAATTTGTCATGGGACATGCTCTACAATGTATCATTGATGAAATTTTGGGATTTGCATAGGAAAATGGTTAACTTTTGTCTATTTATGCAACCAGGACTCAGGTCATCTTGGTTCAATTATACCTCGATGCTTGTATTAACTTACTACATCAAACATCATGAAAGCAGTACTCAGGTCATCATTGGTGCTACTATCCCCTTTGATGCTTGTACTAAATTTCAAGAATCAAAAGGCTCAATGATGAAAAACATGCGGAACATTAGTTCATGGAATGACAAACAGGAGAAAGGTTTCATTACTACATTCTAGGACTGCATGATTCATTTAGATTTGCATTTTGGGGGCTGTCTAAGTAGATTTTTGAAGGTTGGTAAAATTTTCATATATCTTTTAAGACAACAATTGAGTACACTTGGACATTTATTGAATCTCATTGCATTATCATTCATTACATATCATTTCACCGTGACTATTCATTCAAGATATCATTATCATTGCATTTGCATATTTCCATTTTCACATCATTTCATTATCATTATTATCATTGTCATCAATATTCGATCTCATTTAGTTCATCATGATCATTATCCATCTTTAAATATCATATCATTTTCATCTCATGTGCATAATTATTCATGTAGTACATATCATTTATTGATCATTCATCTCAGGATTTCATGAGGATGCTATCAATTGCACCATATCATTATGTATCATTTCATTATCATATCATCATTTTAGGTTATCATTTTCCAACATCACTTATTATCATATCATTATCTTTTAACATCACATTTTTCCTTATATATCATTTATTCACCAATTCATATCATTATCATTATCATCATTATTAAGTCTTATTCATTTTATCATGATCATTATTCATTTTAGTTCATATATATACCATTTTCATATCGTGTGCGTAGCATTCATCAGTACATTTTATTAAATATTCATCTCATTTATATCATTTTGCTTCATATTCATCTCATCACATTACATTTCGTTTTATCATAACTTTTCATTTAGGTCATCATTATCATTTCATTTCATATCCATTCATATCACTTTTCATTTTCATCATTATTAGGTCTCATTCATACTAATCATTAATCCATTTATTTTACATCATATCGTGTGCGTATCATTTTTAGGACATATCATCTCATTAAAATCATTCATCATTACATCTTACATCTTGCATTACATACATCATAAAGAAAAATCATTTAGATTGCATCATAAATCATCATGTTAGAAATCATTTCATCATAACGCATATTACATCATATCATCATTGCATCATCATACGTTACATAAAATAAAAGCATCATCATTTGCAATTCATATCACAATGCATATATCATCATCCATAATCATAAAATGACATAGCATATAGAAATAAATGCATACATGAATCCATAACACATGCATATCGAATCACCACTGCATATCATAAATCTCATCAAAATAAATGTCCAGGGGTACAAGGATATCAAATTTTTTAACAAGATATATCAAATACAATGGCAGGATGTATCAATCACTCATCACTGAAGGGCATCCGGACGTGGCACATGGCTACTACTATCTCTCGAGGCAGTAGGTCTCATTGGATCTCTGCTCCCAGAAGCCCTGATCTCTCGTCTGACTGGCTGTCCCACATTCTTGGTGGCACTCCTGGTATGGCTATGTGAATGGGTCTGATACCGAGTACCTGACTGTGTGTAGGAAATCCTCCTCTCAGGTGGCAATGCCTCAAAATATCTCATCCTGTAATACTCGTCCTCTCGAGTGGTCTCCAATCCCTCTGCTACAACCTCTCCAATAGAGGTGCTCGCAACTGATCTCAGGAGTCTCTCAGCTACCCCCTCAGCTTGTATGCATCGCTATCGGAAGCTATCTCGCTCTGGTGTAAGCTGAGCTACCTGTGGGTCAGGCAGTGGTGGTTGTGCAACCTGTGTCTGTAGCTGGCTAATAGTCACATGTGCCTATGCTAACTGACTCTAAAGAGTCTGAACCTCTTCCTGCAAGGTATCCATATGTCCCTACAAAGGAGCCCTGATAGTGATCCGTGGGGCCGAAGTACTCGGTTGATCCACCACTCTTGATGTCTGAGGCCTCATCCTGAATGGTAGATCGAAGAAGAACCTCTGACCTCCACCCCCATCACCTCTATCATCCCCACTGTCATCATCACTGCTATCTGAGGTGCCTGAATCCCCCACCTCATCGTCAACATCCATAGCCACCACATCCTCTGCCCCTGTTGGTACTTGTGCCTGTGCTCTAGCCTCTGCCTGTTCCTGTGACTGTCATCATACCCGTTGTATAACTGGATCTCCCAATAATGGGGCAGGCTCCTCTAGGCTGGTAAATCTCAGGAAGGGATGTGTGTAAAAGTAGGTTGCATACTCATCTTTCATCCCTGCATCTATCACCTCTGGATGCATCACCCAGAAATATGGCTGCAGATTTGTGTACTCTGCTCTAGCAGCCTCTATCATCACAAATGGACCCCACTCCACCATATCCTCCCGGTGCCTAGCATAGTGTGCCACACCTTGTGGCATCATTTTTACTAAACCATACTATCTCAATACTTGCATAACCAGGAACCGCTCTATAATAAACGGAGTATGACCAATCAAATACCTTAATCTGGTGCACTAGGGTAGCTCTACATCATAAACCTCCCAGGGATAACAATCAAGATACGGTCTCCAGATGACTGTATCCATGTCATCTAACACGTGTTTCCAGTACTCTAACTTTCCCAGCATCGATTGGACAAGGGGACCTGTGTAGGCATAAACATATGGATGGCCAAGTGGGTGATCTCTCCGAACAATGGGGTGAGTGATGGCAATACGCTCCCATGCCCATATCTATAAAAGAGTAACTCCACATGAGAGACTCTTCCCATATGTGTACACCACCTAATGAAAATTGTGGTACAGATGGGCAAGCATGCATGACCCCCATGCATATCTAGTCCGATGGAGGATCATATCCTCCAAAATCTTACCCTAGCCAACTGATAGTCCCTTTGACCTGCGATCAGGACAAAGGAAACCATCGGTGAACCCTGCTAACACCGAAAGAAGTGGGGCATAACTCTCCACCATCTCTTTCCAGGTAATCTCATATCCAAAGACATGAGGATCCTGGAAGACTCATCTCAACACATCAGTCCCTCCAATCTCCTTGTGATCATAGATCACAATCTCACCAACTACAAGGATACCCAGAATCATGTATACATCCTTTGGTGTCACAATAATCTCTCCCGTCGATAGGTGAAAGGTGTTATGCTCACTATGCCACCTCTCAGCTAACGTTGTCAACAGTGCCATGTTGATCCTATATTGCGGGATCCTCAGCAGTGGACTCAACCCACACTGGTATATCACCTCTAAATCAACCTGGGACAGTCGAGGAACCAAATCCCACGTGCATGTAAATCTCTCTCTAATTTGGAGGAGGTTAAAATTCTCCTTTACGACATTAAAAGCAAATCACAAAAATCAATCAGCAAGTCATACTAAAAATCATTCAATCAAATGAGTACATCAAGCAAATTCATCAAAAACAATCAATTGTATCAAACGAGCAATTAGCTCAATCAAATCAAATACTATTTGTTCTTCAAGTAGGAAGGCAAATAAATCTTAATCTATTTATTTTTCATATCGCATGGAAACAAAATTTATAGCAATCACTCAGCCCAACATCAATCAAATCAAACTTATTTGTTCTTCAAGCAAGAAGGCAAATTTATCATTATCTACTATTTGTTTTTCATTCACACATGGAAACAAATTTAGCACTCAATCGACTCAACATCCTATCATTACTATTTGTCTTTCAAGCAGGAAAGCAAATTTATCAAACTTATTACTATTTGTTCTTCAAACACGAAGACAAATTTATCAAATCAGGCTAATCTATCCTTGATGTTTTTCAAAAGCATAAAATTAGTTCGCTAATCTAGCAACAATCATCAAGCACATATCAATTTCACTTCAAAGAAATTCAAATTCGGAAAAAATTCATAGATGCGCTAAAACAGTCCATCAATGGGCTAAATCAGGAATGCACAACTTTAATCCATGGATGCGCTAAAACAGAGGTGTAATGTGTTACTTCATCAATGCGCGATTCTATCTAGTCTATGTGCTAAAATAGACCTTGGATGCGCTAAAACACCTATGTGCTATTCTATCACATATATGCACCACTTTATCTAGCCTATGTGCTAATCAAGCATCCTACACAGGTAGATTTCATCTATGCGCCACTTTATCTAGCCTATGCGCTAATCAAGCATCCTACGCGGGCAGATTTCATCTATGCGCCACTTTATCTATCCTATGCGCTATTTCAGGCTATGTGCTAATCTACGCATCTATGCGCTAATGTTTTCAATTTATGCGCTACTTTGAATGCGTGAAAATAGCTAATCTATGCGCTAAACTACGGCTCATGTGCGCTAAAGTTAAATCCTATGCGCTAAAATAGAACATTGAAAATCTAAAAAAATTCAAAAATTCAAAAATCTTCAAAAAAAAATGATTTCAAATTCATGGCAGAGGATCAGATCATCTTACCGGAGGTCTATATGCAACTGGTCTCTAATGACGGTGGGCTCGCTCAAATCGATGGCGCTCGTAGTGGATCGGCATCTCATTTTTATCTCTCAGAGCTTTGAAATTTACCACAAGTTACTGTTCAAATGACAATGACTTTTCACCTTTTCCACCTTTTAAGGGGGTAAAAAGGGAAGTGATTTTCATTTTTACTATACAGAGCGTTATTTCGAGAGCTAAATCACCATTTTCACTCCAAAAATCATTTAAATTCTTTTGAATCATCCTCATCATCATTCAAATCACGCGATTTATCTCTCGAGGGGGCATATAGCATCGATCAATTTTCAAAGTCAGGGGTTAATTTTCGAAATCTGAATTTTTCTTTGAAGCAATGCGTAAAACACATCACTTCAAAGAGGGGAAAAATGTACACATCTAAAAATGGTCACGGTAAATCAAACCTGTTAATTAATTAAATATGAATTATTTAATTAATATTCTAAAGTCATCTACATGTGAATAAATTTAATTATTTATTTATATCGTTCATTTTTCTAATTCTTCTAGTTTCATTAAATAGATTAGTTTATTTAATTATTGCTATTCTCCTCTTAATTAAATTAAATAAATTTCATAATTTATTTATTTAATTATCATTTTATTCTTGAAGTTTGAACATTTAAATTCGAACTATAAAATATTCCTTTAATTTATCTTTCACTTCACATTTAAATTAAATATTGTAAATATTTAATTACATGCCTTTTTCATCTCTCACATAATTAAATATTAATTATTTAATTATGGAAGTTTCCAAAATACATGTCACATATAATTAAATAAATTCATTTATTTAATTAGGATTTATCCTCATCTTTCAACTAACTTTTCAATAAATGAAAAGACAAAGAGCGTGTTTGTCTCCATTTTTGAATGAAGATAGTTTTGTGGGTTGAAAACATTCTCCATCTTTTTCTCAACCTTTCATCTTTCTCTCAACTTCCAGAATCTCACACCGTTCATCTTGACAGGTTTGAAAATCAACCGTTGATCTTTGCCAACTAGATTCTTGTCTTTTGATAATCTATAAATACAGTCTTTTCGTGAGTAGATTTCATCCTAGATTTTATGCATAATTACTATAGTTGCATTTGAATCAGCATTTTAGAAATTTCATATCATAGCATTTCAAGTTCATAAGCATAGCTTAAATCATTAGCAATGGACATGCATTTTACATTAATCTTGTTCTCCTAAGTTGTCATTCTAACAAGCTGGTGCTTAAACCAACTAAGAGCCAGTAACTTGAATCGAATCCTTGGAGATAAAGAACAATGGGATGAATTGGAAGAAGCTGATGTTATTTAGAGTTTGCATTTGTCTTTTCTAAATTAGTTTATTTCAATCTAATGTTTCATTGGTGTGTTAGTTTACTTTTTAATTAATTCACATATTCTAACAACACAGAATGAAGAGAAGGTAGAGTGAGATTAAGAAAGGTATCAATGATTTCATCCTCTTGCACCAAAATATCCTTAAAAGGAATCTCAGGAGAGGGATCAATAAAGAATAATAAGAAAGGATACAAGAACTCACTTTCACATGCTTGTAAGAGAACTTCTTGAAGCTTCTTAAGAAAGATGGAAAGAGATAGAAGGAAGAAATATAGAAAATACATTTTGAAATAGAGATATAGACACGTCGATCAATTCAAAGCAATCCAGGAGTGATAGAACTGAGAAAAACCAAAAATCTTGATTTTTTAATTTTTTTGATATTTTCTAGGTTCTAGTAATTTGTATTTTCGAAGGTCTTTGGAGCAGAATTTGGGGTTGAAACTTGCGTTAGTCCCTAAAATTTGGTTATCGAGGGCACTGAATTTTAGGGATTGAATTAGTCCTCTTGGAGACCTTTCCAACGATGTAAACAGTTTTGAATTTTGAGCACCAAGTCAAAAGTCATGACCCCACCAAGTTGGGGTAAATAAATTCTTAGTTTTTTGAAAAATATTATGGTTCATGTCGGGTTCACCAAAATGTAGAGAAGGGGGATTTTCTACTTATAAGTTTGTTTATTCTCAAGAAATTCCCAAAGGGTGAACTTCCCTAAACTACTTTAGGGAACAAAGCGAGAGTTTCAAAATCATAAAGAGCAGGCCACATAGGTTTTCTAGACAAACTAGCAATTTTTCAGCCAAACGACATCAATGCAGCAAATGGACTATAGAGTGGTGCACTAGAGTCCTAAAGGTGCGTTGGCATCTCGTACGGACCAGAAATTGAATTTATCACATAAAATAGTGTAGAGAAGGGGGATTCGCTACTCATGAGTCTCTTTATTCTCAAGAGATTCCGAAGGGGCGAACTACCCTAAACTAGCTCAAGGAAAAACATAAGAGTTCTAGAATCAAAAAGAGTAGGTCACAAAGTTTTTTTGGACAAAGTAAAGAGCTCTAAGCCAAAGGACGACAATGTGACATACGGATGACAACACGAAATATTGGCATCCTAGAGGTGCACTAGCATCTTGTACGGACCTGAAAAACAAGTTTATCATAGAAAACAACAAAGTGACTACCAGAGATCTAATTAATGAGAAATTTCATAGTATAGGAAAATAACGAAATACAATAGAGCAGAAATAAAGTAAAGTATAGATGATAAAGATAAAGATTAGAAAGAAAGAATATTCTCACAAAAACACAAGTAATGAAGCCTCCAGCAAATGAATGTCTTCAATACCTATGTACACCAAATTTGGAGAAAATATTGGGGATATATAGGGGCTTGCCTCAGTCAAACCCCTGTTTTGGTGTTCCCACCTCCATAGACAGACAGAGAGAGAGAGAGAAATAAAGTGTGCAATGAGTGATAAAAGCAAACCCCGCTCGATGGGGAACCTGTATCACAAAATGTAGGTGATAAAAGCAATACCCGCTCGAGGAGGAGAACTCGTATCACAAAATATAGATGCAATAGGTAGGGGATGTGTGAAATCCCAAGATGTTCACGAGCACAAGAAAAGAGAGGTATTAGGGGAGAGGACCCAGTTGTTGTGCACCCTAACTTCGCGCTTCCCAAAATCCTACATGGAAATTTCAAATCACTCCAAATTTTTTACAGCAGCTTACATGGCAAGTCCCCTGATAATAACTTTCATTTTAGGGCCACATCATCAAATATGATGCCACATCAGCATGCTTTTTGTCAAGGTGTCCAAAAAGGCCCAAAAAAAAAGTGCTACCAATACTTGTGCATTCACATCATGAGTAGTTGAGTGCTGATGTGGCATCACATGATTGGTTGATTTTTACTTCTAAGGGATACATTTTGTTTAAGTTAGGGTACTTATGTCACAATTATTGGGCATTATATAAATAATTATTGGACATTATATAAACAATTATTAGGCATTATATTAATAACTACTATCACAACTATTGGAACATGCTCAACTACTGGGTCCTTTCCCCTAGCTGCAAGGCTTAAGGAAGCCAAAGAGGGAGACAAAGATAGTTACAAGAGAGAAGGGTGTTGCAAAGAGTGTTGAAAAATCTTGAGAGTGTTGTTGTAACAAGCAAGAGATCTGTGCAAGCAAGATAGCAAGAGTAGAATGGGAGAATGTCTAAGATAGAAGCCAAGAAGGAAAATAAGCTAGAAGACCAAATCGATTGAAAAGATAGCATTTAAGGAAGGAAAAGAAGCTTCTTGAGCTGCTAGAAGGCATCCTGAGCCGTTACCATTGAAAAACTTAGCTAACAAGTGGCAAACATGCTCAGAAGCAATCATTTGAACATTGAAACATCGCAGGACACTAGCATGGCACGCAGATGTCCATGTGGTGTGCTAGTGTCCAGACACATCATGCTACAAAATGACAAGCACGATAAAATTACAAGGTTTGATGCAAAGATGACATGCGAAGGTAGTTGTTGAAAAGGGGTTTTTGACCATCCTAAGAGGGGAAAAGGCTGATGTAGGGGCTAAAATGAGCCTACACAAGTTCTAAGGGAGTGGACACTAAATCAGATGCAAGAATGTATGTGAAATTGCATGGGGTTTAATTTTACGACGTTACATTTTTCCCCCACTTTAGCGAGAATATGAATCTACATGCTAAAGGAAATCTACTAAACATAAATAACATCATGATACCAAAAGGATACTGTAGAGGAAGTAGATAACTCTTCAAACCAAAGAAGCATGCCCCCAGGCTAAAGACCTACAAAACAAACACATTAGACAAGAAAGACCTACAACAACAGTGTTAGAACATAAAAACAAAAACACACAGGCACACAACAAACTAAAGGATTTGAGTCAACATTGTGGAAGAGACCTCGATGTAGAAGGTTGTCTCAATACTATGCGTCATCCCCAAATTAAAAATAATAACACATAGAATAATTCTTAAACAAAGAGAAGAATGTAAGGATCGGTTGCTTCAAGAGAAGAATTCACCCAAAAGTCAGGGAAGCAACCAATATTGAAGAGACAAAGAGCATATACTCAGGATGAAGAAGATGCAGATCTTCGATCTGGTATACACAATTGAGAAGAAATAGAATTTAAGAGAAAGATGGAGAAGATACAAAGGAAATTAAATTCCAAGAGAGATGGCTCCACAGGTCCTCAAACCCAAGGAGATTTAAACAAATGCGCCACATATCCACGGACCTACAAAAGGTGAACAAAAAGCTCTGTAGGTTCTCTCTCCTACAAAGTTGAATAAAGTGCACTGAAGGTCTGCAGAGCAACGATGAACAGATATCATAGGATGCAAGCGATTAACAAGCCCTTGGACTTGCAAAGAAGGCACCCCAGGTACTCTCTCCTAAGGGAAGCCCAATTTAGGGGACTCCATAGAGTCGGATTGGGTTCTCACAAGTGCTCGGTCCTACAAGGTTGATTGAAAAGCAGTTTCACAAGTGCACCTACAAAGCAACATGTTAATTTTCAGACTGAACATGTAAGGCAAGCTTAATGCAAAGAATCTCTATAGATTCTCAGTCCTACATAGCAATACTAATCAAATAATCCTATGGCTATCGCAAGCTACATTATAGGATAGTCACAGAAAAGAAGGGTCTAGTTAGGTTGCCCCCAAGCTAGACGCCAATGAATTCATTTGAGAGGAAAGATTTCAAAGGGGGTCCCTTGAGAACCCTTCTAAAGAAAAAGGGGTCCACACAAGGGACACTTCATTTTAAGAAATAGAAAAGAGAGGGAGTCCTTATAAGTACGCACATCTCTAGAACAAGTTATCACTGCCCCAAAATATAGGGGAGGAGAACCATGCAAGATAGTTAGAACATATAGGATAGAGGTAGACCTCAATATCACTTGTCATTTGAAGAAGAGGTAGGTGCATCAACAAATAAATGAGTGATGGCACCTGAATCATGAAGTTGTATTTTATCCTTCAAGGCCTTGCATTCACTAATGGAATAGCTAGGCACTCAATGGTATGCATAGAAAGAATGTTTCTCTTTATCATGCTTACGAAATTTCTTACATGTAGGAGAAGGAAGAGTAATCAAGTGGGTTTTTATAAGCCTCAAAAAAATATTCTCTTGCTCAAATAATGAATGAGGAGAAGGAAGAAACCCTTTCTCTTGTGGAGAAAAGTTAGACTGCTCACAAGAAGAAAGCACAAAGACAACAAATAATGGTAGATGAATCATTCTGCAAGAATGAGGTTGAGTAGAAATCATGTCACCATTCTGGTTTCCATTTAGATTGTTCATTTGAGAAACCAAGCCCTAAATTATGCTTATGAGGTGCACATTCTATAGGGACTTGAATTCCTTGCTCCTTACACCCACAACCTTTATGCCCATAGCCATATTTAGAGACAAGATTAAAGCCAAGGCCATAATGTGTTTACAAATCTTGAGAAGGAGGGGGATCTTCATAGAGAGCGTTATTCCAGCAATGGGGATTATTCTCCTCTATGTCATCACCATCAACCTTCTTGATAGGACTTCCAACATTAGCCTCTTTAATAGAGGTGTGATAATCTTCCTCAAAAGGAGGAGGATCAACATTAAGGACATTGCAACTATTGCTCACATTATCCCACGATACAGAAGAATAACCATCTTTGATAGTGGGTGTGGATGATGTTATCAGAAGGTTTGAGTGGATTGGGGTGACTTTATATTCTCCACTAAAGGATTTCATAAATTCTAGAACACCCCAATCATCACCAAGACATGCATTCTTTTGAGAAGAGGTAGAAGGAGAAAACTTAATATTTCTTGCTTCAAAAGGATCTTCTTCAAGGAAATTTGTCTCAAGACTATCTTGTGTAATAGGTACTACAAGAGTAGACATCAACACATTGGAAGACACTGAAGGAATAAGAGTAGGCACAACAAAAACCTGACCGACAGCTACCATCTCACATAAGTGTATAGCCTCAGGGTCAGCCCTGACTATGACTACTCGATTATTGCAAATGAACTTAATATAATTATGCAAGGTAGATGGAACTGCACCCATAGCATGAATCCATGGTCTACCAAGAAGAATTTTATATGGTAATTTTTTTGACATAACATATACAAGGGTGGGTACAATAATGTGTCTGAACCTCAAAGGCAAGACTATAGTTCCTAAGGCTTGTCGACCGACATTATTGAACCCACGAATGTCAATAGAAAAAGCATTAAGAGAAGATGAATCAATATTAATCTTAGGAAATAGATCAATGTTGCACACATTGAGTTCCAAACCGGCATCAACAAGAGTACATATAATGCCAATGTTGTTAATGTTGACTATAATCATTAAAGGGTCTGCTTATTTTTGTAGTTCTAAAGGTAGGAGTTCCTATAGATAGAACGTGATATTCAGCGAATCCACATGAATATGAGCCATCAACGCATTAACATCCATCGGCCTAGAGGAAGCAAGAAAGAGGATCTTTTGCAAGGCTTCTTGAAGCATTCCTTGATAAACTAGAGCAGACTGAAGCAAGTCCCATAGTGATATCTTAGCCGGAGTAACTTGGAGTTGCTCAAAAAGATCATAATCACCAGGTGCTTTAGTTGTAGGTTTAGGAGCTTGAAGAAGGCTTGGTTGTTTATTCATTCTATTCTTATTAGTATGGTCTACCTCTCTATAAGAGGGGGCCTTAGAAAGGTCAAGAGACTCACTATCAAATGGAACACCATTAATAGAACAAACCCTTTTAGGAGAAGGACTAGCTAGAGTCAGATAAATGATCTATCTCTTAGGCCTTTGAGGGGCAGCAAAGACATAGATTACATTTATAGAATCATCACAACTAGTGGAATAATTATTTGAAGACATATTCTCAACATCGATCTGGGGAGGATCAAATGTGGAAGGAGATTCACCATTCACTAATGCCTCATCTCTAGAAGAGAGTACATTGGAATGAAGAAGAAATTCATCATTCACTAATTCATCATCTCTAGAAGAGAGTGCATTGGAATGAAGAGAAGGTAGAGTAATGTTAAGAAAGGTGTCAATGATTTCATCTTCTTGCAATAAGATATCCTTCAAAGCAAAAGGAATCTCATGAGAAGGATCAAAGATATAAAGTGACATGGGTAAAGCCAATTCACCATCACATGGATGAAATGGAACAACATTAACACTTTGGAAAAAACTATATACTCAAGTGATGAAAGAGGATATTAAATTCATTTTGGTGGTAGAACTGAGAAAAATCGAAAATCCAATTTTTTGGATTTTTTTTGGTATTTTCTAGGTTCTAGTAATTCGCATTTTCGGAGGTCTTCGGAGCGAAATTTGGGGTCAAAATTGTGTCGGTCCCTAAAATATAGTTTCCAAAGGCATTATAATTTAGGGTCTAAATTAGTCCTCTTGGAGACCTTTCCAATGATGTAAACGATTTTGAATTATGAGCACCGAGTCAAAATTCATGACCCCACCAAGTTGGGGTAAATAAATTCCTAGTTTTTTGAAAAATGCAGTGGTTCACATTGGGTTCACAAAAATTTAGAGAAAGGGGATTTTCTACTCATGAGTCTCTTTATTCTCAAGATATTGCCAAAGGGTGAACTGCCCTAAACTACCTCAGGGAACAAAGCAAGAGTTTCATAATCAGAAAGAGTGGGCCATAGAGGTTTTCTGGACAAACTAGCAAGTTTTCATCCAAAGGACGTCAACGCAACAAATGGACAATAGTGCAGCATGCTAGAGTCACAAAGGCATGCTAGTGTCTCATACAGATCAGAAACCAAATTTATCACAGAAAATAGTGTAGAGAAGGGGGATTCACTACTCATGAGTCTCTTTATTCTCAAGAGATTCCTAAGGGGCAAACTGCCCTAAACTACCTCAAGGAACAACTTGAGAGTTCTAGAATAAAAAAGAGTAGGTTACAAAGGTTTTTTGGACAAACTAACGAGATCTCAACCAAAGGACGATAGTGCAACACACAAACAACAGCATGGCACGTTGGCATCCCAGAGGCATGTTGGCATCTCGTACGAACCAGAAAATAACAAAGTGACTACTTGTGATCTAATTACTGAGAACTTCTAGAGTACAGGAAAATAACAAAATACAATAGAACTGAAATAAAGTATAGATGATAAAAATAAAGAGTAGAAAGAAAGAAGACAGTTACGAAAACCCAAGTAATGAAGTCTCCAACAAATGAATGTCTTCAATACCTATGTACATAACATCTGGAGAAAATGTTGGGGCTATATAGGGGTTTGCCTCAGTCAAACCCCTGTTTTGGTGTTCCCACCTCTATGAACAACCAGCTAGGTAGAGAGAAATAAAGTGTGCAATGAGTGATAAAAGCAAACCCCGCTCGACGAGGAGAACCCGTATTAGAAAATGTAGGTGATAAAAACAATCCCCATTCAAGGAGGAGAACATGTATCACAAAATATAGATGCAATAGGTAGGGGATGTGTGAAATCCCAAGATGCTCACAAGAACAAGACAAGAGAGGTATTAGTTGCAAGGCTTAAGGAAGCCTAAGAGGGAGAAAAAGATAGCTACAAGAGCCAAAGGTGTTGCAAAGAGTGTTAAATACGCTAGAGAGTGATGATGTAACAAGCAAGAGATTTGTGCAAAAAAGATAGCAAGAGAAGGATGGGACAATGTCCAATATAGAAGCCAAGAAGGAGAAGAAGCTAGAAGACCAAATGGATTGAAAATATAGAATTTAAGGAAGGAAAAGAAGCTTCTCAAGATGTTACAAGGCGTCTTGAGCCATTACCACCAACAAAATTAGCTGGCAAGTGGAAAACATGATTCAAAGTGGTCATTTGAATGTTGAAATATCACAAGATGCTAGCACGATGCACAAATTTTTATGCGGTGCGCTAGTCTCTAGACACATCATGCCACAAAATGACAAGCACGGGAAAAGTACAAGGTTTGACACAAAGCTGATGCATGAAGGTAGTTGCTAAAAAGGGGTTTTTGAGCATCCTAAGAGAGGAAAAGGTTGATGCAGAGGCTAAAATGAGCCTACACAAGCTCTAAGGGAGTGGACACTAAAGAGGATGCAAGAATGTATGTGAAATTGCAAGGGGTGCAATTTTACGACATTACAAATAGCAAAGTGATTACTTCTACCCCAACTGCTAGGAACTCTTGGAATACGGGGAAAATGACAAAAAGTAACGAAACTAAAGTAAAGTAAGTATAAATGATAAAGATAAAGAGAAGAAAGAAAGTGCTTGCAACCACCCAAGTAATGAAGCCACCAACAAGGAAATATCTTCAATACCTACATATATAAGATTAGGAGAAAATGTTGGGGATGTATAGGGTAAACCCATAATAGTGATTTACAATTTTGATGAAGGAAATTTGTAAAAATTCTCACACATTCAAAATTTCATGTTTTAAAGGGTTCATTCGAACTAGGGGGTTCGCACGAACCCAAAAGAGGGGTTCAATCGAACCCCTAGTTCGAGCGAACCCCCTTTTGCATGATGGGTTCACTCGAACCCTATGATGTCACATTTCTTCATAGAAACAAATGAAAAATTCAAAAAAAGGGGGGTTCGTGAAAACCCCCCTTCACCCTTTCGAGCGAAGGGGGGTTCACACGAACCCCCCTTTTTTGCCCTTCTCCCCCTCTTCCACCAAATTTTAGCAGATTTTTGCCCTTCAAAGTTTGTATTGAGGATGAAAATGGAGGATACTTCACAAACCCAACTGGAAGATGGCAGTCCTCAAAACAAGCTATCCAACGAATATAATTTTAATATGTTTTGGTTTTATTATGTATGTGTTTTTTTAGTTTTATTAAACATAGGTTTTTCACCGAAAATCAAGCTCTCTATTTTGCACATGTGGAAAAATAGAATATTATCAAAATAATTTTTTTTTAAATATTTTTTAGTTGGGTATTGATGTCCTTGATCCATTAAAAAAAAAAATTGAGTTTCGATACATACAGAAAACGTTATGTTGTATACAGTCCACCTATGTCTGAATTGCAATTGGTTTGACTTCGAAACTTGATTAAGGAAAAAATATTCAATAAAAAACTATGAGACCAAATGAAAGTGCTAGATATCACAGTTAAAAATCTAAATTCAAAAAAATATATAATTTTATCCTTCATACAAAATTTTTTATGTTGTATGCAGTGAGCATCACTTTTTAAAAATGTTGTTTTTTGAAAAAAAAACTAGTTTTCGTGGGAGATGGAAAAAGAAGTGCAATCTGATTCCAAAAAATTTTAAAAATATATTTTTAGAATCTACCGACAAAATGTGATGAGACTATAGTTTGCGTCATCTTCAAATTCTTCATGGTTTAACCGCTATAGGTGCCCAAATGTGAAGATTTAGTTAAAAATATTAATTTCAGTGTCCATTTTGGCCAAAAAGTGTAAACCACTATTGTGGGATCACCCTATAGGGGTTTTCCTCAATCAGAACCCCGTTTTGGTGTTCTCACCTCCATAAAACTATATTTTAGGGATTGAATTATTCCTCTTGGAGACCTTTCCAATGGTGTAAACGGTTCTGAATTTTGAGCATCAAGTCAAAATTTATGACCCCACCAAGTTGGGGTAAATAAATTCCTAGTTTTTTTTAAAAATACTATGTTTCACGCCAAGTTCACCAAAATGTAGAGAAGGTGGATTCACTACTCATGAGTCTCTTTATTCTCAAGAGATTCCCAAGGGGTGAATTTCCCTAAACTACCTCAAGGAATAGAGTGAGAGTTCCAAAACCAGAAAGAGTAGGCCATAAAGGTTTCTCAGAGAAAATAGTGAGTTTTTAGCCAAAGGACGTCAATGTGGCGAATGGACAATAGTGTGGCACATTGGAGTCCTAAATGCATGCTAGCGTCTTGTACATATAGAAAACTGAGAATGTCACAAAAAACACAGAGTGACTACTTCTACTCCAACTGCTAAGAACTCTTAGAATCTGGGAAAGTAATAGAATATGATAGAACTGAAATGAAGTAAAGTAAATGATAGAACTAAATAGGATAGAGAAAGAGAATTTTCACAAAAACCCAATTAATGAAGCCTCCAACAATTAGATATCTTCAATACCTACACACATAAGATCGAGGGAAAATTTTGGGGCTATATAGGGGTTTGCCTCAATCAAAACCCTGTTTTGGTGTTCCCACCTTCACGAACAGCCAGATAGATAGATAGAGATAATAAGTAGAAATGAAATGAATGCAAGAGTGATAAAAGAAATCCCTTCTCAAGGAGGAGAACCCATATCACAAGGATGTGAGAAATCCCAGGATGATCGCAAGCACAAGATAAAAGATATATCACCTACAAGGCTTAAGGAAGCCAATGAGAGCAAGGACGAAAGAGAGGGCTGCAAGATCCAAGTGAGATACAAAGAGCACTATAAGAGCTTGAGAGTGTTGCAAAGAGAGTTTCCAAGAGAGCTTGAAAGTGTTGTTGAAAGCTGTAGAGAGAGCTATACAAGTTTGAGAGAGTGAGAAAGGAGAGGAGAGTTAAAGGTATAACCCAAGAAGGACAAATAGATTGAAAGCATAACTTTTAAAGAGAGGAGAGAAGGGAAAAGAAGCTTCTCAAGCAGTTACAAGGCATCCCAAGCCGTTACCACCGATAAAACTTGTTGGCAAGTGGAAAACATGCTCGACAATGGTCATTTGAACGTTAAAACATCACAGGATGCTAGCATGGCACACAAATGTTCTGTTGGAGTGAAAAAGACACTGAGAGTGGGGGGCTGAATCAGTGTCATGAGCTAATTTGACAAATTTTACAGAAACTGAACCAAAACATATTTATGCTCTCTTTTTCAATGATTAACTCATCCATATATTGAATGCAATCACATATAACTAAAAATGAGAAGTATGAAAGTAAAACATTGAATAATAAATAATTCTCACAATAAAACAAAATAACCATAGAAGAGAAAAGTGACACAAGATATGCCGAGTGGAAAACCCTCCTGGGGTAGAAAAATCACTCCTAAATTGTTGCCTTTTAGGCTTATATTTGAAAAACCACTTTTAACAATGTCTTATAGGCTGATTTCTGAGCACCAACTCAAGGAGCACCAACCCCTCATTTTGAAACACCAATTTCAAGGAGCACCAACCCCTTTTCAGTTTACAGAAAATACAATGATACAAAGGGTCTCTTTGTTTCTCTCTTTCCTAACAAGTTCCTCTCAACAAACAATACTTACAATCCTCAAGGTTCTGAGTTGAGCCTTTAGAATTCTAGTCATTATCTAATCTTAAGACAGCTTGTAATTTTCTTGTATTTCAGATTTACAATATCAGAGTATATCATGTCTATTAGAATAGACCATACATTATGTTGTATTCAATCTCACATGCATTTAACAAACTGTTTGTCTCTCTATTTTTTTTTTACAATCAAAAAAACATCACTGTATTTTTCAACAACAGAGGTATATGCAATGTTACTAACTTCTATTGAATTGAGCTAGGTATATTTTTAGATTCAGAGAAGTGACCACACAAATAGATTTCTACTAACAGAATGAGCAGAAATGAGTATATTAAGAAAATAACACTAGAACCCTCAGAGCCCGTGAAAGGTGGATGTAATAATTTTGATTTTGAATCTTCAATTAGGGGTTTTCTTTCTAGAAATCCAATGTGTCATTTTTTCATTTGATCTCAGAACCCTGGAGAAAACAATAACAGATATGCACCAATGAAAGCTTTTTAAAGGAGAAAATGAACAATAATACCCTTTTTGGATCAGATTTTGAAAGCCTTTATTTATATGTTCAGATGAATCTCATAATCACAAATAAACATTGTTTCTTGACAACCCATAATGAGAAAAGTAGAGTAACTGAAATAATGTCATGCCTTGCAAAAAAACCACTCTATCATTTTTAATTTTTAATCAACACAAAGTAACTGCCTTACGTGTTTTTTTTTTTTTTTAAAAAACTGAAACAAGTGCAAGCATTACTGACATAGTGACCAAAACCTCATTTGTTGTTTCAGATTCGAACATAAGAACAGAATCTTCCATAGTTTTTGAAAATGGAAATGTTTTCCAAGCACAGAAGAATATTACCTATTCATTTTACAAACCAATCACCAAGATACCATATAATTTTTCCAAGTGCCCAGCTGTAGAACCAACAAACTTTCTTCCATGCTCATGCCCTCTCCATACCAACCCTGTCATAGCTCTCACCGTAGGCATAGGCATTAGAAAAAACTAAATGCAGCAAGACAGAATGACAGACTAACGGTTGAGTGTGAACTTCCATGGTGGTGGCAGAGGCTAGGGTTTCCAGTCTTAGCGAAATGAAAACCAAAAAACAATGCTCACCCTAATTTCCTTTCACTTGGCTTTAAACGCCTTCTCAAGCAATGACTTTGACAAGTCACAAAAAATGTTTGAATTCTAAAATTATCATAATCAAATAATCAGTGCATTTCAAATCCGCAGACAGAGACTTTAGTTGATCTCAATAATTACCAAGTGTTCGATGCCTTAATCATTATGCAATTTCCAACTTTCAAAGTGACCTTTTTTAATTATTTCCGCATACCTATTGTCGGCCCTAAGGCCTAATGAATTAGCTAATCAATACTGCCAAATGAACCTTAGCAATTTCAAAAAAGAGAATTTTGACCTTTAAAAGCCGATGCAACTATGACTTCTTTCCAAGTCATTTTCAAATGCAAGTAAGTCTAGATAATGCCTCCAATCAATATTACAAAACTGCCATGAAATAACCTTTTTCAAAATTTAGGCCAATTGATATCAACTTATGAGTCATGAACCATATTATATACTCATGCAAAGATATCAAATGAATTAACCAACTCGAGTTCCAAAGTGAACATTAGTAAAAATCCAACCCAATATGTCATGTCAAGTAATGTATCATAACCGATGACATTAGAGAGATATGTGCCAAGATCAAACAAAGATATCAGTGAGCCAAACTAAGAAGAATCAATGGAATTGAAAACCAACTGATAATGATATACTTGAGTAACCATGCCAAATACATGTATAAGCAAGATAACCTTTATCTGCACATGAAGCTTAACCTGATCAGTACCAAAGCAAAGCAATAATGTTGTCCATAAACAGGATACTGAATGCCATAATATGAATAGACCAAGAGTAATATGAGCCTCAATCAAGTATCACAAAGTCAATACTAAAATACCAAGACCACAAAGTCAAGATCGTAGTGCCATAGTAACAATTTTGACATCAAGGAAAAAATATCAACACGTTCATGTGGCATGCTAGTGTCCAAACACATCATGCTACAAGGTGATGAGAACGGGAAAAGCACAAGGTTTGATGCAATGCTGATGCACAAAGGTAGCTGCTGAAAAAGGGTCCTAAGCATCTTGAGAGGAAAAAGGATGAAGCATGGGGCTAAAATGAGCCTACACAAATGCTAAGGGAGTGGACACTAAAGTGGATACAAGAATGTATGTGAAATTGAAAGGGGTGAAATTTTATGACATTACAACATGAATAGGAGTTTGCAATGTAACTTTTCCAACTGTAACAGGTAAAGTGATCTCACCAAGTAGTTGTTTTCCTAAGTTATCAAATCCATAGATAGACAAATAATCAAGTTCAATATTGGTCTTATCCACTCCAAGATTATCCAGGAGGTTTCCACTACACACATTAAGGGTTGATCCATTGTCAAAAAGGTTTCTCTTTATCTCAGTCCTATTAATGTGAGCTAACATCATGAAAGCTTTATTTTGTTTTTTCACTTCCAAGCAAGGTAACTCACTTTGGTGAAAAAAAATGTCTAGATTAACCGAATTAATTCCTTGAATAAGGGTTGCTACATCATTTACATTTGTACTATGAGGGACCACAACTTTTTGAAAATATATTTGAAGCATACTATGGTAATTAGGTGAGGCTTGAATAAGATCCCATAAGGATATCTTAGCAGGAGTATTCTTAAGTTTCTCAATAAGATCATACTCCTTTCCATTGTGCAAAGGAAAATGAGGAGCACTAGGCAAGATAGGTTGAAGTAATGGTAATGAAACGGGAGTATTTTATTGTTGCCTATGGTTCATTGTATTATATGTGTGAGTAATGGTGTTCTAACTCGATTGCTACGAAACATTGTTACTATCAAGTTGCCTTGTAAAGTTCAATATATCTCCTAGTTTTAATGGTTTCTTTTTAGGTGTTTCTAGGATATAAGCACAATCTTTTTTCAAACTTGAGGTTGATGTAAGGGTGGGTAAAGGATAAGGTAGGGTGTGATTGCGTTAATGTCTCTTTGTTTTGGTTTATTATGAAAAGCCTTAGTGAATGGACCTTGTGAGATGAAATCCTCAAGGGCTTCATATAACATGTCAAAGTCATCACTAATAAAGGACCTGATGGATATCTTTACTTGGGAAAAGAGATTTGACATGATCAATTGACTATGCTTTCTCCAAGGGTTTCATCAATTTGTGTTTTTTTTTGTTTTGTTTTCTAATGATTGTAAAATGTAAACTAATCTATCTAAGCTATGAAATGATGTTGAAAGTAAAGGAAAAATACATAAATCTAACATTATTATCAACTAAAATATGCAAGAAATGTTTTCCAAAATGCTAAAATTTCTAACTAAAGGAGAAATAACTTGAATTCAAAAATAAATTGTTTCAGGAAACCAACTCTCAGATCTGAAAATAGCAACATAAATGCAAAATAAAGGCCAAAAATCACCCAGAAACTTGTCTATAGGGTCTGTATAGGGACTCATTCACCCATGGGTGAATGGGTCCTTGCTCAGGGTTTTTTAAATTGATTTTTCCAAGATCTGAGTTTATTTTATGTATTTTATGTTTCTGATTACAAACAAGGGTTTATGCAACAAGTTTTCCAAAATAAGGGTGTATAAATGCAAGTCTAAATAAGGTTAAATGGTGAACTAAATGACTATTTTTAGAATGCAATTTGAATCCAATTTTGAACTTAAATGATTGAATTATGATCTTGATGCAAGTACAATGCAAAATGAATGCAAATCTAATACAAATTTTTTGACTTTCTATGAATTTAAGGGATGCAAACATGCAAATTTAAACCTAAAATGAAATGTTCACTAATGCAAGATTAAAGAACCCTAAATGTAGTGAAACTAATGCAAACCTAATGTAAAGTAGTGCAAAATTTAGATCTAGGGTTGAAATAGACTCTAATTTTCAAAAATTTGTTGTACAAGGTTAGGTTCACCAAAATGAAATGAAGGAAAATAGGGGCTTCCCAAAATGGAAAGGTAAGTCCAAAGGGTGGAAATAGACCCTATCTTCCTACATTCATTAGGAAGTGAGATCCCCATAATGAATTTATTAACAACCCATAGGTGAATCAACCCAACGTGAGAATCTTCAAATTTCCTTATGATTGAAGGACAAGGGTTAAGGTCAAACAACACTTTGGGGAGAAAAACTAAAAATAGAAAATCAACTCCAAAATGCAATCTATCAATTGGTCTTTAAGATTAAGCATAAAACTAAGAGAAAAAATAAAGTTTCTGTCAAAAATGGGAGGGAATAACATTGTGCGCCTATCATAAAAATTAGTTTATGCAAGCATGTCAGGAACTCATTCACCCATTGGAAAATGGGTCCAAGTTTTTTGTTCTAAAAAATTTGAATCTGAGGTCTGAGTTTGAAACCTGCACTTATTTCCTATAACTTTGAACCTTCACTCCCATATCTGAATCTATGACAAATCAGTAAAACAAAGATTGTTGTTTGGTGGTGGATGGGGGTTTGCCTCAGTCAAACCCTAAGTTTGGTAATTAAACCTTGATGAAAAGAACATATATGAAACATGAAAGTGTGTGTAATCCCTAATCTTAAGTGTGTCTAATATTACAAGAACTTAAATGCAAAGAAACCCTACTCAAATGTGTTAGAATACGATTCCTAAATGAAACAATGAATAGTGACAAAGGCCTACTTTGGGAGATAACAAATCACCCTAATAGATCACAAATCTGATAAAACCTTCCTTTAGGTAGAAAGTAGAATGATAATAGAAGATAGAACCACTTATGAAATAAGTCATTAGGCCTGGTTGAATGGCTTGGTGCATCTCCCAAAACCTATAATCCATCATGATCCTCCATAGGCATCTATCATCAATCTTTAACAATGTTTGATCTTGTTGACAAAATGAGTTTGAAGACCTAAAAAAAATAGAATGTTGCTCCAAGACTTCAACTTTGAATGCTTGATTGAATTTTGCTTGCTCTTGAATGAAAATTCTTATGATCTCGTGTGAATCTCTTCTTGTCTCTAGTTAAAATGATTAAAAGATAGCTTTATAGTTTTCCTTTCTAATTTCCCGTTTATTAAAACGTAAAAGTTCACACTTAGAATTTGAATTTAGGACCTTGAAATACCGCTAAAAACATGTTTAAATTTGAGTTTGTGAACTTAAAGGGGACCCATTCTCCCATGGGAAAATGGGTCTTGACCTAAAATTTTAGGACCTAGATAATGTTGGGGCATTAAGTTGTTTAATAACATTTATTCAATGTGGGTTATAGTGTTGGGAAATAGCTCAAAATAGACCTTTGAATACATAATAAAGGGTATTAGGGGCCCATTAATGAGGTTTAAAAATTCATAAATGCAAGGTCACTAAAATAGGTCCAAATTAAGTATGAAATTATACTTTCTCTTAGAAAGGAGTACAATTTTCTACACTATAGTATCATGATTAAATGTAGTACACGATGTTGAATATTTTCGTGTGGTTTGGCTATTATATTGAGTAAGTAAACTTGATGTGTGCATTGAGTGGATATAGGTACAAGGTATCCACCTGATATGTAGGTATGAATTATTCCCCAATGATAGTTAATCAGATATTTCACTATGGCTTATGTGTTTGGTAGCCACTATTGCACTCGATTGGGTGCAAGATGAGTCTATATTTTCCCTTATAGTTTTGGATCCAAATCAATGGTGATATAGGTATCTATGTTTTATGGAAAACTCATAATACAACTTTTAATATGGTTGTTTATTTCCCATTTTTATGCAATTATAATTTTGAAAGATGAAATATTGTGTATGAATAGTTCCTGACGCATTGAGAATCAAAAATTAGGAAAGAAAAGAAAGGGAAATTTTTAATTTAATATACATTGGAAATGATATTTCATTGTTGCAATTAGATTTATTTATAATCAAAAAATATTTCTTTATATGAGAATTCAATTAGAATTATTTAAATTTTGGAAAAGGAATCAACTTGTATTATTTTATTGCCTTTGGAAAAGAGATTATTTAAGCATTTTATTTAATAAAATTATATTTTGTGAAATGAGAAATTGAAAAAATTGAAAATTGAAATAAAAATAAAAGATGGAAATAAAAAGTGAAAGTGAAAATAGAAAACGAAAAAGTGCATAAAAGAAAAGACCTGGTCTTTTATTTACATTATTCATTTTTGAAGAAATTTTTCTCTCGAAACCCTCTCCTCTAAATTGAAAAAAGAGTGAATTTTCTTGGAATTGCTTGTTGTTGGATTGCTTGGGCTTGGGAATATGATTGATTGGGAACAAGATTACACATAGTATTGATTGGTATGTGGATTTCATCTCTAGTTGGGAACAAAATTGATATTTTGTGAGTTCTTTATTGAGGTAAGATTTCTTCATTTATCCATGATTATGAGCTCTTTTATTTCATCTTGTTCATGCTTATCCTTGTGGGAGCATAATAAATTTTTCTTATACTAATTTATTGTAATTAAATTGAGTATAAAGTATATTTTAAATTTTGGAAAAACTCCATTTTGTGCCCTCATTCTACCATTTTTTTTCAAAATCATTTAAACATGAAATTGACTTCAAAAGTGTGGTGTTGTGCATATTCAAAATGAAAGGGTTTTTTAAGAAAATAAAATTTTGAATTTTAAAATTTGAAGCTTTCATCAATGAAGTCTTGGAAATTTTTATGGTTTTTCTTTTGTAATTTAATATTTTTAAAAAAATGATTGGTTCTTGATGAACCTTAATGTGAGACAAGAATTCTCCTTATTTATTTTTTATTTAAAAAATAATGATACAATGTTTTTTTATCCCCCAAAAATTTTCATTGAAATTCATGCCACACCCAAATAGTGAGTTGGTGTGATGAACCTAGGATTGATGTATAGGGTGTAGGAAATGGGTGGCTCTTGACATCGATCAGGGCCCAAAGATATGACAAGTGAATATTTTCTTAATAGATTGATAAATATATTGGGGAAATACAAATAACCAAAATAATTATTCTTGTAGCATAGCTAGAGAGCTAGTACAGGCATGTATGAACATAGAATTCATTCTCTCTCAAGAAGCACTAGGACTTTTAGGTTGGGTTCCTCACATGGGTGATTTAATGTATACCTGACTTTTCTTAACCATCTCTTGAGCTATTATGATAACATTCCTTCCATAGATCCTATGGGTTCCTCATCATTGATGTCATTGGACTTTGTGTTCAATTAGAGACTCGTATCTAACCATGTTGTGATTATAGGAGACTTGATCACATGTGATTATTTATGTGTAATATAAGATCATTTTTGCATGTGTTTATGTTTGCATTGTATGTTATGTGATATGGTTTATCTTTTATACTTTTTTTGTGATGTATCCCCTTGAGCATGTGTGTATTATGATTTGATGATCATTATGTTGGCCTATTTACAAATTTTGTGTGACCATTCTTGTGTCATGTGTATGTTATGATGATGTTTGATGTAATTTAATGACATGTGTATATTTTTTTTGGTGTAGGTTTTTATTTTCCTAGTGGGTTAATTTATTTTCCCTTAGTCCTAGGTTTTTCCTACAATTTAAATTAAGCTTGCTTAGGATAATAAAGTGATCTTATTACTAGGAGATAAGTGTGTGGTGTCCCCTTCCTTAAAGGGTGGACCACTTTCTACTTTTGGTGGCATCCTCCACTTGTGGTTGATTCCTATTGGTTGGATTTGCCACTTACCTTCTCACCTAAGCTCTATATAAACTCACTACCTAGCTTGTATTTTCATATTTTATACACCTTTGCATTTTATCCTTTTAGCTTGGAAGCTCTTAATGCAATATTGTCACATCGACATTGCATAATCTCTCGGAGTCTTGGTTTGCATTCTTATGTTTTTCTAATTTATGTAACTTTTATTTTCTCTTAAAAATTTCCTTGGGTTATTCAATCTATTTTATATTTCTAACATGGTATCAAAGCTTTTGTTTTGAGAAATCTAAGTTCATAGATTCCTAATGAGAGATTGAGTTATCTTTTAAAGATCTTGTAAATTCTCGTATGTTCTCTTACGTTTTGAACAATCTAGAGAATTAGAAAGGATTTGCAAAGATCTAATAACCTCTTAATATTGCTTATGTGTTTTGTGATATTTGGGTGATTACAATATTTCTAGTTATACTATCAACATTTGTGTCTATTCTAACACATCCAAAAGGCTTGAGAAATTCTAATTTGGCTTTTGTTTCATCCAAATTGGAGATCATTTAACAAAGTTACAAATGAGGGTTTGAAGCTCAGATCTGGTGAATAGGTTTTTCCGTGATAATTTTCATCCAAAAGGGACCTCGCCATTGTGTTTGGGTGGTCGATTCCATGAATTTTGATATATAATTTTCCTATATTTGGCAAAATTTGTTTCCAAGAAAAAAAAATTAGTTGAGTCGTACGACCCCCTAGCCTGTGCAGGTATGATTAAAAAATTAAAAAAAAATCTAAAAATATTTTATTCGACAGCTTTGTAAAAACATTTCAAAAATAAGCAAAAATAAAAAAAGCACTTTAAAGCGCTTGAAGATAGTGATGTCTGTAGCACGGGTGGTGTTAAACCCCCACCCGCAGACTTTACCCATGGGAGCCATTGGCTATAAGCTGCGGTTAAGACTTAACCACCAGAGGGTGGTGTCTTTTGAACTTGCCAACCTTATATTTTTTGTTAGCCACCAACATAAAATGTAGACCACTAGATAAATCGTAAAATTTTATTTAAACTACCAGTCCTCTACCGAAATCGCTAGCGGTTTTCTTAAACCACCAAAAAAAATCTCTGTCTACACTAATGGTCATATGGATGACCAAAACTTAGCCCTTGTGTGCTAAAATTTTGCACCAGTTTAGCCTGTCAGGTGCCTGAAACATGCCTTTTTTTCAATTTTGTATAACTTTTTGCCATAGTGTCCATTTTGTGAAAACAAGATATCATCAGAAAGTTGGATATGATAAATTTCCATCCACAGAGGTATTAAGAAGATTTGTTTTCCATTCTATACCATATATTTCAGGTTGAAGTTATTTTGTGCTAATTTATTCAACAAGCCCCCGGTGCTCTAATTTTTGGAAACAAATAGGTGTTGAAATGGTATTGAAGAGCACTACACAGTCATAAGGCTAATTTTTTTAGGTTTTGTCTCAAGATCATTTTGTATTAGAATTTATAATTTTAGTTATTTTGAGCCTATTGAGCATTCTATCTTGGAAAAGGCTTTGTAAACACATTGAATTATAAAGTGCCAACCTTATAATATTTGGGGGGTGATATTTGATACTTGTGAAAAGGGTGGGGGTGTTCTTGGCATTCTTTTGTTCACTTTCTTTATGTGTTTCCTTTTACATTATTTCATCATGTCATCAATAATAGTTCCTACTCTAACTACTTACAACTATTTTGAGTGGAAATCAAAAATAGATATTCACTTAAGAAGACTTGGTTTGCATAGAGTATTAATGGGACTAGAAACTAAACCTAGTAAAGATGAAGATAAGCCTGAGTGATTTAACAAATATGATAAAGCATATGAAGAATTGTGTGTGTCTATATCTCTTGATTTACTCTTTAATATTGAATCTTTGAATACTCCAAATGAAATATGGAAAAAGCTCGAATATATTTTTGGCACTCAAGATTCTATGAGGGGTCACATGTTGGAGAATGAACTAAAAAGTTTAAATCCAAGAAACTTCAACATAATTCAGGATTTATTCACCAAATTAAAATCACTAAGGCTACAATTACAACAATGTGGAATCACTAAGAAATATGAAGAATTGATTCTAAGTATTCTCTCAAATCTAAGTTTTGAATATTCAATGTTTGTTTCTACCTTCTATGCTACTAAGGATGCACTTGAATCTCAATTCAAGATGCCATATTTGGATGATTTTGCTACTTCTCTCACATGGGAGCAGGATAAGCTAATTCAAATGGGCACTCTTAAGTCTTCTAAGTCACATGCCTTGGTTGTCAACCTTGGCACAAATGAACAAAAAGTAAAAAGTAGTAATAAGGATAGGAAACAAAAGAATAGCAAAGAGAAAAAGAATCAAAAGCCAGCTACTCCAAAAGCAAGTAATGAGACCTCATCTTCAAAATTTTACAAGCCTAAGAAAGAGAGGTTCACATGTGCCTATTATAAGAAACCCAGTCATGATGAGCATAAATGTTTGAAGAAATTGGTAGATCAATTGACACACATTCTTAAGAAGAACAATCTTAGTGTTCCTGATTCCATAAAATAGAGTTTAGAAGAGGGTTCTCACAAGGCCAAATCCAACAACAAGGGGAAAGGAAAGGGCAAGGCCCTTGTAGCAATTTCTTCTCCACCATCCACATGGGTTCTTGATTTGGGTGCTTCACATCACATGGACTCGATTGAAGATGAACTTGAATCTATAGAGCCATGTACTATTCCTTCCATTTTGATGGGTGATGACACTCCACTTGAGTTGTGTAGGAGAGGGTTTGTTGATATGGGGGATGGCACATTTTAGGATATTTTTTGTGTGCCCTCATTATCAAATAATCTCCTATCTATCTATCTATCAAATCACTCACATAGGCAAAGGCAAGAGAGTTGAGTTTACTCTTGATTCAGTGGTGATTCGTGAGATGCAGAATGATTCTATAGTTGTATTTAGGAGAGCATATCATCAGTCTCATCTTTATTTGTTCTCTCACTTTGTTCCCGATCCTCCTTTGAATGTTCTACTCACTCATTCAAATGATGTGATTAATTTTTGGCATCAATAGTTTGGCCACTTGAACTACTGCTATTTGCAGCAGCTTAGCAAATAGGACATGGTTGGGTATGTGCAGGATCATGATGGGCCAAAAAGTGGCGATATGTAAGTGATACAATGGCCCATATGGCTGACAACTTTTTTTTACCCAAAATTGATGAAACAAAAAGGGTTTTTAAAGCAGATTCTCAACTTTCCACCAATATAAATTATGCTTTACTTTAAATTTAATAAATGATTATTATTCATTTTCTATTTAAATTACGACTAAAATCTTGATTGATAAGCTGATTTAAAAACATCTATAGCTTTCAAACGATGTCACATTTTTTGAATCTGAAACATGCGTCACATTCTATGCTTCACATACTATAGGATTAAAAAAATAAAATTGAATTTCATGAAGTTTTGACCAAGTTAAGGTGGTCAAACATATGTGTTTTTATATTTTTTAAAATTTGTAATTAAAAATTCATAATTAATTATTTACTTGGAAAAAAATTACAAAAAAATATGCATCACATCAGGACATGAGTCCTCTACTTATATCTAAAATATTATAAAAAAATATTAACATTTTATTGTGGTTAGGGTGGCCAGACAGACACCTATTTCTTTTTTTTTTCCTAAAATTTAAGTACAACTGCATTGAAATTTCAAATTTTCACCAAATAGATTTTTTTTTTTTAAGTAAACCTAGTAGTTTAGAAACTACATTCAATTTTCTACATATTCTATTCTTACATATTTTTGAAATAATATAGATAAATTATTCAAATTTTTACGTCAAGTTTCCTAGCTTTGATTTTCTGAATTTTCATCGCCACTTAAGGGCCTGTTTTTTCCATGATGATCATGCACATACCTAGTTACAAGATTACCTATAGTTCACTTTTATAAAGGTATTTTTCATGGTTGCATTATTGGCAAGCATCCTAAAGAGAATTTTATCAAAGGAAAATATTGGAGATCCTCACATCTTTTAGATTTGGTACATAGTGATTTGGTAGGACCATTTCCACAACCATCTTTCAGTAGAGTTGAATATGTTTTGATATTCATTGATGATTTCTATAGGTACACCATTGTGCACTTTCTCAAATAGAAGTATAAAGTCTTTGATTCATACTTGGAGTATAAGGTTTTTGTAGAGAAACAAATTGGAAAATCTATCAAAGTTTTGCATACAAATAATGAGGGGGAATATGTCAACCATAGGCTTGTGTAGTATTATACTTCAAAGAGAATTGATTTTTAGCATACAGTCCTCAGCAGAATGGAATTGTAGAATGAAAGAATCAGTCCTTGAAAGAAATAGATAATTGTATGATTCAATCCAAGTCTTTAGCACCACCTTTATGGGAAAAATCCATTAACTATGTGTGCTACATCTAGAACCGCGTTCCCCACAAATTTTTGAAGGGGGTAACTCCTTTTCAATCTTGGACCGATCAAAAATTGTCAATTAAGCACTTTTGATTGTTTAGCTCTAATGCATGGGTTCACATTCCAGAAGAGAAACGCAAGGCTATGGATCCACAGATAAATCATTGCATATTTTCCGATTACCCAAATGATATCAAAGGCTACAGGCTTCTTCATCCTACCACAGAAGATTTGTTCATTGAGAGGAGTGTTCAATTTGAGCAGAGTACTTCCAGTCCTCTCGACACTTCTCCTACCACCATCAATTTGGAGTCCTTGTATCATGATGATAGTTTTTCAAAGGCTCATAATACTTTAGATCATGATGAGGAGTCTTCTTCCTCCACTTTAGATGATGATAGTGATCATGAGGATGCACATAGTTCATCTTTACAGAATGATGATTCTCCTCCTTCAACTGTAGGGAATCTTTGGGCTCGTCAAAAATTACAGTCAGCAAGTGATTGGGTGGGGAATCCTTTAGATCATAGAAGAACAATATCACAGTTTCAAGACACTCCACATGTCTTCCTTAATTTAGCTTGCAATCCACAAACTTTTCAAGAAGCTTCTGGTGTCCCTGAGTGGGATGCAACCATACAATAAGAGTTTAGTTCCTTAGAGAGGAACTACACTTGGGATCTTGTCCCACTTCCTAAGGGAAGGAAACTTGTTTGATGCAAGTGGGTCTATCGAACAAAATATGCAGCAGATGGGTCGGTTGACAAGCATAACGCTCACTTGGTTGCCAAATGATTTTCTCAAGTTCCAAGGATTGACTACTCTGAGAATTTTTCACCAGATGCCAAAATGAATTCCACCTGACTTGTTCTTGCCATAGCTGCAACACATAGATGGGATGCTCATCAGATTGATGTGAAGAGTTATTTTCTTCATGGTGATCTTCAGGAGGAGATATACATGGAGCAACCATAGGGGTTTGTCCAGGATCCTTCATTGGTGTGTCATCTTTGGAAGTCTCTCTATGGTCACAAACAAGCCCCTTGGGCTTGGTATGCCAAGATGAACTCCTTCCTTCTATAAGTGGGGTTCACTCGATTCCATTCTAATCCTAATGTCTACATATTATAGTAGGATGATATTCACACCTTCCTAGTTCTCTTCGTTAATGACTTTTTTGATCATAGGAAGTCACTCATCCACCATTCGAGCAATGAAAACCTCCCTTCATGATCAGTTTTTGATGTCAGACTTGGGCTTGTTGCACTACTTCTTGGGGATTGAGATCACTTAGTCTTATTCAAGTATCACTCTTGCACAGTCTAAGTATGCACTTGACATGGTCCAAAGGTTTCACATGGTTGATTGTAAGCCTGCATTGACTCTATTCTTTTTAGGGTTCAAACTTGATTCTAATTGTTCTTCACCCTTGGTTGATGGCACTTTGTATCAACAGCTTAGTGGTAGTCTCATATATCTAACTCAAACAAGGCTTGATATTCCATATGTAGTAGGAATGGTCTCTCAATTCATGCAAGAGACAAATGAGTTGCACTAGAAATCAACTAAGAAAATTCTTCACTACATCAAGGGTACTCACAATTATGGGATTCATTATGTAGTGAACATGGACTTTGACTTGGTGGGACACACAGATTTAGATTGGGCAATAAATTCTCAAGATCACAAGTCTACTTTAGGGTACTTCTTCTCCCTTCGTTCTAGTTCAATTTTTTGGTCGAGCAAGAAGCAATCTACTATTGCTCTTTCATCTACAGAGGTTGAGTATTGAGAAGCAGTTAATGTTGCTACTAAGGCCATCTAGCTTCATAAAATTCTCACTGACTTTGGAATTCCGTTCTAGAATCCCACAGTCATCTATTGTGACAACCAAAGTGTGATTCAGATCTCTCACAATCTAGTCCATCATCAATAGACCAAGCACATCGAGATCCATATACACTACATTTGGGAGCTAATTCATGGTGAGATCATATCAGACTATGGGCATCTTCACCAAGCCCTTCACTAAGAGCAAGTTCCTTCATTTGTGAGCTTTTCTTGGAGTGTGATTGGTTTCCTCCTTGGGGGGCTACTTAGTCCTTTTCTTCTCTCTATTTTGGGGGGTGTTCTCCCTCCATTTTTATATATGGGGGGGCTTCTTCTTCCTTGGGGGTAATTTGATATGTACATGAGTACCTAACATGGCCTCATTTTTCGGGACCCATCATCTCTTACATTCTCCTAAGATGTGCTTAAGGGGGGGTGTTGGTGTAGGTTTTTATTTTCCTAGTGGGTTAATTTTTTTTCCATTAGTCCTAGGTTTTTCCTACACTTTATTAAGCTTTCTTAGGATAATAAAGTGGGTTTATTACTAGGAGATAAGTGTGTGGTGCCCCCTTTCTTAAAGGGTGGAACATTTTCCACTTTTGGTGGCATCCTCCACTTTTGGTGGTCCATCTCCACTTTTTGTGGTTGATTCCTATTGGTTGGATTCTCCACCTACCTCCACCTCGAAGTTCTATATATACTCACTACCTAGCTTGTATTTCCATCTTTTATGCATCTTTACATTGTATCTTTTCATCTTGGAAGCTCTTAATGCAATATTGTTACATCGACATTGCATAATCTTTCAGAGTCCTAGTTTGCATTCTTATGTTTTTATAGTTTATGTAACTTTGATTTTCTCTTATAAAGTTCCTTGGGTTATTCAATCTATTTCAGATTTCTAACATACTTTAACTTGTGTTTTTGTAGCTATGCTCCTTGTTTTTTTTGAGTGATGTGCTTATACCTAAGTGACTATCTCCTAGCATGGTGGGAGTGTACCTAAGGGTACCACATGGCCGGGTGGTGTGGATACCACCATTAAGGATTAGAAATTATTAGAGGCTTCACTTTTGGAGGAGCTTTGGTCAACATGCAAGTAGAGGTTTTCTCCTTTCCTTTAGTTCTCATTTTCATATTATGATGTATATGTATAATTTAAGACTTTGTTTCCTCTTTATAATTTTATTGTAATGGAACATCCTTTTTGGATGGAATGTAAATATCCCACATAAGTGGTGAAGGACCTATCTCCATATGTATGCTTTCTCAACATTGGTGTTGAATGTTTATGTGGTTTCATATGTAATTTATATTTTTGGAAATTTTGTTAAAATGAACATAGAGAATACTTGGATTTGGGATTATAATTAATCTTTGTGTGATAAAAAAATAATCTTTAGCCTTGGATTTTTTTTAGTTGTCTCCCAAGTTTGGGATAGTGTGTAGGTGAGAACCGCCTTGTTAAGAGGATATCTACGGTTCTCTAAGTAGTCTTGGTGGGGTTGGGAGGTGCAAGACATATTTGTTGGAAACACAAGGGCAGAAAACTAAGAGGGGGGGTGAATTAGTTGTCACATAAATTATACTTATTAAACTTATTCTCATATTTGATAGATAAACATGAAAGCATAAACCATCACCACATCAAAAACACACATAACACCAAGATTTTTACATGGAAACCCTATTAGGGGAAAAACCATGGTGGAGGTTAGTCCACAAGTTTATACTTTGTTAAAAGTATTATAAATGGGGAATGCACATGCATTCAGGCACAATTCCTAGAGCTCACTACCCAAAGGAAGACTTATTGTCTTACAGTCACATTCAGATTACATCTGAAAAATTTTGAACTGATAGAATAGCATCTTCTAATGCCTGATTACAATTTAGATTAAGCACATAAACACTTTCTTCTGCTCACTCTTCTTCAGAATTTACTTTTTCCTTCAAAATATTAGAAAATTATGCATACATAACACATCTCACACATCGCACACCTTTCTCAAATGTTATAAACAATTGATCATCTATATCCGCAACTAAGGATAACATCAACTACATGTTGGCCCAACAAAATATGAAATGTGTTCAAACTGTTAGCTCAAATTAATAAATAATTTATCAATGTGAAACAAAAAATGTTAGCCAAAACATAGTAAGGACCCAAAACAACATTTCTCGAACACAAAACACCTTAAACAATTATGCCTCGAAGATCCACAACACACTACAATCACCCTATCGATCATGATCATAAAAAACATGAACTCACAGAAGAAAATCACCAATCACGAGCACAACAATCAATGTAGACCAACAACACAGATAGAGCATGATCTAGAAACATCCAAAAGCATCATGAATCACCACAGAAACATCCACAACAAATCAAATTACTAGAATCATATCATCTTCTTTCAGGAACACCAACTAAAGTAACAGAACAACTATCAGAACACAGATACTCATAACTTAATCAAATCTTCATGCAAACCTTTGAAGCTTCATGTGGATAAACTAGATATACTTTTCAACAAACCCTTTAATCTACAACTTCTTATCACCAATATACTGAGCTAGCCAACATACTAAACTTCATTGCATCACCGACAACCTGCAACTTATTTTATTACAATTTCCTCAATATCCTCGACATATAAAGCCTTAAAGACATTAATGCCAATAGTGTTGACATCAATGACAACCACATATCAGAAATATCCAACAATATCCCCATTTGGAATTGATAGCAACACATGATGTGAAAAATACCATCAACAATACTTTCTCTTAGCACTTTCTCCCCCTTAGATTTTGACTCTTTTCTCCTTAACTCTTTCATAGATTTTAACATGACTCTTCTCCCCCTTTGACATCAATGAAAAAGGTACACATTATCTTTCTCCACACAAGCTCTGGACCACATTTTTGAACATATTACTACTCCCCCTAAGTAGCAACCACCACAACATCGATTCGGATCACAAGATATGACTATGAAATACATGGACTGATGCAAGTCAATGCATCTTAATTCTGATTAGGAGGGGTAATCACCCCTAGCTTCCCTTTGAGATACTCAAAAGTATCCTTAGGCAAGGGCTTGGTAAAGATATCTGCAATTTTTTCCTTAGTGGGCACGTACTCCAATCTGACTTCCTTTTCACTCACCTTTTCTCTCAAAAAGTGAAACTTGATAGATATATGCTTGGTTTTTGAATGCATCATTGAATTCTTAGAAATGTTAATTGCACTTGAATTATCACATAATATAGCAATAGGTTCATCATACACAATTCTAATATCTTTCAACATCTGCTTCATCCATAATACTTGAGTACAATTGTTAGCAGTAGCAATGTATTTTGGTTCTACAGTAGATAAAGAAATGGCATTTTGCTTCTTACGTAACCATGAAATCAACTTCTTTCCCAAGAAAAATGCATCATCACTAGTACTCTTTTTGTCATCCACATCTCCTACCCAATCAGCATCAGTAAAAGCACTCAAAGTAAAGTCATCTTATTTAGGATACCATAGGCCAAAATCAACTGTCCCCTTCAAGTTCCTGAAAATCCTCTTCACAGCTATCACATGAGATTCCTTAGGATCGGTTTGAAATCTTGCAACAATGCATACGACATTCATGATATCAAGTCTAGTTTGAGTCAAATAGAGCAATCCACCAATCATGGATTTGTATCTAGACTTATTTGTTTTAGGAGAATCGTCATCTTGTGTCAACTTACATCTGGTCACCATAGGTGTACCAATTGGCTTTGAATCTTCCATACCAAACTTATTTAGCAATTATTTCACATACTTGGACTGAGATATAAATATCCCTTATCTAGTTGAGTAATTTACAATCCCAAAAAGAATTTCATTTCTCCAATCATAGACATCTCAAACTCACTATGCATCTCATCAGCAAACTTCATGCACAAACTATCATCTCCTCCAAAAGTGATATCATCAACAAAGACTTCAACAATCAAATATTTATCATGATCAATCTTGGAATAAAAATTACTATCAACATTACCTTTATTAAATTTAAGCTTCAACAAATACTTGTCCAATATGGCATACCATGTTCTTGGGGCTTGCTTAAGTCCATACAATTCTTTCTTCAACCGACAAACCATATCTCCCTGATTAGTCAATTGAAATCCATCGGGTTGCTCAATATACACTTCTTCATCTAGTTCACCATTTAGAAATGCTAACTTGAAATCCATTTGATAAACCTTAAATTTTTTGTAAGTAGCATAAGCAAGAAATAGTCTCACAGCTTCAATCCTAGCAATAGGAGCAAAATTTTCTTCAAAGTCAATTCCTTCCATCTGAGAATATCCTTTACACACCAGTCTTGATTTTTTTCTAACTTCACCTTGCTTATTCAGTTTATTCTGAAAGACCCATTTAGTTCCAATTACATTTTTGTCCTTAGGTCTAGGAACAAGAATCCATGTGTCATTCCTCTCAATTTGTAGTACTTCTTTCATTGCTTCCACCCAATGTTCATCTTTGCATGCTTCATTGACATTATTAGGCTTAGTCTTTGATATCAAATAGTATTATTTTGCAATTCTTCTCCTTGTTTGAACACCTTTGTTCTTATCACCTATAATTTTATCTTCTGAATGATTTAGTCTTACATACCTTGGAGTCTTAGGCTCTTGAACTTCAAGCTATTGTGATCTTACTTCTGCACTTTCACTAGTTTCTTCCTCTTGATTTTCCTGATTCATCGAAATGATTTGAACTTGATTTAGAGTTTGAAATTTCTTTCCTTTATCTGAACTATCATTTTGATCATCTGAATCATATCCACAGGTTCTAGATGGTCTAACTGTTTCTTCATCAACCTTTACATTAGCACTTTCAATTACTTTCCTCAATCTCTTATTGTAGCACCAGTAGGCTTTACTTTTAGTAGAATAACCAAGAAATATTCCTTCATCACTTCTAGCATCAAACTTTCCTATGTCTTCATCTCTTTTGATATAGCATTTACTCCCAAATATTTTGAAGTATCTAGCAATAGGCTTATGACCAAACCATAGCTCATAAGGAGTCTTACTGGTATCAACTTTGACATGTACTCGGTTGAGAGTGTAAATGAAAGTACTCACAACTTCTCTCTAGTAGATATGAGAAACATTTCCTTCTAGCATCATAGTCCTAGCAGCTTCTTGAATTGTCTTGTTCTTCCTTTCCACAACTCCATTTTGTTGAGGGGTCTGCGGGGCATATAATTGTCTCTTTATCCCATGATCTTCACAGAAAGAATTAAACTCACCGGAAGTGAATTCACCACCTCTATCTGATCTTAGACATTTAATCTTCAGACCTGTCTCTATCTCAACCATAGCCTTAAAAATCTTGAATTTCTTTAGAGCTTCATATTTTTCCCTTAAGAAAGTAATCCACATTAATCTAGAATAATCATCAATAAGTAACATGAAATACCTATCTCCTTGTAAAATTCTAACTCTAGAAGGACCACACAAGTCAGTATGTTCAAGCTCCAACACTTCATTTGAACAATGTTGTTTGCTTCAGAATGAAATTCTAGTTTGCTTCCCTAACTGGCATTTCTTGCATATAGTATTAGTAGGTTTTATCAACTTAGGAAGATCTCTCACTACCTAAGTAGAACTTATCTTGATAATATTGTCAAAGTTTACATGACACAATCTCTTATGCCACAACCAACTTTCATTAACTTGAGCAATCAAACAACTTTTACTAGTAGAACTTAGGTGAA
Source organism: Sequoiadendron giganteum (assembly GCA_007115665.2). Lineage (NCBI taxonomy): Eukaryota > Viridiplantae > Streptophyta > Pinopsida > Cupressales > Cupressaceae > Sequoiadendron > Sequoiadendron giganteum. The sequence continues at coordinate 201,887,910 of CM021103.1, forward strand.
AGATATTACCTTCTTTTTTTGTAGCAGATGCAATCACATTTCTAGAACTCCCCAATATTCTACACTTTCCATCCTTGAATTGAAGATTATATCCCTTGTCAACCATCTGTCCAACACTTAAGAGATTATGCTTCAAACCTTCCACATATAGAACATCATCAATATTGTGCTTACCATCAAAAGAAATGGATCCTCTACCATGGATTACACCAACTTTGTCATCACCAAATCTTACAACACCACCATCATACTTTTCCAAGCTCACAAATTTACTTTTATCACCTGTCATTTGATGAGAGCATCCATTGTCAATCACCCATTCATCTTTTTCTTCAACTCTAGCAGCTAGAGCTTTCTCCACATTCATGCAACTAGTAGATTCAGTAGGTACTAGATTATTTTCCTTGATAGCAATGAATACCCATTCATCCTCACTTACATTCCCTTGATCATATTCATCATCTGTCACACCTTCATCAGTAGCATAATAACACTTTCTTTGGAATCTAGGCTTGTTAGATCTTGTCTTAGGAGCTCTTTCAAGACACCTTGAGGAAAAATGATCTATCTTATTGCAAGAAAAAAATTTAAGATGAAATTTCCCTTTATACTCACCTTCTCCTTTGGCTACCCTCTTGACAATGCGTGCTTCAAGCTCATCTAGTTTTATCTCTTCTTCTTCAATCTCTCTCATTTTCTCCTCATACTTGGACATTTTTCTAGAACTTTCCTCCAGAATCATATATTTTCTTATCTTTTCCGGAGACAGTAGCTTTGAATGCAAAGTATGTCTTAGGAAGAGATTCACCAAACTCACTTAACTCAAAAGCAGCAAGCTTACCAATCAACATGTCTCTGGTTACATTTTTCATAGTCTGGATCTCCTCAATAGCGACAGCTTTGTGTTTGTATGCAACAGGCAAGGATCTGAGCACTTTAGCAACAATCTTTGATTCTTCCAATGTTCCACCAACACATTTGATACTACACACAAGTTCATTCACTCTCTGCATAAAAAAGTGATGTTCTCATCTTCACCCATTCTCAATGTTTCATATTTCCCTTTCAGGCTTTGTAGCTTAGCAATCTCCACATGGGTATCACCTTCATATAAACTTTCCAACTTTGTCCAGATCTCATAAGCAGTCTTCAGCTCCATTACATTTGTCATCTCGAAATCAGTTATAGCACTCAACAATGCTTCCTTAGCCCTAATATTCTACTTGACTTCCTTAATCTCACCTACAGTAGAAGGAACATTATGTGGGATGATATATCTATTCTTTGTAATTGTCTAGTAAGGTTCACCAATGCATCTCAGATGACACTCCATTCGAGTATTCCATAGAGAATAATTTGATCCATCAATCTCAGACTATCCTTCTTATATGTCACCATCCTGGATCACCTCAAGCGATCAAGCTTCTCCAGAGGAACCTGCTCTAATACCAATTGTTGGCAACACAAGGGCAAACAACTGATTCACCCCCCCTCTTAGTTGTTTGCCCTTATGTTTCCAACAATATTTCCCCTTCACCCCTTATGCATTTTTCCTTGTGTTGGAGTCTCTTGTTGTCTCCCCAACCCTTGGGGGTTATCTCCTTCAAGGGCTAGTGATAGGTAAGATGGGGTGTCCACAACTTTTTGGTTCCTTGATTATTTTTATCGTTTCTAAGCTTTTTTTTCATCATGTCCCCTTCCTTATGTTTCTTAAGTGTTATTCATGTGTTTTGGACTAAAACTTAACCTGGGTTCACTCATTGGTTAGGACACTAGCACTATGGTCAAGACTATAACACTAGGAAGGGTTACAACACCTATTTAGGAATCTAATGTAAAAACATGACCCCAATACTATAAAAGGACTCTTTTACTAGGCCTTGACACATGTGCACTCATGATAGTTTCCTTCTTTGGCACTAATATCATTTGGTTCCTTACTTTTGTTGTGCCATCATTTATCAAGTCTTTTGACCATTTCTCTAGGAAAATTTGAATACAAAAGTTGTTTCCCTTGGCTTAGTGAGTCTTGATATGTCATATTTTTATTGAAAATTTCCAAACTTAGGGACTTATAGAGCCTCTTTGCATTTGGAAGTGGGTCATTTATTGGAAGTGACATGGTCCATCGTTATTCCAGTTGGTGAGGGTTTGCACCTCCTAGTAAGGAAACCCCTTGTGAAGCCTTTTTCCTCACATCTATGTGTTTCTTATATTTTTTCTAAGTGGATTGTAGATTAATATTCCCTCATACTAATCCTTATTCCAAAAACCAATGGTTATATCATCTAGTGGAGGTGTGTTAGCTCCCATTCATTCAAATATCTATGTGGGTTTCCATGGTGTTGTTTGAGTTGTTAGATTTTCTTGGTTTGGATTTGAGGTTGATGATTTCCTCATACTTACCTTGTGTTGTTTTGTGAGAGAGCACAATTATGGGTAGTACATGATCATCACTTGGGTGTCATTCCCTCTCGTAGTTTCACCATGGTGGCTTCATTTCATGATTGGAAAGGCTTCCACTAGTGTCACCTTTCTTGTATAAATGGTGAGGTTGTTCATGTGGTTACCACCCTTGTGTCATTGTACTTCATATGACACTTGTTTGCATTATGTTGTGCAACTATGACATGTTATCGTATATTAGTGGTTGTTGTTTCAAAAAAAATTGTTCGATTAGTTAATTTCCTAATTGTGTTGGCTTGGGGAATTACACTATCATTCATGATGATCTTGGATAGTCCATGGAATTTTTTCACTTCCTTGAAGAATAGATTAGCGAATTGTGACACCTAAAAATCTTAAAAGATGGAAAAAATGTGTAATTCATTAGTTTTTCACAACAACAAATATACAATCCTTACCTTGCACTTTAGCAAGTATCATGATGAAATCCACGATATAATTTCCCATTTCTACTCTAGGATGAGTAAATATTGCAAAAGACCTACTAAAAATGTCTATTCCATTTTATTATTTTGACAAATGATGCATATCTTTAATATGGGTGAGAACATCATCCTTGAGTCCCTTCCATGTGAACCTCTCTTATCTATTTATAGGTCTTGAAATACCCAAGGTGGCCCATCAAAGGAGTATCATGAAATTATTGCAAAATATTTCCCTTCATTTTTTATGCTATCACCAAGTAGACTCTTCCCTTGTAGATAATGAGTTCATTGAAAATAGTGTACATGCCATGTAATACTTTCATTTCCAACACATTAGATGTGAATGCATTCTTGGAACATTTTTTATTACATTCTTCCAATCCACATAGTTATGAGACATAGAACACATATTCAACCTTCTATAAAATACATAAACTAAAAAATATTTTTCCTTTTAATGTACTTAATATTAAAATCATACAATTGGATTTTTCTCACCCACTATTGTCATCGCTCATTTTGATCCTATTACCAAATTTCATTTACAACTCAATTTTGGTAGAGCTGAAACAGTTGATTACATCAAAAAGTGAAAGATATTCCAACAAATTTTTGCTAAAAGCTTAACCATTGCACATGAATGCTTTCAAATGAATTCAGTTTTATTATGCAATGTTTTACAACAAAAGGAATTTACATAAATTACATGATATTGCTATCTTTCATTCGTTTTGCATAAATGTTGTTATTTTATACATTGAAAGGAAAAGAATGCTCAAATGTCCCACACAAGCTATGGGAGTAGCTAAACTAATGAAAAATAAAAGATAGGCTATACAACTAAAGATAAAAGTAGTGAAAAACACATGAAAGGAAGTATATCCATCATTTCCTATGGCAATCTTCTGTTGGTCTTCTTTTTTCCAGCTCCTCCTCACTCCTGATCTTCGGATGAACATGATTCAAAAGATTGGTTAGAGCTCCGAATATAAATCGCATCATATGTCCTATCAACAGAAATATAGCATATATCTATGATGCATTAAATCAGTTGAACCATTGTCAGATGTATGCAAGAGAGCCTGAGAATCAAACATCACAAGAGCATTAAGCTTCACTACTTTTTATCTAACATGTTTTTTCACTATGTAGGTATAGGGGAAATTTTCATTGCTAGATTAATTTATTTTGGCATTCTAGCATGTGGTGAAAAAATGGTCTCCCACAAGGGTTGAGCCTAGCATGTTGCCTCTAAGTCTTAAAACAGGGAATGAGATAAGCAATAGACATTCAAATTGATTCAAATAAAAGCATTTTCAATTTGAGGAATAATTCACAAAGTGGTTGTAAGAATCACTAGCACATTGTCTATTCATGATAGCCAAGTCAAAGGTGCAATGAGTCAGCCCTCCACTTTGAAATTTGAATCACAAATGAGCAATGAGCTCATTTAAATGCTTAAGTAATCTACAAAACAGAATAAAAGTGCACCTTTTTCTCATTAAAGAGTTTTGTTTGCATACAAATTCTTTATGATGTCATTGTTTAGTTTCATTGAATGGTGTTGTCATCATGATATTATATCCTTTATTGCTAACATACATAAATGTTTTATGTTGTCAATATTATTTGAAGTGCATTCCCTGAAGCTACAGCTACCAAGGATCAACAAGTGTTGACAAATAATGCTCACATAGAAGAAAAAAGCAAAGAGTGGACTATTTATGGATGCTAATATGGAACAGTCATCAGACATTTACTACAGAGGAATACAATATCCATAATGAGGAAGTCATTAGAGAAACATAAGGAAATTTTGAAAAGCACAAAATACAAGGCTTGCAATTCATCAGGATTGTGAGCAAATGTTGAAAAATGGCTACACAATATACAATTCCATATAATGTACATTGAAATGTGTATGCTTTCAAATCAAAGCAAGTAGTAAAGTCATTAAGGAACAATTATTGGAGCCTTTCAAGGGTGAAGAACCTTAAAAAATTATAAATTTTATGTTTGCACAATGCATCTACAGTGATATTATTCATTTATCAAAATGGAAAAAGCTTCAAGGAGGGTTTCCATAATATGAACCTAGATTTTGTAAATCTCAGGGCTACGAATGGGAGTTATTTTCTTTGTTCTTCTCATAAAAATGGAGATGTAAAGCTAGGGTTTTAATAAAATGACCCTTGATTCAATGTTCAGCTAAAAGAATAAACATAGACAAAAGGAAAATAATTTTTTTTATTCTTTTAGAGAAGAGCAATTTATGAACTTGATGGGGGTCACAGCCATAAAGATCTACTGAAGATGGCATAAAAATAAAAACCAGGGTGAACCCTAGCCATGGCGGCCATCATGGTGATCAATGAAAAAACACCAAAGCAGTGATAAAAGGAGTGAAAGTTTGTGGGTTGAGCATTAATTTTTTAGGAAAACCACGGCCTATTCCCAGTTAAGCCCGCAGCCATGAGAAAAAGAGAGAACCCAAAAATACAAACTGAGTACAAATTTCACGTTGCAACAGTAAAAAAACATGAGAAAGGTCAATTTTTTGTCAACGGTGAGAGTTTACCTCGCTACTTGGTGAAGATTCAAGCACCACACATAGAAAACCGCCCCAAGTGTTAACCTAGCTCCTCAATATCGACCACAAAACACAGAAGGAGGGTTTATCAAATATGGAAATGAAAAAATGTATCTGAAATACAATAGCATGGTTGTGGGTAGGAGCCATGAAATACTCCAAAAGATATAGAAAAATGTAAGATTTTTGTGTTTTTATCCAAAGAGGTCTTACCCAATGTATGACTGCAGAAGAAAGCTCCCAGAAAACTCCCATGATGGCTCCAATGAAACCCTAGTTCGATGGTGACCAAGCAAAAGTCAAAGTCTTCACCAAAAGTCTAAGTGCAAAATGAAGTGGAGTGAAGGATGCTTGCGGGCCTTTTTTTTTTAGGGTTTCCACTTACCCTATGTGGTTGGCCTTGTATTTTTAACAAAAAAAAATTAAAATGCATACCTTAACTAATGCATTTATGGTATTATTTGCAGCCCTTCATTTTGTTAATCAATCCTAGGCAACATGCCTTGGATCTTTTTATGATTTTTGTAGAAAAAATCAAAATGCCTTAGATTATTTTTATACTTTTCAAATATAACCAAAGCTTTGTATAGCTTGCATTTTTGAAAATTCATAAATCGAAGCCAAGTGAAGTCTAACTCAAGTATCTTTTACCTTCTTTTGCAAAACTGAAAATTGCAAAAATATTGTAAGACCTTATTAAAGTAATATTTTATAAATTACTTTAATAAGTGTCTGTTTAAATGCAGAAAAATAAAGCAAGTACAAAACACCTATTAAGGCAACTTCAATTTACTTTACTTTTTTAGTTTGAGTCTCATTTATGCAAAAAGGAAAAAACTGAGTGAACTGAGCTTTCTATTCTGATTTTCAGTCAGAACTATATGATTTTTTAGTCCTTTTGGGTCGATCTACTTAGGAGGGAAACTTGCCACCTATTTTCACTCTTTTTGGATCAATTTTGGGCCCTATTTTTGAGGTTTTTTCCCTTACTCAAAAATGACACTTTGGTTACTACTTTGGTGAGCAATTAACTGAGATTTTTCCTATTTCACTTATGGAGACTCATTGGAGATATATACTAGAGAAAAACTTAGTTTTTTCTAGGTTCAGTTTTGCTTCTTTCTCTCTTGATCACTTGTGGAGAGTTTTGTAAGCCTTTTGGTAACTCAGTTTTGGCAGTTTGATACAAAGGCTCCTTTCAGATCAATAAAAGTAGCAGTGCATTCCTATCTCATGGTTTTTGTCTCATTTTGCAGTAAATGATTTGATGTTTCATTGTGATTCTAAGTGTTGAATCCTTTTTATGTCTCATTATTGCAAATCTATGTGCAGAAGTTTCATGTAATGCAGGTTGTATGATATGTTTAATTTCAAACCTTCATGCAAATCACTTTTTTATTGCATGTTTCACATGAGATTGTGAGAGTAAATGTTTTTTTTAGAGTTGATTATGAGTTGAATTATTGAATAATTTTTTAAAAAATTGGTGCATCACCCTTTAGATTTTAGAATTTTCATTTCAATTATCCTTCTATCCCTTTTCTCAGAAAGTTAGTAGTTTTAGGTGATCTACCAGGGGAACCAGCCCTCTCTGGAGATTCATTCTCACCATAATTCACCCACAACTTGAGAATGTTTCCATGTTACAAAGGATAGTTGAGTCTAACTTAAATAGGGTGCAATCCTGATTGATAGCAGATCCTTCTGATTGAGAAAACATAGTTCAAGCTGATGTGATCAATCTTGACCATAAATTATCCACCCACCAAGTATTTCTTAAACTTCACGAATTTGTGCATTATGGACACTATTTCCTTATCATATATGGAGAATCATCTTTACACATTTATGATTTACTAACTCTCATAATCAATCGAGTTCTTGCTTTGTATTAGTATAACCCCAATTCATTATCCTATTGCATCGCATTCCATTTTGAAAGGAAAATTGAAATCTAGAATTTCTAACACAAGACACAAGCTCAATACCTCTTTTATTTTATCAAATTATCATTGTGCATCCTCAATCCATGCAAAATATCACTTCTTTGTTAGATCATTCAAGGGTACAGCTAGTTGGAAGAAACCCTAACAAACCATTAACTATGTTCAAACATAGGTGTGAAAGTAAAAAAAATATTCTCTACCATAAATTTGGTTAAATTATATGTCAATAATATATGTCTTCCTCATGTACTGTAGAGAAAAGACTCTACTAGAAACATTCTTAGGAATATTGTAGGAATTTCTTGTATAACCAAAGACCTTGATGATAGTATTGGCTAGACTAAAGTATTAGCCACCCTTACTACCTAATCTAATTATGAAAAATGGAATATTTAGAGCACCTTGGAAAATTATCCCTTATCATTAGAGTGATGGTGGGAACTAGAAATTGATCCACAAACTCATAATACTCAAAAGACATGTGCAAGTAGGGGATCCACATGGTAACTAGATTATATCCATTTTAAGAATGGTTAACTTAATATTTGGATTAGGACACAATTAGTACTATAGTGTAGAAAATTATACTCCTTTCTATGTGACAGTACAATTTCACACTTAATTTGGACCTATTTAATTGACCTTACATTTATGCATTTTTAATCCTTCATAAATAGGCCTCTAAACCCCTTTATTATGCATCCCAATGACTATTTTTATCATTTTCCAACATTACATCATGCATTGAATAAATGCATTTAATTAATTTAAAACCCTAAAACACATTGATCCTAGATTTTTAGGCCAGGACCCATTTTCCCTTGGGCAAATGGGTCCCCTTTAAGATCCAAAATAAAAATTTAAACATGTTTTTGGTAGTATTTTAAAGTTCTAGATTCAAGTTTTACATGTTGGCTATCAGGATCTAATATTTAGAAAATTAGAGAAGAACCCTCTAAAACCTAGTCCTTTTCACCATTTCAAACTATAGAGAGAGAGAGAGATGAGCAAGAAGTCAAGTTTGAGAGATCAAGGAGAAAAAGAGAACTTTTGGAGAATATTCAAGCAAGAAAAGTTGAATTCTTTGAGCAATATTTTTTTTTATTTACGGGTCTTCAAGCTCATTTTATCAAAGATTTGATCAAGCATTGTCCATTATTGATGGTTGATACCTATGGTGGATCATGATGGATTCTAGGTTTGGGAGATGCATTTGACCATTTTCCTTAACCTAATGACTTGTTTTCTACTGATCCCATCTTAAAGCTTCATTCTATCAAGCTACCTAAAGTGAGGTATTGTCATATTTCAGATTTTATTGGGGTGTATGAACTTCTTCCCAATTGAATCTTTATCATTTGTCATTATTAGATAGGAATCATGCTCTAATGCACTTGAGTAGGGTTTCTTTGCATTTTATCTCTTAACAACCTTAGATACACTTAAGGTTAGGGCTTGTACACACTATTATTTGTCATATTTACATCATTTCATCAAGGTTTAATTATCAAACTTGGGGTTTGACTGAGGAAAACCCCTATACACCTAAAATAACATTTTCTTTTGTAGATTAGCTACATGTCCAGATCCGGGAGTGAGGATTAATAGGTATAAGAAGAAAGTGCAGAAAAAAAGCTATAGATCCATATTTTGAAGTTTTAAAAAAGGCTAATGGGACCCATTCACCCTAGGGTGAATGCACATCCTACTTCAAGATGCAAAACATAATGTTTGGATTGGATGCACACTATTTTACCCTTCTCAGATCAGCCGAAAAAATTGTTGTTTTTATTTTTGTTATCCTTTAAATCTACATTTCAAGTTTTATATCATACAATTGAGTGCATTAAGTATTTTGTTTTTATCTCCCCAAACTATATTTTATTCATATTTTTCATTTTATGTCATAAAGGAAATAGCAAATCCTCTAATAGGGTTGACTCACCTAAAGGTTGAAAGTCAATCCTACCTTTAGGAGATATCTTTTCCTAATGAAATTAGAGAAAGCGTAGGTGTATCCCATGGCCTTTTAATATTTTCATGTTGATTACAACCCTACCTTTTTCTTCATTTTAGGTATCATTGGTGTAAAATTACATGGATGAGGAAGGAATGGTACTTGAATATTTTGGTACAAGAGAAATTTGACAATTGGTCATGCAATTTTCCTTCTAAATATCTATAAATTTCCACCGATAGAGTATCTTTTTCTAGATGTATTGGTGACCTATTGGCTATATCTGACTACTCTAGAAACACATCTATATTATTGGTCATCCCAAATATGTACACCATTTACACACATAGGTTGTGTCAAACTTGAAATATTTAAGAATTATAAAAAACCTAATATGGTAATAGATATATTCATTTGGGAATACATTCTTTGGAAAAATATTATCCTCAATCCATCTTTCTCAAAAATATTAGCAACACTCATGAGATAAGCAAACAATACCTAGGGGATTTCTCTTTCCTTTTTCCTCAATGATTTTATTGTCTAGACCATAATTTATGCATAGTAAATAATTATTGTAGGGCTATGGTGAATAATAAGGACTATGTATCTAACTAGGAAAGAGTTCTAGATTTTATTAATAGAACTAGCTTCTGCCTCTAGAGGGTATTTCTCAAATGTATCTTTTTGACAATTATATGTGCCTTCTCTAAGAGAAGTAATAATATTACCAAGAATGGGGTCACAAATAAAATCTACTTCATCATGCAAAACCTTATGCTTAATCATATGGGCAAAGCAAGTAGGCTTACCTAGTTTTAACATTGGTTCATTGGATACATTGAAATTGATAATGAAAATTCAAGTAATAAAGTTATAGAATCATATTCTTCCCTATCTTAGATGATGGATATCATGGAGGCCATAAATTCAATGGGCCTTTTTCTCTTCCATGTTTCATTGAATGGAAGTCTCAAATTCAAGTGCCCTAAAATTACTATTATTAAGCTCTTTCTATAGGATTCTTAGACTCTAGGTGTTGTATTTGATATCACTTTTTCAGATTAAAAATAAAAACCTTTTTTTCATTTTCTACACTCATAAATATTTCTTCACTCTTCAATGTAACAATGAGACATAAAGAAATGCCTCAAAGATATGTGTGTGTGCATGTGCATGTGCATGTGCATGTGTATGTGTATTTTTATGTGTAAGGGTATGTTTATGTATATGTGTGTGTGTGTGTGTGGGTCCATTGGCATTGACCATGAACATTTAAGTAATCAAGTTCTAGAATCATATTCTTCCCTTTCTTAGATGGTGGATCTCATGGAGGCAAAAAATTCAATGGACCTTTTGTTAGGATAGGTGGCATTATAATTGATATCCTAAGTTGGTTTATGTGTCTCCACACTCTTTGGAAAGTGTTCTAGGGGACATGAGGGACAAAATATTATTATTTATTTTCCTATGATAAATTTTAATTGCATTTAAAGAGGTGGACCCTCTACAGTGATGGTTACAGGGCATCCCAGAAGAATATTTCTCTTGGGCGTCTAACTTTGTGAGTGGGGACCACTTTGGTGTGCATGTCCTTACAACTTATTTGCATATTTTTCATGCTCTTGCATGAAGCCATCAAATTCATTAGAGAGTTATGGAGCACTCGATATTGACCAATTTTGATTGGTTGTGGGTTAGGCACCCATGTGAAGGCCATGTCATTATTCAATATTTTATGCCATGTTTATGGGTTGTCCACTAGGGGGCGTGGGTTTTTCTAGGTGGTTTTTCTTGTTATTTTTGGATACCATTTTTGGTATTCTCTCCTACAAAATTCTATATATTTGAGCCTTGAGATGGTGGTTGGTAGATTTTTTTTGTAGGTTGTTAGAGCGACGAAGTGTTAGTTTTTTGTTGTATCGTTGTACTTCTTTGAAGATTAATACAAACATTATATCTCTTTGGGTGTGGATTTTTTTCCCGCAAGGGTTTCTCCACATATATCTTGTATCACTTTTGTTTGGAAACTTGTGGTATTGTTATTTTTCTTTCACTGTTGCAATTATTAATTACATAATATCTTTATGGTAATCTTAGATATATAATTTAATATTTACAAACACATTATTAAGTTCTATTGCTACAAGTTTTCACCTTGATTTTCCAACATTTGGTATTAGAGCTAAAGGTTTTGTTGAGAGAGGGATTCCTTTCTTTTAAGTGTTGAAGGTTTTTTGGTTGTAGTGGGAGCTTGTGTATTGTGGGTTTTGTAGATTTGTGAACAAGATTGAAAACCATGGCTTCTACCTCTTGTCTACATATTGAGAAGTTCAGTTGCATTGGTTATAAGATTTAGAAGTTGAAGATGGAGGATATCCTTGAAGAGAGAGATCAGTGGTTGGCAGTTTCAAGTGTAAAGAAACCAGAATCAATGTCTAATGAAGATTGGAAGACAATGGAAAAGAAGGCATGAGGAACCACTTAGTTGTTTCTTGCAGATTATGTCCTCCTGAATGTTTTAGAAGAATCTACCACATTTAGTTTGTGGAGGAGGATAGGTAAAATATACCAAACTAAAATTCTAACTAATAAGTTGTATCTCAAAAGTCATTTGTATTCTTTGAAATGAAGGATGGTGATTCTATTGCAAAAAATTTAAATGCTTTTAATATGATAAGTTAGCTTGCATCTGTAGATGTTAAGATAGAAGAAGATAAATGTTTTTTTAACTTTTTCTTTACCCAAATCTTGGGAAAATCTAATTGTTTCCATAATTGGTGGTGGTATAAAACTTAAGATGGATAGTCTCATTCCTATACATCTTTTAGAAGTGATGAGGATAAATTCCATGAATGCAGGCTCCCAAGATGCCTTGGATGTGTGAGGAAGGTCCAAAGAAAAAGGAGGGCCTAAAGGGGACAAGAAGAGAGAAAAGTCTAAACAACGTTCTAAAACCCTCTAAAAGAGTAGAGTATAGTATTGGAATTGTGGTAAGAGAGTGCATGTGAAGAAGGAGTGCATAAACAAGAAAAATATTTCAAATACTTCCACAAAAAAGTCCTCAAAAGATGGTAATTTTGATGCTTTGTTTATTTTTGGTAACACTATTAGTGATGATGTTTGGCTTATTGATTTAGGTTTCTCATACCATATAACTCCTCATAAGGAGTGGCTTACTTCATATTCAGCTTATGATGGGGGAGAATTTTTCCTTGGTGATAACAACACAAAATATATTGTTGGTAAGGGAAAGGTAAATTTGTGTTTTAGTGATGGAAGGGTTAAAACCCTTGATCATATTTTACATATTCTAGGACTTGCGAGAAACTTACTTTCATTATCCAAGTTGAATGATTCTAGAATGCATGTGACATTTGACAAGTGTGGTTGTAGGTTGGTAAGGAGGACTTTAGTGATAGCTAAAGAATCTCAGATTGGGACTTTATTTAGGCTTAATGCTTCCACTTTTTGTAACTCAACCAATGTAACTGGCACTGAAAATGCACGTATATTGTGGCACCATAGATCGGGTCACATAAGGAAAAGGGTCTTAAGACCATTTTGAATAAAAATTTGGTTGATGATATTTCTGATTATTTTGTTGGCAAAAATGTTTTTTGTGAGTATTATGTGTTTAGTAAGAAAGATAGATCATATTTTCGTAATGAGACTAATAAAGCTAAGATATTATTATAGATCATTCATTCATATGTGTTTGGACCAGTGGATGTTTTTTATTAGAGGTAAACAAGTTTTGAAGGGGCCCTAAAACCCTTTCCAAAAAAGAACAACTGAAGCGAAAGATAACTAAACAGAGCAAACAATATCCAAAACATAGAAAACCGCCAACACGACAGTAGCCAAAAAGGAAGGATAAAAACAACAGCACTACATATTCTTCAAGATATTTCCAGCTTCCATGTCGCTCTCCATATTCTTCTGATAATCATCCATGACTTCAAACATATCTTTAGCAAGGACCCCAGCCTACATCTTGGTCTTATTGCATGTTCTAGCACCAGGCCCAACCACATTTGCCTCATTAATCCAAACATTCTGCAACCCAACGGAAACCTCCTCCTCCACTTGCCTTTCACCAGCATCAGCATCCTCACCAAGAGCAACCTCTATTCATTTCTTGGCCATTCCAATAGGGTAGAAATTCCCTTAGACTCATACTTCACAGCAAATTTAGTCCCATACTCGACCTTCTCCAATTTCACACTAATCCTTTCCATTTAATATTTGAGGGTCAGAATACGTTGTTCAAACATCTAATTCATCTTCAGCTTTTCCTCAGCAACAATCTTCATGGAATCAAACAACTCATCAACTTGATTCTCAACTGAATATTCACCCACTTTACTCACCGCACCCCATACCATAACATTAGTCATGTTGAGCTCATGAAAACCCCATTTAAACAATTTAAATAGAGAAATGGATCCCTCCTTAGCCTTCCCCAAAACATTGGGCACATCCTTAACCTTAGCATCACCCTCCTAAGAAGAACTAACCTTATCCTGGCTAACAAAAACCTCCTTACCTTTATCTCCAGCCACTGGCATTTGAATCTTGTGAATAGAGTTAGCAATGTCCTCAGCAACAAACCTCCTTCTATTCTGCCTCTCCAAGTCCACACCCGGAGAATCCACAACATCCTACCCACCATCTAACTTCAAGGGAGAAGCAACTTGCATCTCCATCACCTGGCTAGCATACCTAATAGCCAATTTCTTATTCTTGCCCTCCTTCGGTCCTTTCTTTCTCTTGGTCCTTAAATAGGGGACGACGAAGACACATCTCTAGCAATTTCAATCCTATCCTTCAAGATAATAGAAGGAGTGACAAGCTTAGTTTTACTCATTTTTTCAATAGCCTCTTCTTCACTACAAGTCTCATAATCCTTTTGGTTAGGAACCGAATCCCCTTTACTAGGCTTTCCCATAGTAGGAGGTTGTGAGATCACTTCCATGGAGGCTTGAGAATCTAGGACATAATCCTCATCCTCCTCTGTATCAGACTCCTCCTCCAAGACTTTTTTCTTCTATTTCCCTTTCATACTTATCGGCTCATCTTCCAAAACACACTCATATTCCATAGCAGGCTTTTGTTGCTTACCCTTGGGAGTGATAGCAGGTGGCTTAGAGACCTCAAAAGCTTTAGCATAATCCGAAATTAGCAAAATAAGACCAACATGCAGCACCGAATTCTTAGGGTTCCTTTTATGATCCTTTAGACCATACTCCAAAGAAGCCAAGAGGTGAAATGGAAAGGAAATTTTCTTCTTATGGTGAAAATGATTCAAGAGAACAAAATGGTAAGCATAAACTATAGAAAAGCGACCTTCTAGCATAATTTACCTCATCAATTCCTCAGCATCATCCCCCCAAAATGTTTTGATCCAACTGCACTGGTACCCACCACTCTTGGCCTGCTTAAGCTCTTGTTCTTCATTCCCTTTGAATAAAATATGCATAGCCGCCTTAGATTCTTTCTTATCTCTATAAACCTTCTTACCTTCCATAGAGAGATTGGTGATATTCGCAATGAAATCCTTATGAACATCAAATTTTGTGCCACCCAATTTCAAAACCCTGTTATTCCAACCTTTAACAAACAAAGTCATGACCTACAGGTTATTTCCATGCAGCCTCTCCAAATATCATGTAATCCCATCTTTCTGTAGTCTATAACACACCTCCTCCTTTTTCTTAATAGGATCGCAGGAGAAAGGCTCTGCTCTATTTTTGTTGCCTCCCATAGCCTCAAAATTAGCAGACCTTAGAAGCTTGAGAACTTTGCAAATGATTAAGAGAAACCTCGAGAAGGAGAACCAAAAAATTCCCACAATCTATGTGGCAATGACATTATGGAAGAGAGAAATAATGATCCTAAGACACCACCTCATATAGAGAACTCTCAAGGTACCATCAGCTCGATCAAGACCCATCTCACCATCACTCCAAATAATTAATTACCACATGATTATAGTCATGCGAGCCCAGAACATAATGAGGCCACCATCTGAGTTAGCAATTTTGATAATCATCATTTAAACAAGCAATATCCTCAATGGGGAGGGGGTCATCCACATCCCACTCCCTAGAACCACTAACACCTAGGTTATTAAAAACATCAGCTAATCTATTCCCTTCCCTAAGAATATGAGAGATACAACATTCATTGAAGGAATTTAGGATTTCAATAGCATCCATGATAATGGATTCAACACTCTAGGAAGGGACAAAAGACTTCTTCAAATTGTTCATAATATTAAGAGAGTCTCCCTCAAGCCAAACCTTCTTATAAGCTTTAGAATGAGCCATCTTCAAGCCATGATAGGTAGCAGTCACTTCCGCGAAGTGGTTAGTTTGGGCTCCCAAAGGGAGTGCCATAGCAAAAATGAACCTACCATTAGAATTTATTAACACTTCCCCACAACCAGTAGGACTCAGGTTACCTTTAGCGGCTCCATCAAAATTAACTTTCACCCATCTAGTCGGGTGAGCCTTCCAAAAAACATCATCTCTAGAGGCTTTCCCTTTAGTGAGAGGAAAGGAAATATCATAGGGAAACTTCCACTTTTGTGTAATAGAAATGTCATCCAGACTTAGCATTATCCTCAGGCCATTATAGAAGGAAACCCTAGAGACAAAATTCTCTTTGATAGCAACACAAATTTTATAGGCCACAAAGATAGTAGGAAGAGTCGAACTCCTGAAAATCATGTTATTACATTCCAGCAAAATACCCCAAGCAATATGGGGTAGAGAAAGAGACCAAAGAAAAAGCAGAGCAGGATTGGAAGAGGTCCCACCCATTGAGACCACACTTCCCCAATCGAAGAAGGGAACACCCAACTGAGATTCCAAAGAGAGAGAACATGGGCCCACACTTTTCTAACAAATCTACAGCCAATCAATAGGTGAAAGGAATTCTCGGCATCCTCTTCACAAATAAAGCATATGTTAGGCATCACAAAACCTCTCTTGACTAGATTATCAGTATTTAAGACCTTATTTTGGTAAAAAAATCCAGAAAAAAATGTTAACCTTAGGAATCAATTTAGAGGACCAGAGGGATGACCAGAAAGGAGTAGGACCAACAAAAGAAACTTGAAGATGAAAGGCCAAAGAAACATAAAATTTACCATTGGAAGAGGGCATCCACACAATCTTATCAACAGGAGCATAAGAAGAAATATAAACCGAGGACAAAGCATTAAAGAGATCCTCCACCCCGGTTCCACCTCATGCAACATTTTCCAATGAACCCCATCCATATAATCAGCAACAAATATGCCAAACCTTCGCACACAAATATCCATGAAAGAAAGGGCCCAAGGCTCATCTTTGAGAGGCCTATTGCCAAACCAGCAATCTTCCTAGAACAAAATTTTTTTGTCATTTCCTAGCTACCAAAAGAGACCTTTAGAAACAATCTTATGAGCCTTAACCATACATCATCCCAAGCGACCAAATGAATTATTTTTTTGTCCTCAACCCCAAACCAGAGGAAATTTTTTTGAATTCCCTCCACCTTATCCACAATTTTCCTTGGCATATAAAATAGGCTGAGAGCATAAACTAGAAGATTCTGAAAAGTGGACTTGATCAGCTACACTTTCCCATCTTGACTTAACAGTGCACCCTTCCATCCAGCCAATTTCGAGTTGAACTTATCAATCAATCCCTGCCAAAAGGACTCAGGGACCAAATTAGAGCATAGGGGAAGACCCAGATAAGATGCAGGAAGCTCGCCAATCTGGCACTGCAAGACTCTATAAATTTTAATCTGCCTATGGTCAGGAGTGTTAAAGAAGAAAATAACACTCTTGGGTAAGCTAACCTTCTACCCTGAAGCAGCCTCACATCTTTGAAAAATAAGTTTAATAGCTTTGGATTCCTTAATAGAAAACTCCCCAAGCATGAGAGAATCATCAACAAACTGCTAATGGGAACAAATAAGATTACTAGAGGAAGGACACAACCTAGACATCAAACCAGAGTTAATAAATCTCTGGATGAGGTGACCCAAAGATTCCACCATGATAATAAAAAGAAAAGGGGATATAGGATCTCCTTGTCTCAACCCCCTCGAGCAATCAAAGAGAGGAGAGGGAGAGCCATTGACAACAAAGAACCTTGGGGTGGAAATAAGCTAGAGAATAAGAACCACCATTTTCTCCCCAAAACCAAAATCTTTCAGAATCTTTGACAGAAAACCCCAATCAACTCTATCATAGGCTTTAAGCAAATCAAGCTTCAGGATAAAACCAACACACTTATTAATAGTTAAGGAGTGAATATTCTTATGAACAGTAAGGATGGAATCCAAAATTTGTCTTCCAGCCACAAATCCATTTTGATGAGCAAAAATTATGAGAGGAAGAACCTTTTGCAATCTAACCATGTAGCACCCCTCCAATTTTCTTATGTTTTCAGATAGTGTTTTTTATTTTGATAGACTATGATACTATGATGTTATTTGATCGTTGACATTGGAGCAATGATGGTTTTTATATTGAGATGTGATGGCACATTATATTGATGATTATTGTTTATGACATGCTTTCTAGTTAGCATAGTTGATTATTTGAGTTGATATTGATATATGATCATATGTAGTTATTTGATGTTTTACTTTCGTCGGTTTTGATGTGACACTGTATTGGTGAAGGGAACGGGATTGCATCACTCGCTTGCAAGCACCCTGTGATTCCATGATTTTATCTTCATGGTGTGATTGTTCATGATCTATATACATGTACAACATATGTTTTGATTGCGGGATTATAGGTACAAGACATCAAATCCACCTGGATTCACAGGTTTGAGCGTGTCCATTGCCCAACGAAATAGTTGATTGGGAGATAGTAACAAGGTTTCCTTGTCAAACCACAAACCTAGTCAAAGTGTGTCGTCAAACCTTGTTTTGGCCATGCTTTGTTGTCATGTTGTTTTTGTTTGCCTTATCGTTTAATTATTTTGCAAGGTATGTTCTGTGGGAGATTAATGTTAATTTATGCTTATAATATTTTTAATTGATTATTTAATTAATCTTGATTAATGTTGTTAGAAGCTTTATATTTGATTTAGCTAATTGATTTAATTTATTTTGTAAATTAATTTAATCTTTGAGATTAAATTTATTTTGTAAATTAATTTAAACTTTGAGATTAAATTTATTTTGTAAATTAATTTAATCTTTGAGATTAAATTTATTTTATAAAGTGATTAAATTAATTAGATTTAATTTGGTATTAAATTGTTAGATTATAAAGCTTTGTTTAATCAATTATTTAAATTAATTAAATAAGGTTGTGAATTTAATTGAATGGTTAATTGAAATTAATATTTGATTTTAAATTATTAAATAAATAAATATCTTGTAAATATCTTAGAGGAAATATCTGTGATTTGGTTGGGAAAGATATTTTAATTGTGACATGTGTTAGAAAATTAATATCTGTTGTTGGGAATTAATTCTCGGAGAGAATAATTGCCTTAACTGAAAGAGGAAAGAAGTTATCTCACAGGAATAAAAATTGAAAGAGGGGGTTGAAAATTGGGTTGTTGAAAAATTAGGGAAGAAGCTCTCGAAAAATTGGCTCTGGTATTATTTTCAACTTTCTGGAAAGAGGAATATTTGGAAGAAGCTTTGATAATATTGGAATCTAAAGGCAAGGCTCTACTTCAATCTTCACTTCTTCAAACATCTGGAAACAGGTTCTTTAATTATTATTTTTATTCATTTACAAATTAGAAAGGGTTATTAGAATTAGTTTTGTCTGGGAAAAGATTGCTTGTATAATGAAGAAAACTTAATTTGTTTTAAAATCTTTGATGTGTTTTGAAATTGGAAAATTGTCGTAAAAGATTTAGAACCTCTGTAGGAAATTGATTTAAAATAAAAGAATTCCCAAAAATATTTTACAGAAATTTTGAAAAAACTCTGTAGGAATGGATTTAAATCTTCCTATCAAAATCTGTAGAAAATCCTCTGAATGTATTGGAAAAGATCTTCCTATAGAAGATTATTATTTTTCTTCCAATGAGATCTATTTGGCTTGGGAAATTGAAAACCTCTGGTAAAAAATTGAAAACATCCTTCTATAGAAATTTTTTGTAAAAATTTATTTTTTTGGAAAATTTTATAAATCTTCTCCTGTAAAGAAATTTGTAAAAATTGCTTTTGGAGCAATCATTTTGGAATATATATATATATATATATATATATACATATGTATATATACATATACATATACATATGTATATATACATATACATATACATATGTATATATACATATACATATACATATGTATATATACATATACATATACATATGTATATATACATATACATATACATATGTATATATACATATACATATACATATGTATATATACATATACATATACATATGTATATGTATATATTAATATATACATATATATATATATATTAATATATACATATATACATATTTGTATATATTAATTTTTCTGTAGAAAAAAATTATATTGAAAAAAAACTAGAGGAGGAAACCGTACGGCGATTCTTATTTAATCACTGGTTTTTTTTGAAAAAAAATCTATAAGTATGAATTTAAGGGAGGTTGGGGGCTACCCCCACAGCCACCCCCATAGGGAGGCGGACTATGGAGGCAACGCCCAGCATTGCCCTCCATAGTCGCGCCCCCTATGAAGGGGAGTTGGTTGTGTTAACAGCCGACGCCAAACAAAATTTTGTCTGCCCCATTATAATTTCAATTTTGTTTTATTTGGATTTTAATACATATAATATATTATATGTATATATATGCATAATATATATGTATAAATATATATTTATATATATGTATGTATATGAATATATATACATATACATTTAATATATGTTTGGAAATTATAATTAATTTTTTTAAGATATTTAAATAATATATATATAATTATATATAATTTCATATATAATTATATACATTTAAATAAATTTTTACATTAGGTGCATGTAAATGCACAAATTAGATATTTATAAAATGAAATGATTAAAATGAGGAAATTGATATTTATATAGTTGTAATTGGGAGATTGAATTAAATAATTAGATTTAACTCCCTTGTTGATTGTAAATGAAATTGAATTATACTAGATTATTTTGATCAATGTATTATTGTTCCTTGAAATGGAAATTGGATCTAGGAAATCCTAATGATAGTTTCAATTACTATGCCTGAATTGCCTATTGTTCACGTAAGTTGGGGAAATCAGTTAGTATGAATGTGTAAGTCTTCCAGATGTTATAATTTTATGAAGGGGTTGTTGTGATTTATGGTTCAACCCTTTGTTTCCCTTGGGTAGTGCACTTGGTTGTGATTCAGTTTATACACTCGATTACTATGAACAGGATGTGTTGCCTCTTTTATTATGGTTGGGATTTAATATTCATTTTGTGCACTTTTTTTACCCTTGGTTTATGGATTAGATCCTTGTGTTGTCAGTAGGGGAGTGGCTCTCAATGGGGGTCGGTGCACAAAGTGATGCTAGGGTAACTCATGTGAGAGTTAGATAATTTAGTGGAAATTAAATAAAAGTATTAGGGGAAAGGGTAGCTTAAAACACATAACTTGTTAATTGTGTCTCACTCATGGGCTCAAGGGCTTGTTTAGACTTGAGATGAGACAAGAAGGCCTGGAATGGAAAGATCATTATCTTGTCCCTTTGAAAGATATTTGATTCTGCATGAGTTTGCATGTGGGGTCGGGGATCGTGAGAGGCTACCAGAGTAACCCAAGATGGGGGTTGGGGCCTAGGAAGATCTGCCAGGGTAATCCATGCTACTTTGTGATGACACTCCTATGATAAAATTTTGTATAGTTCAGTGATGTACTTGATTCTTTTACTCTGGAAGCAATGTAACCTTTATGTTAAGTATTGTACTTATATAGTTTAGTCATGTGGTTGCATGTGTCTTGAGGTTGTTGGTTTTGCCTAGGAAGCCCTTACAATATCTCCTAGCATGGGGGTGGGCCTTCGGGTACCACTTGGTTGGGTGGAATGAGCACCTTTCACCATTGGGTTTCCACTTCATGTTCATGATGGCGGGATCTTCCAGATTGGAGAGCTTGCATATTCCAATTGCCTTACACCATCTCTTATATTCTATTGGATCAGTTAGATGTTATTGTATATTTACTACTTCTCATTTGTATTCAAGGAGGATCCTTGTATCATTGTAATTGCAATATTATTGTATGATCTACCTCATTTTGTAAATGAGCCTTGTAACTGTTATATTGAATGAATGCAATCTATAAATGGTTTTATTATGTACCTTGTATCTTATGAAATGAGTTTAATGTTATTGGATCTATGTTCTTTATTTCATGAGTATAATTTATATGCTATGGATTAGTTTACTTTTGTATGTTATGGGTTTCGAATGTAAGCATTGTTGTGTACCTTAGATGATGTATGTGTTAAGTGTAGTTCACTTTACTATTTATTAATTACACTTTAAAAAAAATTGTTATGCTTCCATTATGTTTGTGTCATCCTCTAGGGTTACATGGTGGGACATTACAAACCACCAACACCTTGGAGAAGAACTTGTAAATCAGATTACACATACTTATAGGGTGAGATTCATCAAAGGAGGCAGCACCCGATTTCTTAGGCACAAGAACAATAAAAGAGGAATTTAATTCCTTCCAAAGAGTGCCACTACCAAAAAAATCCTTAGTAGCTTCCACAACATCCTTGGCAATAATATCCCAAAAATACTAAAAAAAGAACATCAAAAAGCCATCAAGCCCCGATGCCTTATTACCTTCAAAAGAGAAAATAACACTTCTAATCTGCTCTGCCAAAAGAATACACACCAACTGCCTATTAATATCTTCAGAGATAACATGAGGGATATCCCTAAGGAGATCCTCCTGAAAATCCAAATCCAGCCTCCCTTCCACAAATAACAGGTTAGAAAAGTAAGAAGATGTCACTTGTTGCAAATCAACATCCTTCTCCAACACCTGATTGTTGTAATTAATAGCATTAATATGATTAGAAGCCCTATGTTTCAGAGTAGAGAGGTGAAAAAACCTCATGTTTCTATCCCCACTTTTTAACCACATAATTCGAGATCTTTGCTTCCAAAATTCCTCCTCCTTAGTAACAATTGTATGTAATCTGGAAAGGACATTATCCTTCAAAGCCAAATCCTGATCATACCTAGACACTTGGATGGATTGATGCACAATGAGAAACTCTCGATTAACCTCCTCTTCTTCCAAAAAAATGTGACCAAAAGAAGACCTATTCTATTTCCTAACATTGTTCTTCACATTGGCAAGCTTCTTGGCCACTCTATACATAGATGACCCATCCACCTAAATATTCCACCAATCTTGGACTAGATTTTTGAGATCAAGATGACAGGTCCACATCTTCTCAAATCTAATTAGAATTTATTTTTTCCTAGCCAGCAGATCCACCAATAAAGACAAAGGAAAGTGATCCAACCCCAACCTAGTCAAATCCGAGAGTGAGCAAAAAAAAAGAGACAAGCCAATCAAGGGTGATAAGGGCACGGTCAAGCTTAGCCTGAATAAGAGCATTACCCACTCGCCGATTAGACCAAGTGAAAGAGGACCCTTTAAGATCCAAGTCAAGGAGAGCATTATCATTGATGAGGTTCATGAGATCATATCTACTATCATCCAAAATCTATGATCCTCCCAACTTATCAACATCATGCAAGGGCATATTGAAATCCCCCATAACCAACCAATTAACAATAGGATGTGACAATTTGAAGGAGCCAATATTTTCACAAAAATAAAATCTGGCACTCTTACTATTAGGGGCACAAATATTCAAAAGGGTCCAAGAGAACTTACCCCACATATTAATAAATGAAGTGGCCATATGGTTGCATTCCTAGAACACCTCAATCCCCTAAACCAACTTAATATTCCAAAAAGTAGCAATCCCTCCCAAGGCACCAACCGCTTCAGAGCAATGCAAACCACAATCCTTAAAAAGCTTATACTTAATTTTAGATAATTTATCCATACCCATTTTAGTTTCTTGAATTAAGACAATATCAGGTCGATGATCTCTTACTAGGTTAGCAAGAAGATCATGCTTATGAGGGTGATTTAACCCTCGCATATTCCAGGAGATGATCTTCATAAAAGCTTATGGGAGGTGCTCTTGGAGCACATCTCCAACAAATTTCTCTGAGTTCCATCAGCAATATCCATTCGGCTCTCCTTATCCTTGGTAACATTAGGAGGACAACCTCTGCCTCTTGGCTCCAACCCATAGTCTGACCTTTTCTTGTTTCTAGTAACAACTCCCCGAGAAGGAGAGTGCTTCTTTCAATTTCTACTTTTCACTGAAATATAAGGAGGATTGTTAGGATCATCAAAATCCCCATTATCCTTCATTTTAGATAAAACCTCCAACCCCTCAACCTTAGAACATTCATCATGTGGTGGTTTTACAACCCCACTACCATGAGCCCCAAAAGGAGGGGAGCCCAAACCCTCATCCATAGACACCTTATCTTCCACCAAAGCCTCAAACCTAAACTCTTCAAAAGACTCCACAGTATTGAGAACAGAGGAGGAAACATTAGCCTCACCTCCCTGCTCCTGCACCACATTAATCACTTTTGAATCAACCTAGCCCTTAGGAATCCCAATATTCTCAATTGCTACCATATTCATTACCATAGGTTTCTTAGACACCAAGACCGCCTCACCACTAGGAGCAGACCCCCCTTTCTCCATAGACTCCAAAAAGATCACTTCAGGAGCCTTCTCCTTTTCTTTCCACTATTTAGTCACCTGCTTCAGCATTTTAAGAGGACATTTATTTTCCCAATGGCCAGCTTTTTTTCAATGGAAGCAAGCGAAAGGAATTGACTCAAATTCCACCGCTTTCTCCCATACCCCTAACTTGGAGTTCATCTTCACCAAAGAGGGCAAGTTCATAGATTGTTCCACATTCACATAGAATCTGGCATAAAAAAATGCTTCCTGGACACTGTCATTTGATCAATCGACAAAAATCACCCAAAAGTACTCACTATCCCTTTGAACACTTCCTCATCCCATAATTCAAGAGGGAGGCTTGGAAGTCTCACCCAAATCGGGGCTGTAGAAAAGGAGCACGAGTTAGGATTGAAGCCTAGTTCCCACCTTTTCAGCATCAAAGAGGACTTCCCAATAAACCAGGGGCCACCTGTTAAAGTTGCCAATAAATCATCTTCACAGTTGAACATGAAGGTGAAGAATCCTTTCGCCATTGCAGCCACATCTACCTGTCCCTTAGGTCTCCAGTGGTTCAAAGAAAACTTACGAACCAGCTCAATATGAGGACGCGGCCCAAAAAATTTACCCAGCAAAGACATCTCCATATTTGAAATACTTTTTTCAACAATACAATCTGGGATAGAGATAGAATATTCTCCAATCTTCGTATTTGCAACAAAAGCCACAGGACGAGAGGAGCTTTTACCTTTGGGTTTCACACCAAAAAAATTCAAACATTTAAGAGATGAGTCCAAGAATAAATCATCCCTAGTCTTATCAACCCCAAGGCCCAAACCTTTATAAGTCGCATCCAATCCATCAGCTAACTGAACGGGCCCAGACTTTTCAGCACCGAGATTTTACTTTTCAGAGAAGGATGTTGGAGAAAATGAAGGGCAAGCAACCTTTGAATCACCTTTCCCACCAAAATATTCATTTTCCACAAAAGGGGGCCCACACCACTTACCTGTAGCAAAGGACCCAACTAACATCACCTTCCCATCAGCAAGTTGTCTTCCATTAATGCCTATAGCACCACAAAGGTTTCTCACCTTTTTGAAGTTTGAAATTGCACCACCTCCATCGCCACCACTCAAGGAGAGCTCCATGAAAAGCAAATGTTACATCAAAAGAGACGAAGATTGACCATTGGATGTTGACTCTTTTGAAAAATCTTTCTATTATGTTACTTTCATTGATGATGTCTCAAGATACACTTGGATTTATTTTATGCATGCAAAATCTGAGGTTTTTACTAAGTTTAAGGAATTTAAAGCCTTAGTTGAGAAGCAAATGGATTATAAGATAAGGGTTTTGAGATTTGAAAATGGGGGTGAATATTGTTCTAGGGAATTTGATGAGTTTTGTAGCATGTAGGTATTCGACATAAGACTAATCCATATACACCCCAAAAAATAGGGTAGCAAAAAGAATGAACCAAACCTTGATGGAAGAGGTAGGAGCATGTTGAGTGGCGCTAAGCTCAATAGATTCTTTTGGATAGAAGTTGTAAGTATTGCATGTTATTTGGTTAATAAATCTCCTTGTTCATCTCTTGTTGATAAAAATCATTATGAAGTGTGGATAGGTAGAAATCCTTCTATTTTGTATTTAAGGGTCTTTGGTTGTGAGGCTTTTTCTCATGTGCCTCAAGAGAAGCATTCTAAATTGGATCCAAAAGCACAAAAATGCATCTTTGTTGGTTATGGTGAGAAAGTAAAATGTTATAAGCTTTGGAATCCAATAACCCATAAAATGGTTTTCTCTATAGAGATGTGGTTTTCAGGTAGTTTAGATCTTACTCAAGTAAAGAAAAAACAAAGGAGAAAAACAAGATAGAAAATCAAAAAGATGCACATGTGGAAGAACAACTAGATGGATTAGAGGATGGAGAAGAAGAAGAAGAGGGTTCAGAGAGTTCAGATGATGCACAATATGAGAATGTAGAAGAAGAAGAGCAATAAGAACCCCTTACTCCTACCTTGAGAAGATCCACAAGACAATTCAATCTAGTTGACGAGTATAGCCCATCCAATGTATTTGATGCTTTTTTCAAATGTGTGAAAACTTGTCGCCATGGCCAAATGAATTGGAGATATTAAAAACTGAGAGAGGTTATCATAGAAGGACCCTATGCGACCTTGTACCTTTAGATGAAATGTTTCTAAGTGCCATGGTTTATAAGAAATAGATCGTCAAAGTTCACCACTTTTTTGCACTTAGGGATCTTAAGAGAAAGTGTTGGTACAATGTGGCCTGGAATGATCTAGCATGCTAGGGTGCAAAAAAAGACATTCCCTACCATAAAATCACCCACTGAGACATGTTAGAACTATTGGTTTGGCTACACGATGAACATAATGAAAAGTATGGCTCTTGATAAGTTTTTGATAAACACATCTGATGCTTTTTATAACATTTGAAAAATTATCACCACAGTCAAGTGGATTGGAGATTTCAAAAACTAAGAAAGGTTATTGTGGAGGGAATCTACATGACCTTTAGAAAAAAATTATAGGTTCCACGGTTTCTGAGAAATACATTTTCCAAAATTTTCCACTTTTTGACACTTAGGGCTCTTAAGAGAAAGTGTCAACACAATGTTGCCTACAATGTTCAGGAAAGATGGGTTGTAAAATAGGACCTTTTCTACCATAGACTTGCCCATCTAGACATGTTGGCATTGTTAGTTTGGCCCTAGGATGCACTAAATGCAAAGTTATGACTATTGTAATAAATTGATGACATTCTTAAAGAATTTATGATAGCCCTAATGAATTTATGACTGTCCTAGTGAACCTTAGACAATTCTAATGAATTTATGGTAATCCTAATCAACCTATAATCATCACAATATCAATTTTAACTTCAAATTTTACTATACCTTGTCCTTTGGATAACATGATCTCTATTAGTACCTTCAAGGGTCAATGTAATAGTTGTAATCTATGTAATGTATCACAAACTAAGATAATGTTAAAAAAAATGTTATGTGATTGATGGGTATTATACATAAAATTATTGCATGAACCAGTAAACTCTAGTGTAATAGCTCATTCATAAGCCTCATGAAAGATATGGATATGTTTCATAGATTGAACGATCAATAAATGAGCATAGGGGTACAACCCTAACTTCACAAGTTACACGAATTAACAATTCTTTAAATCTCCTTAAATTGTGTAATGGATGGAATGTAATACTCTACTTGGGTTAAAAAATTATGCATGATTTATGGGTTATTATGAATCAACTTATAGAATATATCAATTAACTTTGTTGTAATACCTCATTCATTAGCCTCATTAAAGTTGTGGATAGATTACATAGATTGAATGGAAGCACTAGACACTCGAAGAGATCTTGTCTAGTCTTGAATGTGATTTTGCATGTCATCCTCCTCAATTGACACACGTAAAAATTCTTTAAGGTGATTCTTAAACTCATTTTCCTTTAAAATGCTTTGTCAGAATAGACCTATATTAGGAAGTAAGTAATTGGGTAGCAATTGGATTTCATGATCAATTAGCCTATATGGGGGCAGTCATTTTGGCTCTTCAAAGAGCTCATTGAAACAACATTTGAGCTCATCTATATCATTTTTCTCTTTTTTGGTATGTAGCACATGCATCATCTTATCTTTAGCCACTTTCTCTGCTTTCTTACCCTTCAACATCAACAATGCAAACTTTCCACTGTCATTAATTAGCCACCTTTCTTGAGTTGCTTTTAACATTGACATCAAATGGAATAACATCAAAAATCACTTCATCCTTGAAGTATATGATGAGTCCAAAATTAATGGCATACCAGGTGTTGACTAAGATTTATATGCCTCGTTTCATCCATCCCAACAAATAAGGACTCGAATGATTCTTAATTTGTAGCCCAAGCCCATTGATTGGAGATTGAGAAATCAAGTTTTCTTAAGAAAAAGTGTCAAATAGTACATCTTCCTTTCTTCCTTTGAGTTGTAGCTTGAAGTGGAGGATTTTAGTCAGCATGTTCTCATTTTGAGATTCACTACTTTTCGCGCATGCACCTTTTTCTATTGTGGTGCATAACAGTCATTCATCTAAATCAGAGGTGCACTCTATTTTTTCACTTATTTGATAAAGAAATATTCTTATTCTTTTTATAATTCTTAAAAGGGTATAGCTTCAAATGAAGCTTCAAACAAAACTCTTCATTATGTCCTTCTTTGTCATTAAGTTTTCAAAAAATGATTTTCTTTATCCTTATCTTTGTTCTTCTTGGTGATATTAACATTCTTTTTTCCTTTCCACTTACCGTTGTCGTTTCTTGAGTCCTCATCTTGCAATTCCTTATTCTCTCCTTGTTGATTTTATTGATTGAATGAGTTATTATTCATTTCCTCATAGTGGGCTTGTGTACATGCCTCATCAATGGTTGGTGTGCCATTAAAACAATCATTCTTAGGTCACTAGGTAGTCTTATATACTTTGTTAGTGTAGACATGGAAAATATACAGATTGACCCTACACACTTGATCCTGATTTTACTAACACCGGTTTGTCCTGAATCATCTCCTCTGCTAGTCATTTAATTAAATAATCTTTATTTAATTAAATTCATCATATTTCATCTCTTAATTAAATAAATCAAGTTTATCTAATGAAGTCATCATCTTCTATTAATTAAATAAATCATTTTGTTTAGTTAATCCTATAGTCCCTCTTTTAATTAAATAATTCCTTTTATTTAATTAATCTCTAAAGTCGTCTCATTTAAATTAAATAAATTTATCTGTATTTGATTTAAAACTAACACCATTCTCTTTAATTAAATAAATTAAACTTCATTTAATTAAGTCTAAATTCATATTCCTCTCAACTTTGATTTAAATCAATCCAAAAATCTAAATCAAATTGTAACATCAACTAATCTCCTTTTAAATTAATCAAATCTTGATTAATCTTAATCTTAATCCCTCAAATCCTATATCTTTTGCAACTTGCACAAGTAAATCATTTTATTTGATTTATTAAATCTCTTATTTTCTCTCAACATGGCATCAAGGAGGGAATATTCTTCAAATTCAAAAATCCCTCCAAAAGGGTGTGTACATCCAACAAGGCATTAAAAGGCCTCTTACATGTCCTTTTCCTTAAGCCAAGTGGCATTAACTCCATTTCTTTCTCCCTCCAACTTGTCATTTCATCAATTTCAAATATCCACCTAATAGCATTTATGTGCACATTCATCAAAATGTGCTCCACCTTTGTCCACTCACATATTGACAAGTGGAATTTTACTATTAGTTGATCTTTTGTCCCACATTCATCCCTTTTGACTCTTTCTCCATCATTCTCTTCTATAAATAGAAGGATCTTATTTGGATTTTAGAGGCAGAATCTTAGGCATTTGATCCAAAACTTCGTGCAACATTACTATCTTCAAGTTTTGAGTAATCTCCATCCATCTTTTATCCATTTTCATCCATTTTTCTTATTGTCATAGGTAGGTTATGGAGAAATTTCACCAAGGAGCATCAAATCTTCACCATTGATCATCAAGCTTGCAAGGAATTGGGAAAGGGCCATTTTCCACATCAAAATGGCACCAATTCCCCCATGGGATTTGAGAGTTTGATCATTTAAAGAGGATTTAATAGCTTTTTTATTGTGTTCTTTATATTATTTCTTGTTTTCATGTTTCAAATGGATTTCATGGGGAATGTTGTTTCTAACTTTCATATTGGATTAATTGCGGGTTTGTTCTTTGTGTTTGTGTAGGTCTAGGATCACCATTCATAGTTAGCATGTCTCTATCCATCACATCCTTACCAATTGGTACCACATTCTTATGGAACTCATTAGTATACTTTTGGGCACATTGGCCTTGTCTTTGGAAAAAATGGTGGCATTAGATAGACCTCTCCACTTCACGACATATGGGATAGAATTGGTGCTACAATTCCTCCCATTTGGAGATTAGAAAAATGGTTCATAGTTGCAAGAGGCAGCATGAAATTTGTACCAAATGATTTCAGGACCAAAGAGCTTCAAATAAGAAAAAGAGATTTGTTGTTGTTGTTGGGAAATCTGCCTCAACTTTTTGGCTTGATATTCCTTTTGGACTTGGCATTTTCTCCATGTAACTGGCCTTTACTGCCATACCATTGCATGTTTTCCTTGGTGGCATGGTTGAGTGGTTTACCGCTTTACCGCGAGCCACTCTGCTTGGTCCAACAGTTGGGCGGTGTTACCACCTTACCGCGACAGTCTTCTTCTTGTTCGGCAGTGGCACGATGAGCGGCGACAGTTGGAAGGCAGTTACCACCTTACCGTAGGGTGCTCCTTCTGGTGGCATGGTAGTGCAGTGAGCGATAGGTTGGTGGAGCGAAGGCCTACCTCCTTATCGTGGGGTCACTATTTGGTGGTGGAGGTAGCATGGTGAGCGACGCAGAAGTGGCGAGCTAGTGGGTGACGGTCTACCGCCTTATCGCAGGCAGTGAGAAGTATCACCGCGATAAGCGACTAGTGATCGGTGGTGACCGTTACCGCCCTACTGTAGGCGGTGAGAATGCTCACCGCAGTGGCTGTGGTGAGACTGTTGGCGGTCTTCCAGAGCAGTCACCGCCCTATCGCGGGGTGGCCTAGCGGCCTCCACGATAGCACGGTGAGACCGTTGACGGCCTAGTTGGCAGTTATCGCCACATCGCAGGAAGGCTTGAAAGGGTCAACAGTAACGCGGTTGGTGGCTTGGCGGTCAGTGCAGGCAGTAACCGCCATACTGCCGACGATCAACCTGAGCTTGGAGGTAGTGCAGTTGGAGGTCAAGGTCAAGTCAACATAGGCTTACCGCCATACCACGGCTGGAGAAGACGAGCTCGGCAGTGATGTGGTAGAAGGTAGAGAGAACTCAAAGCGAGCTTGACCAAGTTGGACCAAATGTCAGAAGCAGCGAATGAATGGAGTGGTGATATGTGGCAAGAAGTTTAGATCTGATTGGCCGAAGCCTTAATTTCTGATTGTGATGGGCTACATTATTAAATGGAGGTTGACGGACATGTCTGAAACTAGTTTTAATGTTGCGCGGCTCGATGCATCTGTAGGAGCGGTGCACATTATCAAAGATTGATGAATGCTTGCAGGTAGGATAATTAATTATCCTGATGACCGTTGAATGTTGGGATGGGAAGAATAGGTTAGCACACAGTAAAAGATTATATGTAATCTCGTGTGTAGTCAGTTAGGTGAATGAGCGAAGAGAGAGAGGCTGAGAGTGTTTGAGTGGTCTTTACCATAAACACTTAGTCTCTCAGATCTAAGATGATGTGAACCTGATATGCCTAGAGGTTGGGCTGGCCATGAGGCTAGCTGAGAGAGTCATCTGTGGACCTGAAGTGAATCTACACAGTATGTCATGTGAAGACATTGTAACTATGTGAAGATTTTGTATTTGTGTTGCTTGCCTTCTCCAGATGGACAAGATGTAATCTCCTAAAGAGCATAGCTCTATGTTTGTATTGTAACCATTTTTTGTTACTGAATAATACAAGTGAGCTGAGTGTTTTGGAGGGTGGGATTTTTTACCTGAAAAGGTTTTCCCCACATAAATTTGTGTGTCCATATGTTTGTCTTTCATGGTTGTCTGATTCTATATTCTAAATCTGTGCTTGTGTTGAATCTGCTCTTATGTTAAGCATTTACTTTTCTCAGAGGATTAATGGGGGATTTATTGTGCCTGTTTTTGCTTTATGGCATAGTTGTTTGTGTCTTTGAAGTGATAAAAATGAAAATCACTAAGGCACTGATGTCTTAGATGTCCGTTCTATGATGACAGACCCATCTTGTATCCCCAACAAGTGGTATCAAAGCTGGTCAAGGGAGGTCAAGGCTTGATGAAACCAGCAAGTGGTGTCAAAGCCTTCTCTTGGTTACTGGAGTTCTGGGTATTTCTCATGTGATGTTTTCGTAGCCTGGCAAGCTTGAGGATATCCGAAGAAATCCATTGTTGATTGATCCTTCGATGAGTGGAAGTTCTTGCTTCTTTAATTCAACACGCAAGTTTGAAAGATGCTAGAGATGACTGGAGTTGATCATATTGTTGCAATATGGTCTGAGGCTCCTGGCTCACAGCAAATGTTCCTGATGCAAAGGGAGTGAGATGTGCTTGTGGCTGTGTTGCAGTAAAGCATGGTTTCATACTAGGTGTCTGTGTGAGAGGCTCCCTGGTGGTATGAATTTGCTTGTGTTGTTGTTCAGCCATGGAGTATTGTACTTGTGCTGGGTGTTCTGACTTAGCACTAAAGGCGGTTTCTCTATTGCTTTGTTTGTATGGAGGCTATGAAGGTGATCCTGGTGGTCTGCAACTTCTATATAACTTGGCTCTCTTGTATGCTTGTGCATGACTGAGGTTTTGGAATTGGTCTAAAATGAACCTATTGTTCCTGCTTACCTGTTTCTTACACTCACATGGTTCAGATTCATGTCTTTGGCTCTAGAGGTTTTTTGTAGATTTTCCTAAAAAAGTCTATGACGTATTTTCATATTTTCTTTTCATTGTTCTAGTTAACCATGTTGGTTATGTGGAGACTCTTGGGTAATCCAAATGAGCCATGAATATGGAGATGTGTGGGTGTTTTATAAACACTATGGTTTTGCAGGTTTTACACGGTTAAGAAAAAACTTGTGGTGTGTGGAGCTGTTGTTCAACTATTTTCTAAACCCTGGCTTCTGGGGTGTGACTGGATGAGATAGTTGCAGTTTGACATGGTTTGAGGAGGTGTGATATCTTCTCTAGGTGAGAGTGTTGGTATGTGTTTTTCATTCATCATTCTTGTGGTGTTGCCTACTAGTTTCCTAGACTATGGTGCTTGAGTTGTGGACGTGATTGGCAAATCGGATCTGTTGTTGATCTGGTGTTTGAGTCAAGTTATCTACGTGGGTTGTTCCCTTTGATTATCTTAGTTTTGTAGTTTCTAGTGTGATGATAGATTTGTAGGGTTTTCATTGAAGTGGATCTACGAGTTGTGCATTTTTGTGGTTGTCTTTACCTACATGTTTGTCATGAGTCAACTCAGAAGTGGACTGTCATTATCCACGAGGTTGCTTCTATGGTGGTGCAAATTTGTTAGTTGACCTTGTCTGTGGTCACTTATGCATTGGCATGGTTGTTTTGAGATGAGAGGATGGACAACGTTTGAGTACCTGAATAGTCAGTGATGGGGGCCTGAAGCGTATGAATCATGATGTCATGGAAAGCTTGTTATACTAACTACTGTAAGCTTTTGACAGTGATGGTGTGGTCGATCATGATGCTTGGAGAGCTCGGTGTCACGTTTTAGTGGGAGCTTTAGCAGTGACTGTGGATTCATCACTTGGTGATGAATGATCTTCTTTGGTGTTGCAGATGCTTCTTGGGGACTCTTAGATCCTGTTGCTGAAGAAGAGTTTTCTCACATTTCCAGGGTCACTATTTGAAGATGTGTAGCATCTTGGATCCATGGAGGACATTTTTAGTTTTTTGAATGAGATGTTGGTGGTGCTTGACAGGTGATGTTGGTTTAGAGTTTGTTTGCTTTATGTCATGATTTACTCTTACTTAGAGTTTTGGCATGTTACTTTGCTCTTGAGACCATAGCTTGTTCACCTGAAGCATGGTATCTCCTAAGGGGGATGTGCAGATCATGGTGTCATGATAAGTTCTTGTTCCTAGGTTTGGAGCTTTGACAATGGTCTGGTGTTTCTCTATGTTTTGAGTACTTTGGTCATATGTTGGAGGACTTCATGTTTAGTGCAGTAATACGAGTTGGAGTTAGCATGAGATGACAGGTTGTTGATACTCATGGATGCATGGAGAATAAGGTGAGGATGGAATTCTTTTGAGAACATTGTTGTTACAGTTGAAAGTCTAAGTTGCCTGCACCTTGGTTGAATGCGAGTTCAACAAAGACCATGAAGGAGAATGCTCTTGGGTAAGTCATGGTGGCTTGTATATCTTGGAGGAGCATCTTTTCTTTTCTTCTTGGTCTACTCGGCAATGGTGTCTCTTTGAAAGGTATTTTCCCATTATAGCTTTCAGATATGTGTTATGCTTGCTTTCATGATATGAATCTTGAGTTTTTTTAAGATTTTGGAGGATTCATAATGAAAGGTGGACAGCATAGTGGATCTCCTTGTGATTTTGAGGACTGATAGGAGATGGTTATATGGGTTAGTCTGATCTTATTTGAGGTGCTTACATCCATGGAACTGTTGGGTGTTGTTATGGATTTTCCCTTTGGGATGTGAAGAAGATCATTCTTGACACAGCTGGCATTTAGAAATGTATGTAGGAGGATGCTACATGTTTTGATTTGCAGTTTCTCTCTAATCTGGTATTTTCTTCTTGTATGTTTGTTTTCATATGACTTTAGATGTGAGATTCCTTTGTGGAGTCGAGTTGGTCACAGTTTGTGGTCATGTGTTGTCACTTGGGTGATGACACGAAGGTTCTTGTGCCTCTTTCTTCAGTCAGATATGGAGGTTTTCTAGGAAGAGCTTTGGAAGACAGTTGAGAGAAATGTTTCTTGCAGCAGGTGGTTGCAGGTGGTGCATATCAATGTGACTGTTCCTCAAAACTACATGGTTCCTCTTTTCTTTGTGCAGGTGATTGGTGGACTTAGTATGCCTGGATCACTTGTGATGATGCTTTGTTTGCATTCATCTGGACAGTACCCTTGTAGTGGGAGTACTTGGACGTGTTTGGTCTTTTGACTGGTTGACACATGGTGCTTATTTTTGCTGTTGATGGGTGGTTATGTGATGGCGTGAGTTTACTGATGGTCATACCTTTGAGGTATGGGTGATTAGATGGATTAGCATGAGCTGTATGTGCTATTTTTTAGTCGTGTGGGTTTGATCAGTTTGATGGGGGCAGTCAGTTGTCTAGTTGCATTTCTAGCTGATGGTTTTATCTTGTTCTGGAGAATTTTTTCTCATTTTGTGCTCGCGTTGTGCTTTGTTGTTGCTGTTGTGGTGCCTTTGCTGCCTAAAGGATCAGATGTTTACGTTCTTGAGACTAGTGCATTTTTTGCCTTAGCATGTTCTTGTGTTTGGAGTTGTTACCTGAGATGGTGGACATTTTTGGATGTCATTGCAGGTGTCTTGGTTGGAGCGTGAAGGCTTGGTTTGGTCCTTGTTTGGGTTTTGGAGGAAGCCTGAAAGTCTTTGTCAAGTGGGAGATTGTTGGGAAATTTGCCTCAACTTTCTGGCTTGATATTCCTTTTGGACTTGGCATTTTCTCCATGTAACTAGCCTTTACCACCATACCGCTGCATGCTTTCCTTGGTGGCGCAATTGAGTGGTTTACCGCTTTACCGCAAGCCACTCTGCTTGGTCTGGCAGTTTGGCAGTGTTACTGCCTTACCGCGATGGTCTTCTTCATGTTCGGCGGTGGCGCGGTGAGCGACAACAGTTGGAAGGCGGTTACCACCTTACTGCAGGGTGCTCCTTCTGGTGGCATGGTAGTGCGATGAGTGGTAGGTTGGTGGAGCGAAGGCCTACCTCCTTACCATGGGGTCACTATCTAGCGGTGGAAGTAGCGCGTTGAGCAGTGCAGAAGTGGTGAGCTGGTGGGTGATGGCTTGCTACCTTATTGTGGGTAGTGAGAAGTCTCAGCGCGATGGCCGCGGTAAGTGGCTAGCGGTTAGTGGTGACCATTACTTCCCCACCGTAGGTGATGAGAATGCTCACCGCGGTGGTTGCGGTGAGACCATTGGCGATCTGCCAGAGTGGTCACCACCCTACCATGGGGTGGCCTAGCGGCCTCCACGGTAGAGCGGTGAGACCGTTGACGGTCTGGCTGGCGGTTACCGCCACATCGCAGGAAGGCTTGAAAGGGTCAATGGTAATGTGTTTGGTGGCTTGTGGTCAGCGCAGGCAATTACCACCATACCGTGAGTGGTCAACCTGAGCTCGGCAGTTACGCGGTTGGAGGTCATGGTCAAGTCAACACAGGCTTATCACCATACCGTAGTTGGTGAAGACGAGCTCGACGGTGGCTGATAGAAGGTAGAGAGCTCGGTTGACCGAGTTGAACCAAATGTCAAAAGCAGTGAACAAATGGAGTGGCAACATGTGGCAAGAAGTTTAGATTCTATTGGTTGAAGCCTTAATTTCTGATTGTGATGGGTTGCATTGTTAAATGGAGGTTGATGGACATGTCTGAAACCAGTTTTAATGTTGTGCAGCTCGATGCATTTGTAGGAGCGGTGCACGTTATAAGAGATTGATGAATGCTTGTAGGTAGGATAATTAATTATCCTGATGACCATTGAATGTTGGGATGGGCAGAATAGGTTGGCACACGATAAGAGAATATATGTAATCTCGTGTGCAATCAGTTAGGTGAATGAGCGAAGAGAGAGAGGCTGAGAGTGTTCGAGCAGTCTTTATTGTGAACACTTAGTCTCTCAGATCTGAGATGATGTGAACCTGATATGCCTAGAGGCCGGGCTAGTCATGAGGCTAGCTGAGAGAGTCATCTATGGACCTGAAGTGAATCTACACACTATGTCATGTGAAGACATTGTAACTATGTGAAGATTTTATATTTGTGTTGCTTGCCTTCTCCAAATGGACAAGATGTAATCTCTTGAAGAGCATAGCTCTGTGTTTGTATTGTAACCATTTTTTGTTACTGAATAATACAAGTGAGCTGAGTGTTTTGGAGCGTGGGGTTTTTTACCTGAAAAGGTTTTCCCCACATAAATCTATGTGTCCATATGTTTGTCTCTCATGGTTGTCTGATTTTGTATTCTGAATCTGTGCTTGTGTTGAATCTACTCTTATGTTAAGCATTTACTTTTCTCAGAGCATCAATGGGGGATTTATTGTGCATGTTTCCACTTTATGGCATAGTTGTTTGTGTCTTTGAAGTGATAAAAATAAAAATCACTAAGGCACTATTGTCTTAGATGTCCGTTCTATGATGACAGACCCATCTCGTATCCCCAACAGTTGTGAGTACAAGTTATGAAAACTAATATAGACCTCCATTTGAGTAATTTATTGGTCTAGGTTCTCTCAAAAACCAAACCATCAAAATGGATGGATATTTATATTTTCTTCTACCTTAAATATGATTTTTTCCACTTGAGGGTGACTCTCCATGCTCAAAATTAATTGTCTTG
This sequence comes from Sequoiadendron giganteum, assembly GCA_007115665.2. Taxonomy (NCBI): domain Eukaryota; kingdom Viridiplantae; phylum Streptophyta; class Pinopsida; order Cupressales; family Cupressaceae; genus Sequoiadendron; species Sequoiadendron giganteum. Next base: position 201,925,261 of record CM021103.1, read on the forward strand.
GGTTGCTCCTCTCATTTTGACTCTTTTTCCATACCCAATTTCTAAGTTATAGCATGTAGAATACTCTGAAGTATGTCTATCTTACCCATAGACCTAGAGATCACTACAACATTCTCCTCCAACTACTTATATCTCTCTTTCCTTCTCTAGCCATTCTTCTATTCTCTCTATTCCACTCCCTAGTACCAAAATTTGGATCAAATGCACTCAAATTATCACTTCCATTTGACCTAATAGTGGGTATAACCCTAAAATTTCATCTTTCTAAGAAATCCAAAATCAATAAGAACTCTAACCTACTTTAATACAACTTTATCCATAAACTGAGTGATATATTCCCAAATCACTCACCAACAATTGATTTCTTAAATACTTCTTCTCAAAATACCTTCAAGAACACTATTAAGTGCAAATTCAGCCACTAATATACTCTAACTATCAAATGCAATATATTAATATCAAAAGAAGCATTGAAAACGTAGAAACACAAATAGGTTTATATTTTATCCATGCTTAGTGTCAAAAATGAAACATATGGATTGTGTTAGATTGAGTTAGAATGAAGATGAGGTATAAATCTATGAAAGAATGAGATTTAAAAATTGAAACTTGATAATATATGTGCTTTTCTCATTTCAATAATAGTTAGAATGCAAGTTAATAGAAACACATCATAATGACGGTTTCCATCTCATTGCACCCACATTATATTCAATAATAACCTAGATTGCATGTAGATAGAGATAAGAGAGGCATGTAGATGGAGATAAGAAGCTTCAAGAGAGAAAGATAAAATGTGCAATAGGATTTTGGGAGGAGCTAGTAGAATAGGCTACTGATGTGAAGGATAAAGTGCATTGGAGTCTACAAGAGAGAGTACATAGAAGGAATTGAGTGTGTATTTAAGGAACCGAGTGTGTATTTAAGGAACCGAGTGTGTGTTTGAGAGTGGATAGAAAAAGCGCAAGTACTTGCATGTAATACATCAACATCAATACCCTCAAGGAGGTCCATATTTTATGACATATTTTAATAACCAAAATAAAATGGTCAATAGCACGATTTACAAATCCAATGTACATACTTACAAATCAATCCAAGGAGCCATCTTGGTCTAGTCTACTCTTTATTGTGTCAAGTATTGCCTCATGTTCAGACTCACGAACCTTACAAAAGTTCTTGTTCAATTGTCTACCCCCATATTTTATCAAATGAACATTCGATTCTACAACAAGGTTTAAGTAATGAAGAATCTTTTAATGCATGTCAAAGTCCTCAAGCAACCTGACATCAAACTTTTTAATTGGGTACTTTCTAATCCATGTTCTAGTAACAACCACCAAACTTGTAAGATATTCTATGTTTTCTCCATCTATAACAAGGGCCTCCAAAAAAAATTTCCTCAACACAATGACACAAGTAATAATTTTTTCCCTCTTCCTTGTATTCATTTGCAATAACTGCATAAACATACCCTGCATTGATATGTGCATCCAATTAGATGAATTTAGTCAATATTACAAAAAAAACTTCAAAGTAAGATAAAATTAGGAATTTTGTAAACTATGCAAGTAGATATATTACCTAGTTCTACTAGATTTGATATGTGATCAAATTCAACTAATGATTCCATCTTTGTGATTTGTACTGCCATCGAGAGCTGATATGTCTCAAGTGAGCTTGGACTTCTTAATCACCATTCATCAACCCACTCCTTTGACTCACACTCATTCTAGGCTTGATCTATACATGAATAAAAAAGAATTCCATATTTTGTGTGTGGATAGTCCATGAACCTACATTAGAGATTCTAAAAGAGTGTATATCACTAGATCTTGTCAATATACAACAATCCTCACATTTTTCAATGTTTGTATCATCTACCAACCAAAAAATTATGAACTGAAAGACTTACCTTCATTACCTAGACCCATCATAGAATTACACCACTTGACAATATATTTTGCATCTGTCAACTTTGGATTTTATTTTTCACTTTAACTCTTCTCATTCTAAGGCTCTTTTAATACATGCTCCTACACCATCATGCTCCCCCTTTCCAAGCCCAACTTGAAAGAAATTCCACATATGTTGAACACCACTGATCTTATGCATCTTGTTCAACCAATAAGACATCTAAGAGTTCTTAAATTGTGATGCACAATTATCTACCATATGATATGTTGTCATAATGATGTACCCTTGCTATCCAAATTGTAGTAGAACATCTAAAAGCAACCTTGCATGAACTTTGTAGAATGTGTGTGATCATCACTGGTGTAAATGTGATACTCCCTCAATATCTTCCTATCATCCTCTATACTATCACCTACATGAATGAGTGATATATGCACAAATATAGCAACCCGTGTGGAGTTGTAATATTGTGATTACACCTCATTTTGTGGTTGTAGTGTTTAGTTCTCTGTAAAGTCGACAACTAAAATGATTGTATGAAGTGGAAAAGTGTCCTTGTATAACTTGAATTACAATTCTAACCATCGAGCTCTATGTGTATGCCTTGCATACTCATACACTACATTCTCACAAAAAATTCCCATAAATAAATACACTAGAATCTTCTCACTAACCAATTCACACTTTTTTGCTTCTTTCCTATCTTTTAGACTATATGCCATTTTCTTATATTTTCTAAATTCTACTATTTTTTTTCCAATTGCATGTGTACTATCCATATGTTCACAAATTGGAAAATTTTGCAACCCACCACAATGAACACACATACCATCCAAGAATAAGTTCTTGTAAAAAAATTGACCATCCACTCTTTCATAGAAAATGCTAGATATGAAATCCCTTGAAGATCTAGGTGGAGGCCTTATGTTACATTCCTGTAAAACATTGTTAGTATGAAAATATAAAAACATACATCGATAAACATCATAATGGTTAGAAAAATCAATATGTACTCTACAACAACAAGTAGTGTGTGTGTGATTTATTTTTACATAAAAGGCTTTAGAATTTCAAAAACCATTTGAAGTTTTTTAACTTTAGGATACATCTCTAGAAATTTAGCAAAAAATTATGTTTAAGTCATATCCAAAAATGCTTTGGATGTGGCTCACGGTTTCAAATACCAATTCTCCTTCTTACAACATCTCTTTGGTTGGGAGACCCTTTTGTTATTATTCTGAAATTCTTCAATTAGGGATCTCAAAGCTTCAGCAAATTTTTTATCTTTCCATGGTAGTCTACCTGAGAATGTTCATAATTCATTTTTATTTGGATCCTCCACTCTTTGACACCTTCCCATGGCTCTCATTAGAGATGATCTACTTGTTTTAAATGCTTTACTTGTCTTTGTAAGGAGGCAATATTTATTGGTTTGATTGCTTTCTATTGTTGATGTCATGACACGTCAAGTAGAACCCACACTCTCATATGTACTCATTAGATTCTTTACAATAGATTTCTCACTTGAATCATCTAATTATCTTAGCCCAAGAATCTTCATGATGGACCTAAATTTTAGTTACCTCATCATTTCAAAAAATAGTTGACATCTTCCGATCTCATTTAACTTCTCAAAAAATAATCTCCATATCCTCTTAGCATATCTTTGACAAGTATGCTTTGGAATCTTATCAACCATTGGTTTTAAAATATTAACATCAATATCAATCAAATACTTAGTCTTTCTATGCAAAACTCTAGGAGGTGTTCTCAAAGGTAGAGTTATCTCAACATTACGTGTTGGTATGTGGCGATTGATCATGCTATATTGTACACTCTTTAGTACTATACACTCTTCATGTATCCTCGCCAAGGTCTGGGGCCGAGCCAGGCCCCGAGCAGGGGTTCGGGGGTGGCAGCCCCCAAGAAAAAAAAAAATCACCTTTTTTTCGCTTCGTCACTGAAAAATAAAAATGTCAACTTTGTAAACCCTAATTTCTGGAAGCTTCTAAAATATTTTTATTAAGCTGTTGGGATGGGGATTTGTAGCATGGAATTATTCATGAGATTGTAATATGTTTTGCACTGGATAATAAAATCATTGGATGGCTGCAGTTTGTGGATGTAGCCCAGATTGGGTGAACCACATTAAATTCTCTGTGTTGTCTTATTTCTACTATATTTTTCTGTGTGTTTTATTTCTCAATTTTATTGTCAAATCTGCATTTAACTTGTTAGATATTTGCCTTCTAACCCTAACATTATGAAAGTCAACAATATTATGGATAGATGGTGTACCTTCAACTTGAGATGTGGTAGGTGGAGTGTCTCCAACTAGAGATGTGAATTTTGATGTACTTTCAACATGACATGTTGTAGATGGTGTGCCTTCAACTTCACTTGTGGTAGATGACATGCCCCCAATTTTGAGATTCAATTGTCTCATTGCATAGAGGTTTTGCATCTATTTCCTTTGTGATGCCAATTCCACATCTGTTACATTGAATAAGAATTTCTTCTTCTATGGTTTTTAATTTCTTTTATTCATGAAGTTGCCTCATTGTTTCTCTTTTCTTTGCATTATGGACCTCATGCTCATCCAGTGTTAGATTATTTGCTTGTTGCCTCGGCATGATGATGAATTCTACATGTTCATAATTACAAAAAAAGCAAAATTAAGTAATGTTCACAAATACAAAAAGAATAAATGAAAATGAAAATGAGTGTAATTGAACTATGTGAGAAGATGACAAGCGCAAAACTTTAAATTTAAATAAAATAACCCATGATAAACATTTGATTTCTAGAAACATGAAAATATTACCTCATATAATCAAATTTGATCTAAAAACTTCAAATTTTTATCAAGATAATTGTTGAATATTTCTCACTGGGTATTTGTGAGTCTCAAATTTCTTAGGTTCAAATTTTATTCAAAAGGACTATCAGTTTGAATAGAAAGTGGATAGTCAATTTAATTGATGAACATGATCCAAATATAAGAGGATAGTGTTAAATAATATGAAATACTTATGTTGTAAAAGATACAAAAAAAGTAAGGATAGTTTTCATGAAGATGTTTCAAAGGAAAATCCTTTTTGAAAAAGAGAAATACCCATGAAATCAAACACCAAGAAACTAAAACACAAGGAAACTGTGCAAGGGACAATCACAATCCTAACAAAGAAGGGTAGTCATCAATAATTTTTTTCATGAAGGGTATGCTACAGGTTTGCATTCTATTGCCTTGTTCATTATAGAAGTTTCTTGTTTCTAACATGGAAAGAATACATCTCTTCATATTGTTACACACTTTCATGAAAATAGTAGTTGTAGACTATATAGAGAAATCCATGAGAAAGTATTATGTGTTATTGGTAATAAAGTTTAACCAATTAATATGGTGTGATGAATGTGGAGAAGAAACTTGATTTCATTTATTATATTTTATAATATGTGATTTGATTTCATATATATAATGTGATGAGGTTTCATTATCTAGATTCAATGTGATGTGATTTAATTCCATTCCTCGATTTCTCTATTCTATAAGATATAAAATACAATATTCAAAATAGAAATTGTAATTAATTTGATTTGATTGTACTTGTGACTACCTACAATGAGTAAATGAAAACTATTAAAACAAATTTTCAAGTAAAATATAAAGTAGATAATGTCTATAATAGACTAGTCCATACATAAAAGTTAAAAGTAATGTGTCCATGGGTATGTAGTGACTAAAATATTTTTTAACTACTCCTAAAGAGTTGTGTTCTACTAGTGAATTATATCTTAAGTAGATTCATTTATAGATTATTTTTAGTCAAATATTATCCCTATCCTCTACCTTATCAAACACACCTAAATGTAGTATTTCCTAATGCAAGTTTGGTTGCCTTCTAGACAATGATGTTCATAATTAATAAGTAGATATGGCAGTCATGTTCATAATGAATAAGTAGATATGACAATCCTTATGATTGTAGTAAATTCCTAAGGGTAGTTAATTCATGGTTGAGGGCAACCACATATGGGTAGCATTAAAGGAAGCAATATTTTATCTTAAATACAAACCAATGAATCCTTGTAACCTTATGAAAGTAACAATCCTAAAAAATAAGGAACAACAAGGTTTAATAGTGCAATCAATTAGAAGAGAGAATTTGGTAAGGGAGCAGGGTAGTCTGCAAGAAACTATGGACAATCACCTTGAACAAGAGAAAGGCAGTGGTCTCCAAGAAAGAAAGGATTGTCTTATAAATGCATTAACATGGTATGGATACTGAGGTAGTTTATAGTGGGGTTTCATGAGTGAAGAATTCAAGGAAGGGAAGTTCACAAGTCAATAAAGGTTGCTTGCAAACACAAGGTGGTAGAGCTCATAGAAGAATGCAATAACAAATCCCATGAAGTAATAATAGTGATAGCCCTATTAAGGACAAAGCTTCAAAATATATAATCATGTGTAGAAGAATTCATGAGTTAATAAGCATTGAGAATTTGAAAACATGTCATGGGTTCAAGTCTTGTAGATTCTAGATATTTAACATTGTGTTCAATCACACTAATGATTTTATTACAAGGGTAAAGTGTGAGAGTGATCCTTTCTTCTATTACCAAGTGTATGTCTCCTATATTGATAAGTGTATTGATTATCATAATTTTTAGTGCAAGTATGTAATGAAGGTAAAATTAATGAGGGAGAGACAACATGTATCTAAAACCTTTGATTTGGTTTTCTTTAGCACATTGAAAATTGTATCTACCTCTTTAATATATACAAGAATTTGTCATTTTCGTAAACCATTTTTGGTCAACTCAACATAAGTTCTAATTCCTTACATATAAATCACACACAAGTGGGATTTAACTTGATAATAACAACTCTTATGCTTATTTTGAAATAAGTAACAATACCAAAGAAAACCCTTGACTATAGGCAATTATTAAATTATTATCATGGTTTGAAACCCCTTAGTCAACTCTTGGCCCATAAAACTAGAACTCATTTCATTGTGGAGACTTTGAATAGAGATTATCCTCATTTCAAGCCCCTTGATCTTTCTACCACCCACCAAACAATCTATGGCATAAGAATAGCTAAAACATGGTCAAGAACAAAAAAATCAAACTTGTAACATTGAGAAATGACTAGAGATGTGGATTTACATATGGATTTATTTTTGTTTTTTATACTATTAGTGACTTAGTATTCATTTTTAAGGTTAATGTATGTTAGGTTGAGGTTCACTTTATATATAGTGTTAACTAGAACTTGGTCAAAGAATCTAAAATCAAACTTGTAGCATTGGTAAATGAGTAAATATATGTATATTTGAGCAAGTGAGGAATAGAGTTCTACTTTTTTGTGTTGTTACTGACTTAGTATTCATCTTTAAGAGTAATGTATCTTATATTAAGGTTATATATCACAATTTGGCAATAGGTATGACCTAGTTAACCAGCAACCTAATAACATAGGATAATATATAGGTTTCAAACATGTGGCATGGTCTAATGGTAGATAGTGATGGTCAATATTTTATTATTTGCATCTATAGATAGAGGATGCACCATCCATTTCTCTTATCATTTGACATATATAAAATAGTTAGTTTATGTTCTATTTTTATATGCATTATATGTGATAAAAGTGCATCCCACTATAAATGTAAGAGACAAATAATGAACTAATTGTATTACACGAAATATAAATTATCAACACTTAGAGGAGGATTGTGTAGTTATATAATTTCTCTTATGAAAAAACTTTATTAATTCTAATTATTATTAGTTTGATTGATAATTGCATAAACCTACATATCATATAAATAACATAAGTCATTAATTATGCTCAAAGATATCTAATTAAGCTCAAAGATGGAAAAGTGATCAATGGTATAAATAACATAAGTGATCAATATTATATTTTGTAATTTATATCATGTTCTTTCATTTTTTGCTTCAAACTCCTAATTTTTTTTAACTTTTTACACAACTTCCTTTTAATTCAATGTTGAATTATATGTAAATATATTATGATTAGTAAAAATTATGAAAAGAGTGGGTCTATTTTCTCAAATTAAATAAAAAAAACTCATAATAAACATTTCAATTCTAGAAACATGAAAATATTACCTGAGATAATCAAATTTGATCTAAAAACTTCAAATTTTCTTCTACGTTGTCAAGCGAACAAAATGGTGCTAGAAAGGTGATGGAGTATGCAAAATATGATGGTATACGAATTCAACACCATGAAAAAGTGTTTCCTTGTCAGAAAAAGCATAGTCGCAAGAAAAAATCAGGGAATGTGGGCTTGTTTTAAGGGTCTCATGCCTTTTTTACCATTTTTAGTAAAGGACATTTGACACTCGCAAAATTTGGTGCTAGCCAAATTTGACGAGCGCCAAATAATCTTTCTTGATATTTTCCACCCTTCAGAAATTAGGAAAGTGGAAAAAGAGAGATAAAAGAGAATAAAAGAAATGGGCAAGGCAAGTGAATGAGTGACAGAGAGAGACACACACCAATACCCTAAAACCTAAACTAGTACCCTAAACCCTAAACCATAAATCATATACCCTATACCTATAATGTACCATAAACCTTATACCGTCAATATTGTACCCTAAACCCTAAGCCTTGTATCATAAACCCTAGACCCTATGTACTCTAAATCTTTTATCATCAGTCTCACAAGATGGAGGAACTAATTGATGGTAGGTTAAACACTATATATAATGTTTTCATTGATTTTGAGGTATTGCTTGAAGATCATGTTTCTAGTTATGAGGTTATGGGTTCACAAAATAATATTCCTAGGCCATCACAACGAAAAAAGAACAAAAACAAAACCATTGTGAAACACTTCAATTGCATCACTCACAGCTAAATTATTGGGTAATGGCACTGGAGGTGGTATTGGCCTAAAATGATTATGACACAGGCTTTCTCTTAATGATTGATTGTCTTCTTGACCTAAAATGCCTCATAAATTAGACACTGATAATTTTGCAACCATCACATGATTTTAGAGGCCCAACATCAATGACTACACCCTTCAACCATGCACCTTCATAACTAGTTTGACTGTTATAACACTCTACCAAGATTCCTCTTCAGAACTCCATTTTACTCGCACAACGCTTTACCCAATATACTCAACACTAAGCCCTATACCCTATACACTCAACCTCAAACACTATCCCTCAACCCTCAACCCTATACTTAAACCTTATACAATCAACCTTATACCCTAAACCCACAACCCTAAATAGATACATAATACCCTCAACCGTAAACCCAATACCCTTGACCCTATACCCAATATCCTCAACCCTAATCCCTATATCGTATTCACTTAGCCTTATACCCTCAACCTTGAAAATAATCCCTCAAACCCTACTGATCGGGGAGAGAGGGTGAGAGACATCTAGGGGTAGAGATAGAGATGAGAAATATATAAGGGAGGAGAGGTGAGTAATGATACAAGGAGGGATAGGTAGAGAGGTAAATATGGAAGGAGGGAGAGGCCTAGAGATGGGGAGAGAAATAATGTGGAGTGAGAGGTAGTGATCAAGAGAATGGAGAGAGATGGGTGAGAAACAATAATGAAGGGAGAGAGAAGAATAGAGAGGTAGGGAAGAAAGGATAGAGATGAGGGTAAGCATGGAAGGAAGAGAGGGAGAGAGGTTGGGAGAGACCTAGAGAGGGGAGAGAGGTGAGAGAGAGAGAGAGAGAGGGATAGAGAAAGGGAAGTATCACTATAGGAGTAACAAGGGATGGAGGGAGAGGTAGACATGGAGGGAGTGAGAGACATAAGGAATGAGGATATAGAGAGGTGATTATGTAGAGAGGGGAGGGAGAGATAATATAAGAGAGATAAGAATAAAGATAAAGAGAGGGTTGAGGAGGGATGGAGAGGTAGAAAAGGAGTGACTAAGATACCTAGAGAGGGGAGAGGTAGAGAGGTGAGGGGGAGAGAAGAAAATGAAAAAGAGAAGTTCACAAAGAGGTAAATAAGGATAAGGAGGGAGGGAAAGAGTGTTGGATTTTGTTGGTATGTGGTTTTCATTGATGTCAACACTATTGGAATTAATGCATTAGAGGTTGTATATGTCGAGGATATTGAGAAAATTATAATAAAATAAGTTGCAGATTGTGAGTGGTGAAGTTTAGTATGTTGGCTAGCTCAATATGTTGATGATCAGACATTGTGGATTAAAGATTTTTTTTTCAAGTATATTTAGTTTATCCACATTAATTTTTAGAGATCCGCATAAAGATTTGATCGAGTTATGAGTATCTGTGTTCTAACAGTTTTTTTGTTGCTTCAATTGGTGTTCCTGAAAGAGGGTGATGTAATTCTAGTAATTTCAGTTGTTGTGGATGCTTTTCTGGTGATTCATGATGCTTGTGGATGTTTCTAGATCATTCTCTATCTATGTTGTACATATAAAGTGATCATTGTTCTCATGATTGGTGATTTTCTTTTGTGTGTTCATGTTTTTCATGTTCATGGCCGACAGGGTGATTGTAGTGTGTTGTGGATCTTCGAGGAATAATTATTGAAGATGTTTCATGTTTGAGGATGTTGTTTTCGGTCCTCACTATGTTGTGGCCAACATTGGTTGATTTGCATTGATAATCATGTATGTTTTAGGCCGACAATTTGTATTCATTTTATATTTTATTGAAGCCGACATGTAGATGATGTTTGGTTGTGGATATATATGAGCGATTGTTTACATCATCTGAGACATGTGAGATGTGTGAAGTGTGAATGCCATGTGGGAATAAATTTGATATCTTTTGAAGGAAGAAGTAAAGTGTGAAGAAGAGTGAGTAGAAGAAAGAGTGTTCATGTGCTTAACTAGAACTATAATCAGGCATTAGCAGATGCTATCTTCTCAGTTCAAAATCTCTCGGATGGATTTAATCTGAATGTGATTGTAAGAGTGTCTTCCTTTGGGCAGTAAGCATTTTTGTATTTGAGCAGTGAGCTCTAGGAAGTGTACCTGAATGCATGTGCATTCCCTATTTACTATACTTTTAACAAAGTATAAACTTGTGGATTAACCTCCACCGTGGTTTTTCCCCTAACAGGGTTTCTATGCAAAAATCTTGGTGTTATGTGTGTTTCTGATGTGGTGATGGATTTTTCTTTCATGTTTAATTATCAGATCTGAGAATAAGTTAATAAGTATAATTTATGTGACAACTGATTCACCACCCCTCTTAGTTGTTTGCCCTTGTGTTTCCAACAATTGGTATCAGAGCAAGTTCCTTGGAAGAATTCTAATAGCTTGAGGTGATCTGAGATGGTGACATATAAGAAGGATAGTCTGAGATTTGATGGAACAAATTATTCTCTGTGGAAGACTCGAATGGAGTGTCATCTAAGATGCATTGGTGAACCTTATTGGAACATTACAAAGAATAGATATATCATCCCACATAATGGTCCTTCTACTAAAGGTGAGATTAAAAATGTTGAGTATAATATCAGGGCTAAGGAAGCATTGTTGAGTGCTCTGACTGATTCTGAGATGACAAATGTAATGGATCTAAAGACTGCCTATGAAATCTGGAAAAAGTTGGAAACTTTGTATGAAGGTGATGCTCATGTGAAGATTTCTAAGCTGCAAAGTCTGAAAGGAAAATATGAAATGTTGAAAATGGGTGAAGATGAGAATTTCACTACCTTTATGCAGAGAGTGAATGAACTAGTGTGTAATACCAGATGTGTTGGTGGAACATTGGAAGAATTGGATATTGTTGCTAAAGTGCTCATATCCTTGCCTACTACATACAAACACAAAGTTGTTGCTATTGATGAGATCCAGACTGTGACAAATGTAACCAGAGACATGTTGATTGCTAAGCTTGATACTTTTGAGTTAATTGAGTTTGGTGATGCTCTTCCTAAGATAGAATCTGCATTCAAAGCTACTACCTCTGGAAAATATAAGTAGAGATATGATCCGGGAGAAAGTTCCTCTAGAAACTTGTCCAAGTATGAGCAGGAAATGACAGAGATTGAAGAAGAAGAGAGAAAACTAGATGAGCTTGAATCACTTCTTGTCAAGAGAGTACCCAGAGGAGAAGGTAAGTATAAAGGGAAATTGCCTCTTAAATTTTCTTCTTGCAATAAGATAGGTCATTTTGCCTCAAGGTGTCTAGAAAGAGTTCTTAAGCCAAGATCTAACAAGCCTAGATTCTAGAGAAAGTGTTATTTTGTTGTTGATGAAGGTGTGACAGATGATGAATCTGATATAAAGGAAATGTAAGTGAGGATGAGTTTGTATTTATTGCTATCAAGGAAAGTAACCATGTACCTACTGAATTTGGTAGTTGCATGAATGTGGAGAAAGCTCTAGCTGTCAAAGTTGAAGAAAAAGATGAATGGGTGATTGACACTGGATGCTCTCATCACATGACGGGTGATAAAAGTAAATTTGTGAGTCTTGAAAAGTATGATGGTGGTGTTGTAATATTTGGTGATGAAAAAGCTAGTGTAATCTATGGTAGAGGATCCATTTCTTTTGATGGTAAGCATAATACTGATGATGTTTTATATGTGGAAGGTTTGAAGCATAATCTTTTAAGTGTTGGACAGATGGTTGACAAGGGATACAATCTTCAATTCAAAGATGGAAAATTTAGAATATTGGGGAGTTTTGGAAATATGATTGCATCAGGTAAAAAAACAAAAGGTGATATCTTTCACCTGAGTGCTTCTAGTAAAAGTTGTCTGATTGCTCAAGTTGATGAAAGTTGGTTGTGGCATAGGAGATTGTGTCATGTAAACTTTGAAAATATTATCAAGATAAGTTCTAATCAGGTTGTGAGAGATCTTCCTAAGTTGTTAAAGCCTACTAATACTATATGCAAGGAATGTCAGTTAGGGAAGCAAACTAGAGTTTCATTTTTGAGCAAACAACATTGTTCAAATGAAGTGTTGGAGCTTGTGCATACTGATCTATGTGGTCCTTCTAGATTCAAAAGTTTACAAGGAGATAGGTATTTCATGTTACTCATTGATGATTATTCTAGATTGATGTGGGTTGCTTTCTTAAAGGAAAAATCTGAAGCTCTAGAGAAATTCAAGATTTTTAAGCTTAAGGTTGAGACAGAGACAGGTTTGAAGATTAAATCTTTGAGATCAGATAGAGGTGGTGAATTTATTTCTAGTGAGTTTAATTCCTTTTGTGAAGAACATGGGATAAAGAGACAATTATCTACCCCACAGACCCCTCAGCAAAATGGACTTGTGGAAAGGAAGAACATGACAGTTCAAGACGCTGCTAGGACTATGATGCTGGAAGGAAATGTACCACATATCTACTGGAGAGAATTTGTGAGTATTGTTGTTTATAATCTCAACCAACTATATGTCAAAGGTGATACTGGTAAGACCCCTTATGAGCTATGGTTTGGTCATAATCCTACTATTAGATACTTCAAAAAAAATGGGAGTAAATGCTATCTCAAAAGAGATGAAGATATAGGAAAGTTTGATGCTAGGAGTGATGAAGGAATCTTTCTTGGTTAAGTCTACTGGTGCTTCAACAAGATATTGGGGAAAGTAGTTGAAAGTGCTAATGTCAAGGTTGATGAAGACACTGTTAGACCATCCAGAACCTGTGGATATGATTCAAATGATCAAAATTCTAGTTCAGTTCAGACTCATAATCAAGTGCATATCATTCTGATGAATCGGGAAAGCCAAGAGGAAGGAACTAGTAAAAGTACAGAAGTGAGATCACAAGAGCCTTAAGTTCAAGAACATCCTAAGACTCCAAGGTATGTAATATTGAATCATTCAGAAGATCATAATACAGGTAATAAGAACAAAGGTGTTCAAACAAGGAGAAGAATTGTTGAAGAATACTGTTTGATATCAAAGACTTGTTGATTGTGTTTTCTGCACAACAACAACTCAAATAGAACATATAGTATCCTATCTCTCTTGAAAGGTCAATCTCTATGAGAAAAGAGATAACCCCAAGGTCTCTCGAGTGTCAGGTCATGACTTGCAACAAAACAACTCAGTGATAAATGTGAAAATGTTGGTAATCACAAAGGGACCTTACAAAACAAATACTAGAAATTCTAAACTTATTAGATATTGCAACAAAATGATACTTGAATTCCTAGCTTTAACCACAGCTCAAAGAAATAGCCAAAGATACAAGTTTCAGAAATCCTAAGATTAATATTACTCCTAATATCAACAATACTAAGGATGAAATACTTGGAATAGACCAATCCCTTAAAACTAATTTCTGCTTAACCTAGGCTATACCTACAATCTCACACAAATAGTGCAATCTTCTAAGGAATTAAAGATTTTCAGATCATGGAAACTCATTCAATTGAACCGGATAAATGCCCACAATTGAACTAAGAACACAAATATCAAGTACAAGTTAACCTTGCACAGCAATCCCAAAATCAAGAAGTTTCCCAAAGTATGAACCAGAGATCACTACAACACTCCAAGCACTAAATCACAAGAACCATTAAATTATTTAACTCTAAGTCTAAAATGCATTCAAATACTTCCAAGCAATCTCAAAGATATAATAAGAACCATGCAAGACAAATCAATCCAAAGAAGCCACCAATAATAACACAATGTCTTCACTTGTATTGAATCACCAATAATAACAACAATTCTGATGTTTTTTATTATAGCACTTGCTTGAAAATAAAACTGACTCCTAATTCTAACTTTTTGCTCTAAAATCTAAACCTCTAACCTTTTCTCTAACCCACTAACTTATAACCTCTATTTTCCAACCTCTTTTGAAGAGGCAAAATGCCATACTTATAGATTACAACACATTGGTCCAAGCTAGGGTTACAAAGCAAGGTCGCCCACCAACCAAATTGGCCCTGGACAGCTCGCATTAAATCACCACCCTGCATTGAATGCATGAGGTGCCCCCCAGATTGGCCTTGGATCTCTATAAATCTCGATTGAGACTGAATACACCCCGCAGGTCACTTTCGCCATTAATGTCTCACCCATGCGAAGCAAAAGAACTGCAATCAGCATGCAAAGTGAGGGGCCACTGATCAATAGTTGAGTTGGGCATTTAAATGACCGCGATCGATTCAAGCTTGTTTGAATCTGCCTCGTCATGTCCAACTCGGATGAATGGCCATCGAGCACTCATTGACCTAACCTTCCCATGTATGATCGAGTTCCACCTACCCATAGCTGCAAAATGTACTTGGCTGCATCCTATGGATCCCGCAACATCTTTAAAGTATGCTCATTCTCTTGATCCTGGAGTCACTTAACTAGCGACTTACATGCCTGATCCAGCCTGCATTCAAAGAGGACCATAATAAGTATCCATTATAGCATCGACATCCATGTTATTCCATCATAAAGAACATGTTAATCATCAAAGAAATCCAAATGATCAATCAAAATCCCTTGAAATATCATTAAGGCACCCTTCTCAAAGTTCAAGATTTTCATCCCCTCGCACAATTCAGTCTAGAAGGGAATTCCAAGGAATTCCGGGCCAAGCGGAAGTGGAGCCAAAACGGAGGTGAAAACAAAGCCAGACGGAGGCGAAAACAAAGCAAGTAGAGGCGGAACCAAAACCGGATAGGACCAGCAACAAAATAAAATGAAAATGAAAACAGAAAAGGAGGAGGCAGAACCAAAACCAGACGGGACCGGAAACAAAACAAAATAGAAGCTGAAACAAAACAGGCAGAGGCGGAACCAAAACCAGACAGGACCGGAAACAAAACAAAATAGAAGCAGAAATAGAACAGGTGGAGGCAGAACCAAAACCAGACAGAGGCGAAACCAAAACCAGACAGGACCGGAGACAAAACCAAATGAAAGCGAAAACAAAGCTAGACGGAGGTGGAACCAAAACAAGATGGGACCTTTTGCAAAGTTTTGAGTTTAGTTCCCACCCCGGTTCCGCTTCCAATGAAAGGAAAGGAGACAAAGAAAAAAGGAAAACCAAAGAAAACCTAAGGGAGGAAACGAACCCAAAGGCCAAACACAAGAAAAAACAACGAAGAAAACAAGGAGGCAAGAAGCGGAGACGGAGCTGAACTGGAACGAAAACTAAAGCAAGAACTTTGTGAAGGTTCAAAGTTTAGTTTCATCCTGCGTCCCACCTTCGAAGACAAAAGAAAAAGGGGAAACCAAAGAAAACCCAAGGGAGGAAACAAACCCAAAGGCTAAACACAAGCAAAAACAATGAAGAAAACAAGGAGGCAAGAAGCGGAGCCAGAGCCAGAACCGGAACGAAAACCGAACCAAGAACTTTGTGAAGGTTCAAATTTTAGTTTCATCCCATGTCTCACCTCTGACAAAGCAAAGGAAACAAAGTCTTAGAAGGAAAAAAACAACTCCTAAGACCTAGAAAAAACACCAAGGACAAACATAAGGCAAAGGGAACCCACCTCCAAAGAGGACATCCGCAAGACCCCCCTTGATCACTTGGAACTTAAAATAGGGGCACTTTACAAATATGACAATCATTTAGGAATAGTACAAAGTGACCCCATCCCATGACCAAAGGACCAAAGCATCAAAGACCAAAATCTCAAGACTGTCAAAGACAAGCCCCAAAGGCATGGCCACAGAAAAGAGCCAAAAGACCAGGCAAAAAAAGGAGGGCCCCTACTTTTAGTGGTGCGTGTGTGCAAAAACTACACAACAAATGGCGACTCCACTGGGGAAATGCTCCAAAGTATTTCAATGACAAACTAGAATCATGAACCCAGAATCTCTGGTTTCAGTCCATGCATCAGGTCACCCTATGAACAAGGTTTCAGAAATCACAAACAAGCAAACCTTTCCTATACCAAGGTCAAAGTGGGTGTGTATGCATTCATTCCCCTTTCCTCAGTTACAATAGGTACCAAACTTAGTCTGATAAGGCTACATAAAGATTCCAACTCCAAAAGCAACCTAGATAGAGCCTCCCTGCCAGTCAGGCATCCATAGCCTCGATGAGGTTATCATTGTGACCCTCCCTAGCATAGCTCTATTGCCAGCCAGGCGTCCATAGCCCCGGTAGAGATACTAGGATACCCCTGATAAGGTGAACATTTCTTTTAATTTTCAATATTTTTTTTCCTCTCTTTTTGATATTCTCTTTGGGATCTTTTAAACTTTTCTTTTCACCTTGCAAGCAATGAAGCTCACACTCAAGGATGAAAACCATAGTGGCATTGGAGCAGAATATAAGATTTTTCACCTAGTCAAACTTCATAAAGACCATATGCAACCTTGGAATCTTTAAGATTCATGTGAAAATATGAGACCCAAATATATTCCAGAATTTGACTTAATCAAGTAACTCCAATTCCAAACATACACAACATCGGATGAAGGAATTCTACCAACTGACTCTAAAAATATGATTAGAGTTTGTAAAAGAAATCCCAAAACAGCCCCAAGCAAGTAGCCAATCATACAGATGCAACAAACCCAAAAGAAAGCAAGAGCAGAGCATAAAGAAAAACCAACCAAAGAAAACCTACTCTAACCAAATCATAAAATGAGAAAAACAAACAAAATAAACCTTAATCTAACCAAAGCACAAACAAAAAAAACATAAAGGAGACCTAATCTACCTATATACAAGGAAAGAGTCATAAACAGCTCGAGACTAGAAATAATGCTTCAAATACTACCCATTAACAGGTAGTAGGATGTCCTCTCCAGTGAGAGTTTTCAAGCGAAAAGCATTATCTCCCAGAATCTCTGCAATCTAATAAGGGTCGAGCCAAAGTCTGTCAAATTTTCCATGCTCCCCTTTTCCGTCATGGGCTTTATCCCAATAGAGAACCAAGTCAGAGATTCTAAAGGCTTTCACCTTGGCTCTCCTATCAAACCATCTCTTCAGTACACCCTGATATTTGGCAAAGTTTTCTAGTGCTTCATCTCTTTTATCTTCAAGGTGTAACAGTTCAGTCAGGCGGGCTTCATGCTTATCCTCTCCATCATAATATTCATTAATGGACTTCAAGGTGGGGATCTTTAGCTGGATGGGAAATACAAGTTCCAAACCATACACTAGGTGATAAGGAGAGGTTCCTAGGGATGTCTTTTGTCTGGTACGATCTGCCCAAAGAGCAAATCTGAGTTGGGTGTGCCAATCCTTGGGGTTCTTCTCTAGTAGCTTACAAATGACTATTAATCTAGATTCTTATTGGAAGACTCGGCCAAACCATTACCCTGTGGATAGTAATTGGATGCAAATTTTATGATAATTCCATGATCAAAGGCCCAGTTAGAAAATTTCAATGATACAAATGCAAGACCATTATCACAAACTAAAGCCAATGGACATCCAAAGCGATTAATAATACCTGACTCAATGAAATTGATTACCACTTCAGAAGTGCATTGTTTGCATGTCAGAGCTTCATTCCATTTGGTAAAGTAATCGGTTATAGTAAGAATATACCTGTGGCCTATAGAGGACGGTGGATTGATTGGACCTATAAAGTCCATTCCCCATTGTGCAAATGGTTTTACCTCTATAACAGGCTAAAGTGGAAGGGTTGCATGCCTCTCCTTACTTGTTATAGTCTGACATACATGACAAGTCCTCACTTGGTTGTGTGTATCTTTGAACAAGGTAGGCCAATAATAGCTTGCCCTCAGGATTTGATTTGCAGTGGAAGGTGTTGAGCCATGGCCTGTGCCGTATTTTTCATGAAATTCAATCATCACTCTCCCAACTTCTTCCTTTCCTAGGCATCTCAAATAAACCCCCTAATGATTTCTCTTATACAAGACAACTCCCTTCATCATAAAATTGTCACTCTTCAGACACAAATCTCTCCTTTGTATTACATTAAGGTGTTCAGGACATTGTTGGTTCAACAGATAGTAGATAATTTCATCATACCAGTCTCCTGGAGACACTTCTTGGAGGTGATATTGCTGAGTTGTGAGATCAGGACCCATCTCAACCATTGTCTTTGTCAGTCCTGCCCTCTCACCAATTTCATGGGTTGGATCTCAATATCATATTCCTGCAACATATTTACCCACTTGGCTCTGTGTTCTCCCAATTCATTTTGCATCAATAAGAGCTTCACTGCAGGGTCAAGTACTATGGAAAAGACCTTATTTCATAAGATATAGTGTCTGAATTTCTTCATAGCCCAGACTAGGGCATAAGCTTGTTTTTCCACATTAGGGTATCTTAGTTCTACATCCTTTAATTGAGAACTCATAAAAGTTATGGGATGTTCATCGCCTTGATCAGACTTTTGAGTTAACATTCCAACACAAGAGTGATCAAAAGCAAATGAGTATATGTAAAAAGGCTTGGCATAATCTGGACTTACCAACACTAGAGCCTCAACAATAGCTCTCTTGATTTCTGCAAATGCCTCCTTAGCTTCTGCACTCCATTCAACTTTTGCTTCTTGTTTCAGGATAGCATTCAAGGGCTTTACTATTTCTGCAAATCTAGTGATAAACTTTCTAACAAAGTTAATTTTCCCAAAGAATGACTTCATTTCCTTTTTTCTTGTAGGAGGTTGAATCTTCAGTATCGCCTCCACTCGTTATGGATCAATGGAAATGCCTTGTTCTAAAATTACATGCCCTAACAATTTTCCTTCAGTGACTCCAAAGATGCATTTCTTCGGATTAAGTGAGATGCCAAACTCTCTGCATCTTTGGAATACTTTGCATAAATCTATTATATGATCATCCCTCTTCCTAGAAAAGACTATCAAATAATCCATATAGATAATTATGCACTTACCAATAATTTCCTTGAAAGCAATATCCATGGCTCTCTGGAAGGTAGCTCCAACATTGATTAATCCAAAGGGCATTCTTCTGTAGGCAAAAGTTTCCCATTTTGTAGTAAAGGCATTTTTGTGCCTATCCTCATATTGTACCATCACCTGGTTGTATCCAGAGTATCCATCTAGAAAATACATCATCTGAGATCCATTTACAATATGAATTACTTCATCCAGGGAAGGAATTGGATAGTTGTCTTTTTTTTATGCCCTGTTAAGGTTCCTGAAATCAACACACAGTCTGATTTCTCCATTTTTCTTCCTTACTAGAACCAAGTTTGCAACCCATGTTGAGTGCCTTATTGAAAATATGATTCATGTTGAAAGTAGCTTATGCACCTCCCTCTGAATGATGGGCTCCAACAGAGCATTAATTGGCCTCTATCTTTGCCTAAATGGTCTGACATTCAACTTCAAGGGAATGGTGTGTGTACTAATCAAAGTATCATATGTCTTTAAGTCCTCATAACTCCAGGCTATCACATCTTGATATGTGTATAATGCATCAATAATGCCTCTCCTTTCCTCTGGCATGCACACTTTACCAATAAAGACATTTTTCACACCATCCCGGGTCCCCATATTGTATGTTTCACATTGGCTACTGAGGAACTCTATTTTCACTTGTTGTTCTTGATCTTTTATCTTATCCAAATAAAATATTCTCTCCAAATGCACCATACGTCTTGGGATAGTGTTATTTTTCAGGTTAATGACCCCTTCTAGGTCCATTTTAGCCCCTTGAAGTTCCATCTCATCAATCACCTGAGAAGCAAACACATCACAGCTAGTGATGAAATCAAGAATATGTTTGTAATCCTCAAACACTTGGAAATTGGTTATGTTTTCAAGCACTGAGGGTACTAGAGTGAGCTCCATAGTGCACTTCTTCAAACCTGAAAGCGATAAGGGTTGCAATGTACTTGCTGCTTGGGCTAGAGAATTTGCAGTTTGATTTTTACTTTGAGGGATCAACGGGATGTCGAAGGCATCAAATCCTTCCATGAGATCCCATAATTTGTGCCTGCAGTTATTCATTCTTCTATCATGACATGAGTATTGTTTCCTTACCTTTTTAACTACTAGCTCAGAAGCTCCAAACACTTGCAAGATCTTAACTTTCTTTCTCAACGCCATTAATAAACCATGAACCAAAGCCTCATACTCAGCTACATTATTAGTGCATTAGAACTAGAGCCTATGAGTAGCAAAATAGGTTTTACCTTTAGGGTTGATTATTTCAAATTCTGCTCCATCACTGTACTTTGATTTGGATACATCAAATCTCAATGTCCAACAACCGTTAGCTCCTGATTTCCTCGAACTACCCTTGTCCTTGTTGTTGCCCGGAGACTCTTCAGGAAGCCTTGGGGTCTTTCCTTTTGGATCATTTTGAATGCTCTGTATATCCAGCCTGACAATTGGGGTTGGATTACTGCATCTTTGCATCTGCTCCACTGCAATTTGGAACAGGCAACATTCTAGCTCAGAGTGAGGAGCATTGTGAACTCTGCACCAATTAGGGAGCAACAATTCTTTAAAATTCATATTTTTTCCCAACTGGATCTGATCCTCCACGTACTTCTGGATAAACCCTTAGAAATTATCTAGCAAGTTGAGTTTTCTATCTTCTTGATCATCAAGTTCCTCTGCTTGTCCAAGCAGTGCTTCATAATTGTTGGCTTCTGATGTGGATTCATCAGAGGAGCTTTGCAACATAAATACTTCTTTTGTATTTGAAACAGGTGCAGCTAGTACATAGTTCTCCATGCTGACTTCTGACACCAATATCTCATTCGAAGTATTCTAATATTCAGTGATTACATACTTCATTATGGGTTCTCTCTCAATGCTGATTTGATTTGGGACTCCTTTCCAGGGGAGCCACATGTGAGAATGGTTTATGGATGTATATCCATTTAGTGTCTTGGTGAAATCTTGACCCAAGATCAAACCATAAGTGTCAAGAATATCTACCACCTGAATATTAAGTACTTTTTGCACTCTAGGATCCGAAGCAACTTGCATGGGGATCATGTTCAATTCTCCCACTATATTTACCTTTGTCTTGTCTAATTGGGTGACCTTCTTCTGAGAGGTTGTAGGGGTAATACCTAGAGCTCTACAAATAGAAAAGGCATAACATTTGTAGATGCTCCTAAATCTAGAAGACAATTGTGCAGATTCTTCCCAAAGATACGAATATAAATCAAGAAGGGAGGGGTTTCCATTTTTCCCTGGAACAAACTCAACTGAGTGTTAGCTTGTGCAACCTAATTTCTATCTTTTTCTTTCCCTCTATCTCTAGGTGGTGCTTGACTTAGACCTTTAGGTTCCTATGAAGTAGGAGGCCTGCCAACTGCCTCGTTGACTACTACTCCTTGTAGTGATGTACTTGAATTAAAAGACCTTAGGACTATATTTCTGATTTCAAGAACCCTAAACAACTCAAAAGCAGAAAGACTCGCCTTTACTTTCCTAAGTTATTTAGTCACATATTTGCCTAATTATCCCACATTCATGTCAGCGTGGGTCTCCTTAGAATGACCAATTTTCTTATCTTTTGTTGCATTGGCATTGCTTCCTTTTGACACATCAGGTTGTCCTCCTTTTGCAAAGTATTGTGTTGGCACCTGAGGGTAAGATGGATTATTACTAGCATGTGGGTCCAGTGGAGTGGTAAAATTGTTTGGAGGATTTTATTAAATGGGCCTCCAGCTTGTGGATTCCTGTTAGGCCTATTCCTCAAATCATACTTTCTGGTAGGTTGTTGAAACATCTATATTTCTTCAACACCGGCTTTCTCTTCATCCAAGGGACCATTACATTCTCAGTTCTTTCGTTGAATAACTAAGAAATATCATCCTCATTCAACACTTGTTCAGTCTCCTCATTTTGGCTACTTCACTCCTCTTCTAGTTCATTCTCTTCACCCCTCGGGAAAGGAGCATGATTCAACACTAAAACTGGAGAATCATAGGGATTTGAGGGTACCAACTCTCGACCAGTGGAGTTGTTCTCAACTTCATATTGAAATATGGAAGCAGGAGTTTGAAATACAAGACAATCAAGCTAAGAGTGTTGACTTGTCTTGTGAAGCCTGCACCATCCGGACAAAGCAGCCTCTGCTAGGTATACACCACTCGGAGGTTTTTTTTTATTGGAAGGTTGATCCAACGGAGTGGGGAATCCTCCATTATTAGGTCTGGTATTCCATGGCCTATTCTGCCTAGGTGGTTGTCTCCTTTCAAACCCTTGTCCACCTTATTGTCCCCTATCAAAGTTCTAACTAGAACCTTGTCTTCTTTCAAAATTCTTATTTTTGTCAGAATGCTGCGCTCTGTCGAATTTTTTCCTTCCTACAACATCTCGGTTCTCCCTATTGTAATTATATTGCATGCTTTTCTAAGCAGCTTGGAGTTGGTTATTTTGGTTCCTCAAGTAGGTTACCTCCATATTCAATTTTTTCACTTGCTCGGTTAGTTCATCTAATCTTTCCTTATCAGGACTATTGTAAGGCACTGAATTCACATTGTTTAGAGGGTATCCTGACACTCCTCCCTAACCAATAGACTAGTTCAAAAATTCTGAGATTTGAAAATACGTAGGGAAACCAACCTGTTGCTATGGATGATTGGCACCCTGCTGAGAATAACTGGGCATTTGGTGAGCCTGACTTATTGGATGACCTGGGTGTGGGACCAAAGGTAGCTATGGAATGGGATTCATAATGGGAGTGTGATTAGTCAATGCCCGGTTAAGAGCTTGGACTTGACCTGGGTGAGTAGCAGGTCCCAGAGATGGCAGGGGTCCTGAAAAGTGTTATCTCAGATCTGTACTGACCTTAATAGCCTCTATATATGCAGTGAGCAAGATAGTTGGGGGATTAGTTCTCCACTTTAGGAAGGTGGATGTAAGGCTATCAAGGGCTTCAAAATAGACCTCTAAGGAAATGGCATCATCCACAGCGTAAGGTGCCTCCAATCTAGTGTATGCACGGTGGAACCTATTGTTGAATGACCCTATAGGCTCATTAATTTCTCTCTTAACCCAGGTAAACTACATGTAGAGCTCATTGGCACTGATGGGGATTTTCAAGTTCAGCCCAATTATGGATTGATGCAGCAGGTAAATGATTGTACCAATAAAATGCATCCTCTCCCAAAGAGTAAGGGAAAATTCTACGTGCAACATCCTCGTGATTAATCCCTCTATCCCTCAGGAAAGTCTGAAAAATCCTAATATGCTCCTTTATTGTCCTATTAGGATCACTTGTGTGAAACTTAGAGCAAAAATGTTCAAGGTTCTTGGGCATAACATTGTAGTTATTGAAGGATAGTGGTGATGGGTTATTTGCCAAGAAATCCATTGGTGGAGGTGGAGGTAACAAAGGTTGATTGATGACTGGTTGGGGTTGTTGAATGGAACCAACCTCTTAATTGGATGAAGATGAGGTGGATGAGGGTGAGGATGGTGGAAATGATTGATTGGATGATGACTCATCGTTTCTTCTGGTCCTTCTTGACCTAGTTGGAGGTGGTAGTTCTTGAAACTCTTCTTCTCCTGGTGTAGATATGGTTCTCCTTCTGAGTCTCTCAAGAGAAAGGGCGTTTAGAAAACACTCCAACTTGCTTATTCAGGCCCTCCTTCTAGCACCAATCCTATTGATGGTGTTTTCTGCACAACAACAACTCAGACAGAACATATAGTATCCTATCTCTCTTGAAAGGTCAATATCTATGAGAAAAGAGATAACCCCAAGGTCTCTCGAGTGTCAAGTCATGACTTGCAACAAAACAACTCAGTGATAAATGTGAAAATTATGGTAATCACAAAGGGACCTTACAAAATAAATACTGGAAATTCTAAACTTATCAGATTTTGCAATAGAATGATACTCGAATTCCTAGCTTTAATGACAATTCAAAGAAATAGAAAAAGATACGGGTTTCAGAAATCCTAAGATTAATATTACTCCTAAGATCAACAATACTAAGCATGAAATACTTGGAATGGACCAATCCCTTAAAACTAATTTTTGCTTAACCCAGGCTATACCTGCAATCTCATAGAAACAGTGCAATCTTCTAAGGAAATAAAGATTTTCAGATCATGGACACTCATTCAATTGAACTGGATAAATGCCCACAATTGAACTAAGCACACAAATATCAAGTACAGGTTGACCTTGTACAACAATCCCAAAATCAAGAAGCTTCCCAAAGTATGAACCAGAGATCGCTACAACATTCCAAGCACTAAATCACAAGCACCATTAAATTATTTAACTCTAAGTCTAAAATGCATTCAAATACTTCCAAGCAATCTCAAAGATAGAATAAGAACCATGCAAGACAAATCAATCCAAAGAAGCCGCCAATAATAACACAATGTCTTCGCTTGTATTGAATCACCAATAATAGCAACAATTCTGATGTTTTGTATTACAACACTTGCTTGAAAATAAAACTAACTCCTAATTCTAACTTTCTGCTCTAAAATCTAATCCTCTAACCTTTTATCTAACCCACTAACTTCTAACCTCTATTTCCCAACCTCTTTTGAAGAGGCGAAATTCCATACTTATAGATTACACCACGTCGGTCCAAGCTAGGGTTACAAAGCAAGGTCATCCACCAACCAAATTGGCCCTGGGCAGCTTGCATTAAATAACCACCCTGCGTTTAATGCATGAGGTACCCCCCAAGATCGGCCTTGGATCTCTACAAATCTCAGTTCAGACTAAATACACCTTGTGGGTCACTTCCGCCATTAATGTCTCACTCACACAAAGCAAAAGAACTACAATGGGTGCACAACGTGAGTTTGAATATGGGTCACCGATCAATAGCTGAGTTGGGCATTTGAACGACTGCGATCGAGTCAAGCTTGTTTGAATTTGCCTCATCATGTCCAGCTCGGATGAATGGCCATCGAGCACTCATTGACCTAACCTTCCTGTGTACGATCAAGTTCCACCTACCCACGACCGCAAAGTGTACTTGGATGCATCCCACAGATCCCACATCATCTTTAAAGTATGTGCATTCTCTTGATCCTAGAGTCACTTAACCAGTGACTGCCCTGCCTGATCTAGCCTACATTCAAAAAGGACCACAATAAGTATCCATTATAACATCGAAATACATGTTAGTCCATCATAAACAACATGCTAATCATCAAAGAAATCCAAATGATCAATCAAAATCCCTTGAAATATCATTAAGGCACCCTTCTCAAAGTTTGGGATTTTCATCCCCTTGCGAAATGTGGACCAGAAGGGAATTTTGGGCCAGGCAGAAGCGGAGCCAAAACAGAGGCGGAAACAAAGCCAGACGGAGGCGGAACCAAAACCAAACGGGACCAGCAACAAAATAAAATAGAAGTGAAAATAGAAAAGGCTGAGGCAAAACCAAAACCAGACTGGACTGGAAATAAAACAAAAGAAAAGAAAAAATAGAATAGGCGAAGGCGAAACCAAAACCAAACAGGACCAAAAACAAAACAAAATAGAAGCTGAAATAGAACAAGCAGAGGTGGAAAAAAAACCAGACAAAGGCAAAACCAAAACCAAATGGGACCGGAGACAAAACCAAACGGAAGCGGAAACAAAGCCAGACGGAGGCAGAACCAAAACAAGATGAGACCTTTTGCAAAGTTCCAAGTTCAGTTCCCACCTTGGTTTCGCTTCCAGCAAAAGGAAAGGAGGCAAAGAAAAAAGGAAAACCAAAGAAAACCTAAGGGAGGAAATGAACCCAAAAGCCGAACACAAGCAAAAACAACGAAGAAAACAAGGAGGCAAGAAGCGGAGCCAGAGCCGAGATGAAAATTGAGCCAAGAACTTTGTGAAGGTTCAAAGTTTAGTTTCATCCCGTGTCCCACCTCTGACAAAGGAAAGGAAACAAGGTCTTAGAAGGAAAAGAACAACTCCTAAAACCCAAACAAAACACCAAGGACAAAGAAAAGGCAAAGGGAACCCACCTCCAGAGAGGACATCCACAAGACCCCCCTTAACCACTTGGAACTCAAAATAGGGGAACTTTACAAACAAGACAATCATTTAGGAATAGTACAAAGTGACCCCATCCCATGACCAAAGGACCAAAGCATCAAAGACCAAAATCTCAAGACTGTAAAAGATAAGCCCCAAAGGCATGGCCACAAAAAAGAGCCAAAAGAATAGGTAAAAAAGGGGGGGTCCCTACTTTCAGTGGGGCGTGTGTGCAAAAACTGCACAAGAAGATTGAGCGAAATAGTGAAAATGAAACATGCAAAGATGAACATTAGATGGAAGCAATGAAAGAAGAGCTACTGCAAATTGAGAAGAATGATACATGGATTCTTGTTCCTAGACCTAAGGACAAAAATTTAATTGGAACCAAATGGGTCTTTCGAAACAAACTAAATGAGCAAGGTGAAGTTGTTAGAAACAAAGCAAGACTAGTGTGTAAAGGATACTCTCAAATGGAAGGAATTGACTTTGAAGAAACTTTTTCCCCTCTTGCTAGGATTGAAGCTGTGAGACTATTTCTTACTCATGCTACTTACAAAAACTTCAAGGTTTATCAGATGGATGTCAAGTCAGCATTTCT
This sequence comes from Sequoiadendron giganteum, assembly GCA_007115665.2. Lineage (NCBI taxonomy): Eukaryota > Viridiplantae > Streptophyta > Pinopsida > Cupressales > Cupressaceae > Sequoiadendron > Sequoiadendron giganteum. The sequence goes on from CM021103.1 coordinate 201,952,596, forward strand.
AAATGGTGAATTGGAAGAAGTGTATATTGAGCAACCATATGGATTTCAATTGACTGATCAGAGAGATATGGTTTTTCAGTTGAAGAAAGCATTATATGGACTTAAGCAAGCCCCAAGAGCATGGTATGCCAGATTGGATAAGTATTTTTTGAAGCTTAGATTTAACAAAGGTATTGTTGATGGTAATTTGTATTTCAAGATTGATCATGATAAAGATTTGATTGTTGAAGTCTTTGTTGATGATATCATTTTTGGACGAGATGATAGTTTGTGCATGAAGTTTGTTGATGAGATGCAGAGTGAGTTTGAGAAGTCTATGATTGGAGAAATGAAATTATTTTTGGGATTCTAAATTACTCAGTTAGATAAAGGGATTTTTATATCTCAGTCCAAGTATGTGAAAGAACTACTAAAGAATTTCGGTATGGAAGATTCAAAGCCAGTTGGTACACCTATAGTGACGAAATGTAAGCTGACACAAGATGATGATTATCCTAAGACAAATAAGACTAGATACAGATCCATGATTGGTGGATTGTTGTATTTGATTCAAACTAGACCTAATATCATGAATGTTGTATGCATTGTTGCAAGATTTCAAGCTAATCCTAAGGAATCTCATGTGACTGTTGTGAAGAGGATTTTCAAATACTTGAAGGGGACAGTTGATTTTGGCCTATGGTATCTTAAATAAGATGATTTTACTTTGAGTGCTTTTACTGATGTTGATTGGGAAGGAGGTGTGAATGGCAAAAAGAGTACTAGTGGTGGTGCATTTTTCTTGGGAAAGAAGTTGATTTCATGGTTAAGTAAGAAGCAAAATGCCATTTCCTTATCTATTGTAGAGGCATAATACATTGTTGTTGCTAAAAATTATACTCAAGTATTGTGGATGAAGCAGATGTTGAAAGATATCAGAGTTGTGTATGATGAACCTATTGCTATATATAATGATAATTCAAGTGCAATTAACATTTCTAATAATTTGGTTCTACATTCAAGAACCAAGCATATATCTATCAAGTTTCACTTTTTGAGAGAGAAGGTGAGTGAGAAGGAAGTTAGATTGGAGTATGTGCCCACTAAGGAATAGATTGCAAATATCTTTACCAAGCCCTTGCCTAAGGATAATTTTGAGTATCTCAAAGGGAAGCTAGGGGTGATTACCCCTCCTAATCAGAGCTAAGGTGCATTGACTTGCATCAGTCTGTGTATTTCATAGTCATATCTTGATTTGGATTGATGTTGTGGTGGTTGCTACTCAAGGGGAGTATTCAAATGTTTAGAAATGTGGTTAAAATCTTGTGTGGAGAAAGATACACATTATATTTGTCATTGATGTCAAACGGGGAGAAGAGTCATGTGAAAAATAGTGAATTATCTGAGGAGAAGAGCCAAAATCTAAGGGGGAGAAAGTTGTGTTGATGGTGTTTTTCACATAATGTGTTGCTATCAATGCCAAAGGGGGAGATTGTTGGATGTTGCTGGTATGTGGTTTTCATTGATGTCAACACTATTGACATTAATGCATTAGAGGTTGTATATGTCAAGGATATTGAGAAAATTGTAATAAAATAAGTTGTAGGTTGTCAGTGGTGAAGTTAAATATGTTGGCTAGCTCAGTATGTTGATAATAAAAGGTTGTGGATTAAAGGGTTTGTTGTTGAGTATATCTAGTTTATCCACGTTAATTTTCATAGATCTGCATGAAGATTTGATCAAGTTATGAGTATCTATGTTCTAACAGTTTTTTGTTGCTTCAGTTGGTGTTCCTGAAAGAGGGTGATGTAATTATAGTAAGTTTAGTTGTTGCAGATTCTTCTCTGGTGATTCATGATGCTTGTCGATGTTTCTAGATCATGCTCTATCTATGTTGTATGTCCATATTGATCATTGTGCTCGTGATTGGTGATTTTCTTTTGCATTTTCATGTTTTTCATGTTCATGGCCGATAGGGTGATTGTAGCGTGTTGTGGATCTTTGAGGAATAATTATTGAATATGTTTCATATTCAAGGATGTTGTTTTGGGTCCTCACTATGTTGTGGATGACATTGGTTGATTCGCCTTGATAATCATTTATGTTTTGGGCCGACAGTTTGTATTCATTTTATATTTTATTGAAGTCGACATGTAGATGATGTCATTCTTGGTTGCGGATATATATGAGTGATTTTTTACATCATTTGAGACATGTGAGATGTGTGAAGTGAAAATTCTATGTGCAGATAAAGTTGAAATATTTCGAAGGCAAAAGTAAAGTGTGAAGAAGAGTGAGCAAAAGAAAGAGTGTTCATGTGCTTAATCGAAACTGTAATCAGGCATTAGCAGATGTTATCTTCTCAGTTCAAAATCTCTCAGATGGATTTAATCTGAATGTGACTATAAGATAGTGTGTCTTCCTTTGGGCAGTAAGCCTTTTTGTATTTGAGCAGTGAGCTTTAAGCAATGTGCTTGAATGCATGTGCATTCCCTATTTACTATACTTTTAACAGAGTATAAACTTGTGGATTAACCTCCACCATGGTTTTTCCCCTAATAGGGTTTCCACGCAAAAATCTTGGTGTTATGTGTGTTTTTGATGTGGTGATGGTTTTTGCTTTCATTTTTAATTATCAGATCTAAGAATAAGTTTAATAAGTATAATTTTTGTGACAACTGATTCACCCCACCCACTCTCAGTTGTCTGCCCTTGTGTTGCCAAAAAAGACGTGTAGATGGAGGGAAATAACTAGAGAAGGGAGAGAGAGGTGAGAGACCTATGGTCTAGGGAGAGAGCGGTGAGAGTCGTAGGAGGAGAGATAGGGATGAGAGAGACAAAGGGGGGAGAGAGGTAGGTAATGAGACAAGGAGGGAGAGGTAAAGAGGGAAGGAGGGAGATACTTGGAGATGGGTAGAGAGAGAGAGAGGGTGGGAGAGAGAGGTAGTGATCGAGATAATGGAGAGAGATGGGTGAGAAACAATAACAAAGGGAGAGAGAAGAAGAGAGAGAGGTAGGGAGGAAAGGATAGAGATAGGGGTAAGGAGGGAAGGAAAGGGAGAGAGGGAGAGAGTGATGTAGAGAATAGGTGGAAATTACATGATTGTTGCATGATTGATACCATATTTCATAGTAAATGGATTCATTCATCTTTCAAGGTTCAAAACTCTTCCAAAATGGAACATGTTTTTAAAGGTCACAAAACCCAAATAAGGCATCAATGCCTCAAACCCTCTATTCAACTTTTAAAACACCCCAAAAAATGTGGAAACAACATGTACAGACCAAAAATGGCTCTCAATAAACTTGGACTCTCAACCTACATAGCATTCCTTCACAAACTACCCCTTTCCTTAGTAGCCTTTCAAGATTGGTTTTTCAGAAATAACTTGTGGAAAAAACCTTCAAATCAAAATATGAAGGTATACTTGAGTACCCATTTGGCTCTTATACAACATATAAAAGTTGGGTTAGGTTTTTTTTGGAACACAAGGCCCTAAATTTGACCATCCCACTTTGGAATAGGCCTAAAAGGGCAAAATTAAGCTTGTTACAACTAGGGCTTTCACACAAACAGGGTTTCAGATATTTTCAAACCACTCCCTGACTTAGATAGGGTCCTAACACAAACATTTTCCAATAGCCACCAATACATTTCCAACTCTTCTAACACCTTTTTGATGCTCCTTTCATTGTCTCTTTGGTTTAATGCATGAAGATTTCAGACCTTCAATCTAACCTAGCACGTGCAAACCTTATCCTCTGCTCCTACAACTTTAGGAAAATAAAACCTACCCTATTCCCAGCCATTCCACCAATTTTTATCATTTTTCACTAGTGGAATGGAGAGAAAACCATTATTTTCACTTAGGGCACACCCAACCTAGGGTTTCAAACGCTCTTTGGTAAAAATGCTCCTATTTGCTCCAAACTTAATGAAATTAAGTGATTCAAAAAGAAGGATTTATAGGACACACATAATCATAATATGCAACAAGTTTTAGGCCATAAGAAGGTTGTACACATCTGTACTATTCACTATATTAGACAAGAAACGTTCAAAAAATGCAAAAAATTAAGGTTTCAATTGTTTATTCTTCAACAAAACTTCAACAACCAACATTTTGTCGATGCCACAAGGTTTAAGAGGCATGACCATTCAAATTCCAACCGTTTATAACCAAAATTCAAGTTTTAAAACTCAAAAAACACCATATTACCCGCCAAGACCAAAAAATGCAAAGTTGTTTTACAACATTTGCAACTTTTGCAATATTTTCAAACTTTGAACACTTTTACTCCTAGGACCCTATTAAGACTCATACCAACACAAAATGGTCTAAGTAGACCTTATTACATTCAAATGACTCAACCAACACAAAATATCAACTTTTGACCCCTCTTGGGGCATGAAAACCTATGGTGCCCCTGCACCATACTCTCAGGGAAGAAAGGATTCAAGCCCCACTTGAATAGAGGGTAGGAACATGAGAACCATGCTTGAAATATATTTCCTAATGTCTCTAAGTCTTTTTTCATTTTCTTCTTTGTAATAGCTCCATGGCTGCTTCATCTTCACTTTAGGTTTCTTGAACACTTGGCAAAAGTAGTTGAACTTGTCAATAGAAGCATGTTCCCCATCTACACCTCTACCTTGTAATTGATCCCTTTTTCCTTGATGGATGTCATGTATGCCAATAGTACCTCATTCTCCTGCAATGGATTTATTCATTTTCATCTTATGTTTCTTATCTCTCAAGTTTGCAATATCATCAAAAGCACTTTGTCTTCTCTTTGTATCTCTAACCATCATGTCATCAAGTTGGGGTTCTTGATTAGTGTTTTTCCCTCTTCTAAAGGAAGTGAATCATAAATAACCTTTGTACCTGCAACATTACATTCATTAACATCTGCAACTCTCTTTTGTTTCTCCACTTGTAGTGGGTGATTTTATAATTGTCCATCTTCCATCTGCAACTCAATTGGCTCATTATGTTGCTCCAAACTTCCTTTTCCCCTCAAACATTGCTTGCTCAACTCTACAATCTCTTTCCCAGCAATCCTCTTTCCTTTAGCATCCAAATTCCTTTCATTTACAACCTCCCAAACAAGTGCATCATTTGTGTTGACACCATCCCTTTATTTAGACACATCACATTCCTCATTTTGTTTGTCATAGGTTGTTGTATATGACAGACCAACCCTTAGAACAAAAGACAAATATTGACTAGCATCTCTCCTTGGAAGCAAAAAGTCAAAAAAATTATCAACCACTATGTCTACATGATCCTTCAATACCTCCTGAACTTCCCAAGGCAACTCTTCAATGCTTGTTGATATTAGATCAGTCCTAGGTTTACTCACCATTGTAGTACCTACTTCTTCCTCTTTCATTGGCTGCAAAAACTCCTTTATGCCTATTGTCATCACTCTAGACTCCATTTGTGGATTTTTGCTTTCATCTTTCAATGGTGTAAGGGTATAGGAAATTCCATATTTTTCTATAACATACGTGTTTTTCCTGCCATCATATTTGGCACTCCTATCATACTGCCAAGGCCTCCCCAAAAGCAAATGACACACATCCATTGGTATTATATCACACAAAACTTTATCTTTGTATCCCCCTATATGAAAATCAACCCAACTTTGTTCATTTACAACTACTTTTTGCCCTTTATTAAGTCAATAAATTGTATATGGATTAGTATGATGGATTCTTTTTAACCATTTCAACAAAGACCAAATTATCTATACTACCTAAATCAATCACAACTTTGCAACACTTACACAAACACTTACATGTGGTTCTGAATAGAGACTTTCTTTGTGGAGGTTCCTTGTCTATTGGCATTTTTATCAAATTTCTTCTTACCATGAGAGACTCACCAACTTTTGGATCAACATTGTTTGATGAAGAATGCACACTTTCATTGTCCTCTACTTGTATAAACTAATTTCTTCTTTCTCCTCCAAATGAAGTAGTGGATTGATTTTCAATGCATTTCCATGTTGATGGCCTACAAATTTCCACTTGAACCTCCTCTTTGGCTTCCAAATTTTCCCCTTGAATTTGATCTACCTCCTCTAAATCCACCTCTTGAATCTGCAACTTGTTCTTGGACTTTACTTGCCTCTCCTTGACTCTCATGCGACTGTCCTGAATCAGAAAACATACCTCTTCCTCTAGAACTCTTTCCTCTACCCCTGCTTTTTTTTCTTGCCTTCTCTTCAATTTATCTTCAGCCTCGATGGCCAATTGGTAACATTCCTCTATTGTTATTGGATTGGTGAGGCTCAATTCATCTTGAAGATTGTATCTCAAACCATTCAGGTATCGTTCCACTTTCTCCTCATCATCTTCTACATGACCTACCCTTATGCTCAATTTGTAGAACTCCTCAATATAGGCACTCACATCCATCTCTTTTTTCTTGAGGTTTTGAAGCCTTTTAAACAACTAAATAGTGTAATTAGCAGGTAGGAACTTACCTTTGAGTTTAGCCACCATCCTATCCCAAGATTTGATTTTATAATTCCCCTTCTTCTCCTTTCATCTTCTACATAATCCCACCAAAGCAAGGCATGGCCCTTCAGCTTTGTCTTGGCCAATTTTACCCTTTGATCTTCTAGCACATCTTCATAGTCAAAGTAGTTAGCCATTTCTCCTATCCAATCTAGGAGCTCTTCACTATCCAATTTCCCTCCATACATGGGTAATTCCATCTTCATCTTAGGACCTTCTCCCTTCACTGCCTTCAACAACTTTTCCATCCTCAAGTCATCAAAATCCATCTCTTCCTCGAACACTTTTTGGGAACTTTCCTCTTCCCCTTCTTCTTGGTCACTCAAATCACCTGTTACCATTTCTCTCTTCTAACTTTTTTCCACTACAAAAATCCTGGATTGAATGAATTCTTGAATCTCTTTCATTTTCCACATCTCTTTTGCATGCTTCTTTTTTACTTCACTTAGCTCTCTAGCCAATGGATCCCTTTTTGAAGGCATCATGTTTCCTCTTCTCTTCAACCTTTTCCCTCTTTAGATCAGACCTACACTCTGATACCAATTTGATGTAGAGAATGGGTGGAAATTACCTAATTTTTGCATTATTGATACCATATTTCACAACAAATGGATTCATTCCTCTTCAAGGTTCAAAACTCTTCCAAAATGGAACATGTTTTTAAAGGTCACAAAACCCAAATAAGGAATCAATACATCAAACCCTCTATTCAAATCTCAAAATACCTCAGAAAAGGTGGAAACAACCTGTTTAGACCAACAATGGCTCTCAAGAAAATTGGACCCTCAACCTCCTTAGCATTCCTTCACAAACTACCCCTTTCCTTAGTAGCCTTTCAAGACTAGTTTTTTAGACATAATTTGTGGAAAAGACATTCAAATCAAAACATAAAGGTAGTTTTGAGTACCCATTTCTCTCTTCTACAACATATCAAAAATTGAGTTAGGTTTTTTTTGTAACACAAGGCCCCAAATTTGACTATCCCACTTTGGAATAGACCTAAAAGGGCAAAATTAAGCTTGTTGCAACTAGGGCTTTCACACAAATAGGGTTTTAGAGATTTTCAAACCACTCCCTAACTTAGATAGGTTCCTCATACATTCATTAACATGTTCCAATATCCACCAATACATTTCCAACTCTTCTAACACCTTTTTGATGCTCTTGTCATGGTCTCTCTTTGGTCTAATGCATGAAGATTTCAGACCTTCAATCTAACCTAGCACGTGCAAACCTTCTCCTCTACTCCTGCAACTTTAGGAAAATAAAACCTACCCTATTCCCAGCCATTCCACCAAGTTTTAACATATTTCATTGGTGGAATGGAGAGAAAACCATTATTTTCACTCAGGGCACACCCAACCTAGGGTTTCAAATGGTCTTTGGTAAAAATGCTCCTATTTGCTCCAAAATTAATGAAATTAAGTGCGTCAAAAGGAAATATTTAGAAGACACCTAGAATCACAATCTTCAACAAATTTTAGGCCATAAGAAGGCTGTACACATCCGTACTATTCACCAAATCAGACAAGAAACGTTCAAAAAATGCAAAATACTAAGGTTTCAATTGTTTATTCTTCAACAAAACTTCAACAACCAAAATTTGGTTGATTCCACAAGGTTTAAGAGGAATGACCATTCAAATTCCAACCATTTATAACCAACATTCAAGTTTTAAAGCTCAACAAATGCCATATTACCCGCCAAAGCCAAAAAATGCAAAGCTGTTTTACAACATTTGCAACTTTTGCAATATTTACAAACTTTGAACACTTTTAATCCTAGGACCCTACCAAGACTCATACCAACACAAAATGGTCTAAGTAGACCTTATTACATGCAAATGACTCAAACAACACAAAATATCAACTTTTGACCCCTCTTGGGGCATTAAAATCTATGGTGCCCCTGCACCAAAGAGGGAGAGAGGGTGGGAGTGACCTAGAGAGGGGAGGGAGAGAAGAGAGAAGAGAGGGAGAGATAAAAGGAATTATCAGTAGAGGAATAACAAGGGATGGAGGGAGAGTTAGACGTGGAGGGAGTGAGAGACCTAGGGAAGGAGGAGATAGAGAGGTGATGACCTAGATAGGGGAGGGAGAGAGAAGAACAAAGAGAAAGAGATGGCTAAGGAGGGATGGAGAGGTAGACAAGGGGTGAATAAGAGACCTATAGAAAGGAGAGGTAGAGAGGTGAGGGGAGAGAGAATAAAATTAGAGAGAGAAGCTCACAAAGAGGGAAAGAGGGGTAATGAGGGAGGGAGAGAGGTGGAGATGGAGGGAAATAACTAGAGAGCTTGAAGAGATATAGAGTTGAGAGACCTACAACCTATGGAGAGAGGGGTGGGAGACATAGGGGAGATATAGGGGTGATAGAGATAGAGGGGGAGAGAGGTGTGTAATGAGACAAGGAGAGAGAGTTAGAGAGGTAAATAGGGAAGGAGGGAGAGACTTGGAGATGGGGAGAGAGAGAGGGTGGGAGGGAGCGGTAGTGATCGAGAGAATGGAGAGAGATAGGAAAGAAAAAATAATAGAGGGAGAGAGAAGAAGAAGACAAAGGTAGGGAGGAAAGGATATAGATGGGGGTAAGGAGGGAAGGCAAGGTAGAGAGGGAGAGGGAGAGGGAGAGAGAGTGGGAGATACCTAGAGATGGGAGAGAGAGAGAGAGAGAGAGAGAGAGAGAGAGAGAGAGAGAAGAGTGGGAGAGAGGAAGGGAAGTATTAGTAGAGAAGTAACAAGGAATGGAGGGAGAGGTAGACATGGAGGGATTGAGAGACATAGGGAAGGAGGAGATAGAGAGGTGATTATGTAGAGAGTGGAGGGGGAGAAAAGAGGAGAGAGAATAATGAAGAGAAATAGATGGCTAAGGAGGGATAAAGAGGTAGACAAGGAGTGATTGAGATACCTAGAGAGGGGAGAGGTAGAGAGGTGAGGGGGAGAGAGAATAAAATGAGAGAGAGTTCACAAAGAGGGAAAGAAGGATAAGGAGGGAGGGAGATAGGTGGAGAGGAAGGTAAATAACTAGAGATGGGAGAGATATAGAGATGAGAGACGTACAATATAGGGATAGAGGGGTGAGAGAGATAGAGGGGGGGGAGAGGGGAGTAATTATATAAGGAGGGAGAGGTAGAGAGGGAAGGAGGGAAGGAGGGAGAGAATTGGAGATGGGGAGAGAGAGGGTGGGAGGGAGAGGTAGTGATTTAGAGAATGGAGAGAGATGGGAAAGAAACAATAATAGAGGGAGAGAGAAGAAGAGAGAGGTAGGGATGCAAGGATATAGATGGGGGTAAGGAGGGAGGATAAGGTAGAGAGGGAGATAGGGAGAGAGAGAGAGAGAGAGAGAGAGAGAGAGAGAGAGAGAGAGAGAGAGAGAGAGAGAGAGAGAGACCTAGAGAGAGGAGAGAGAGAGAAGAGAGGGGGAGAGAAATGGAAGTGTCAATAGAGGAGTAAGAGGGGATGGAGAGAGAGGTACACATGGATGGAGTGAGAAACACAGGGAGGAGGAGATAGATAGGTGATAACCTAGAGAGGGGAGCGAGAGCTCGAAGAGGAGGGATAAAAATGAGGTGAGAGAGATAGAGGGGGGAGAGAGTTGGGTAATGAGATGAGGGAGAGGTAGAGAGATAATAATGGAAGGAGGGAGAGACTTGGATATGGGGAGAGAGAGGGTGGGAGGGAGAGGTTGTGATTGAGAGAATGGAGAAAGATGGGTGAGAAACAATAATAGAGGGAGAGAGAATAAGAGAGAGGCAAGGAGGTAAGGATAGAGATGGAAGTAAAAAGGGAAGGAAAGGTAGAGAGGGAGAGAGGGTGGGAAACACCTAGAGAGGGTTGAGAGAAGAGGGGAAATATTGGTTAAGAGGGAAGGAGGTAGAGAGGGAGAGAAATGAAAAACCTTGACTATCCATAATCAATCATAAATCCTAAACTCTAAGCCTTTTCAAAGTGTTGGAGAGAGAGAAAGAGAAAGAGAAGTTGACTTTAGCATTCTAAAAATACATTTACATTTAGCACTCACCAAATGGCTTGCATTGGGAAATACCAACCATTTGGATTGGATTTTCCTTGGGCATCCAACCCAAGGTTAGATGACCATTTCATGCCAAAGATGTGTTTTTTGAAAAACTAACAAAATTTCACACATTTTTGGTCGTGCTCTCCATCAGGTTTACACGTGTTTCAATGCAAATTTAAAAAAACACCATGATGATGTTAATATCTCTCTTAGCTATCTAATTTGATTATGTTAAGGTTTTCATCTTCAACTCCTTTTGTTAGTGTCTCCATTTTTTTTGTCAAAAACCAACATGTGCTAGTTTGGGTATAGTTTTTTACTTATTCATTGAATTTTCAAACAAATTAGATTTTTAGAAACTACACTCCATTCTACATGTATTGAAAAAAATATTTTTTATTTTTTTAAAAAAAATAGGGGAGATCACACTCAATTTTTTTCTTTTCAGGATGTGACCACTTCGAAAAATTAGTAAACAATTATATATTCATTAAAAAATTAGCCAAAAAAATTAGTATAAACTATATGGTGTTAGCTAATTTCTCACTAAAGTGGTTTTTGAAATTCTAAAAAAAGTTAACATTTTAGAGGGAGAAAAATAGACACTATGTTATTTTATTTTTATCAAAACAAGACTACTTTGTGTGTTCCCCCTTTTTCAAACCCTTAATATTCACTATTTTCCAAAAAAAAAGAGTAGTAGTTTAGAAAGTAGATTCAGAGCACTACAACTCTTGTTCTTGTTGCATCTTCAAATTTTGAGTGTAACTATCTTCATTTTCTTATCGAACTTTAGACTTTGCTGATTTCAAAAAAAAGTGGCATCTTAAAACCCCCTTTTTATGTCACAACTTTGTGCACTTACCCAAGGCCTTATTTTCCCATTATAATTACCTTATGCAATTTCCATATGGGAAATTCTTGTGACTAACAATATTTTTTACTAGCTATTAAACTAACACCTATTTATTGATTGATTTATCTAGCCTATATATTATGGTGCGATACAAACTCTAGCATTCCCCCTTATTACATCGATCCAACTACATGGACTAAACACAATATTCTATATGAAAATATAATGAATTGGCTCCACCAAATCTCCTTGGTCACCCAAGACTCACCAAAACAAACATATCAATGGATATCTTAGCTATCCAATAATACCTATGAATCCAAACATACTCAACTATCCACAAGTACATTACTCCTTTTATGTTCATGTTATGAAATAACTTGCACAATAGAATAATATGTTATGAAATATGTTGTAAATACTTGATAATAATATTCCACTTCAAGGGGGCAACTTCCTAATCCACTTTGAGGGGGATACCTCCAATATTCTTCAATAAGAACATAATAATCCACATGATGATAATAACTAACCTCTACCTCCTGTATATACCATACTTATGTCATGAATATCACCCAGACCGACTTAGATAACAATATATAGGCCTTGGGTCAACCTAAATAACTAAATAACAATATAATAATTATAATATGACTTAATTAAGATTTAAGGTAGCCACAAGCCGACTACTCATAACCCAAAACATGTTATAGGGTTAGGGGCATAGCATTCCCCCTCTTTACAAAGGCGTTGTTCTCAATGCTAAATTTTTCCTTTTTAGATACAAAGGCTGTAATACCACTTGTTATGAAATAACTTGCATAGTAGAATAATATGATATGAAATATGTTGCAAATACTTGATAATAATATGTCACTTTGAGGGGGATACTTTCAATATTCCTCAATAAGAACACAATACTCCACATGATGATAATAACTAACCTCTACCTCCTATATATACCATATGTATTCCAAGAATATCACCTAGGCCAACTTAGATAACATATAGGCCCTAAGCCAACCTAAATACTAAATAACAATATAATAATGATAATATGCCTTAATTAAAAGTTAAGGTAGCCACAAGCCGACTACTCATAACCCAATATGTCAGTGTGGGAGCATAAGGTAGCTCCAAAGGGGTTGCTTGCCTTTAGGATCCACATAGAGTTATTCTTGTTTGGTGGTTGTCTAGCAGGTAATTCATTTCTCTTGTTACTTCTTGCTTGGAGTCTGGCGAGGTTATCCTTCTCTCTAATCTCTATGCTCCAACTGGTCTTCTTGGTAAGTCCCTGCTTTGGTCCCATGTTAGATTTGTCCACTCTCTTGCTCCTTTGCTTCCCTAGATTGTAGTGGGTGATTTCAATGCTATTCTTTAGTTGGAGGAAAAGCTTGGGGGTTCAGCTCATCTAGAGCCCTCTTCAGAGCTTCTGAGGGATAATATTTCTCTCTTAAACCTTGTTGATATTAAACCTCATAATGGGATATTTACATGGAATAATAGGAGAAGTGGGGAGGTTGCTATCTCTGAAAGGTTGGACACCTTCTTTGTTTCTAGTTTTTGGGTTGGTGATAGATGGTGGAGATCATCTTAACACCAAGGGTTAAGATTACATTTTCATTTAATAGTTGAAGTTGTAGATCAGTGAAATTTTGGGGAAAAAGCATGAATCAATGATAACAGCCACAAAACTACCTAAATTCAAGCCATAATGACCTTAATCTAACAATGAAGCACAAATGACAATAGAAATCTTAATAATAAAGCAATAATACTCTATCTCTATGCCATAATTGATTCTCCTTCATTACTCTTCTCCATTTTACCTTGTTTGTTTTTAGATTTGTAGTATGCAATTTGTATGGTAAGCTTGATGTTGATACAAGATCTAGCTAGATCTCAAGATAGCAAAACTTCAAAGATTGTGGTTAAGGTTGGAATGAAGGTGACAACTTGGTTTTATAAAAATCCCAATTCGAATGAAAGGTGAGGATTGAATTATGATGTATGGCGATCAATGGATGAGATTAATTGAGAAGAAAAGAGATTTAAGGATGGGAAGAATGGATCAAAACTCAAAGAAAGTAGTTGAGATTTAGGGCTTGGCTAAGAATAAATAAATTAAATAATTATTATTATTATTATTTAATTTAGGAGAGGAAAAATGAATAATTAAAAATAATTATCTAATTATAGAAGAAAGGTGGAGCGAAAAATATTAAATAATTAAAATAATTATTTAATAAAAGATGGAAGAAAATGATAAACAATTTTTAATTATGGGGATAAGAAAATGATAAATAATTAAATAAATAGGGATTTATTTAATTATGGAGGGAAAAGGCTAATGGATAATTAAATAATAAAATTATTATTTAATTATAGAAGAAAATGAAAACTAATAATTAAATAAATTAGAAATTATTTAATTATAGAGGGAAAAAGAGAAATTAGTGACGTAATTTAAATAAAATGACATTTATTTAAATTAATCAAAAAAAGAATAAAGATAGAGTGAATTAATTAAATAATCAAAAATTATTTAATCAACAGAAGAATATGAAACTAGGAAATAATTAAATAATTAAAATTATTTAATTATGAAAGAAAGAAAGCAAATTAGTGATAAAATGTTGCTTAAAGGTTCAAGACATTTTTCAGTGTTTATAGGAGCTACATTTAATTCTCATCCTTCATCTCCAATTGAATTCAGTTACAATCTTCTCTATTGCAAGATCTCTTTCTCTTTAGCATTGAGATCTCTAGGGTTATCCTTGAATGAAAGAGAGTGAAGATTGTTGTCCTATGTCCTAAACCATAAGCAACAAATAATTTTCCTTCCTTTCATATATATATTTAATTGGCAAGTAATGCATTAAGTAATCATGTGGATATAATTATATATATGTATATGTATATATATATTATAGATATAATATATAATATATTTATTGTTTGATATATATTAAAAGTGATTTGTAATAAATATAGCACAACCATAGATGTTATAATGGCCAAAGCTTAATGTTGCACATAAAGTGCATGAGGAGAATAAGTCAAAAAAGTCAAAAGACTTATGAGCTACGCATAAGGTGAAAACTATTACTAATTCAAACGTTGCGCATATAGTAAGAACACATGTTGTTCAAACATGTTGACTTATTCTTATCACACATGAATAATGGGTGCTTAAGTATGAAATGTGGCACCAAAATCTGCAAAGAGAGGGAACCAACAAAAGTCTATTACCTGCACCATATCCAGGAAAAGCCATATGATAAACATGAAACTTAGTCAATGCAAACAAAGGTTTGTAAGGGTAGTCAACGCAAATCAAATAGGAAACCTATAGTAATGTGTCGTTGTGCCTTGACTCAGTAAAAGAGTCATGTCACAAGAAAGGAGTCGACTCACCTATTCTATAAAATTTGAAATAAGAGGATTGTTATGTGTTGCAATTTGAAAGTTTAAATCAGCCATATATCAACTAAGTCGATGCATTTTTGGTTTGTTGTTAGAGTGGTGGTGGATTTAATAGCTTATTTGTAGTATTAAGATGCTCATATTTTAGTATAAATATAGGTGTTCTCTCTACCATTTGTTACACTTTTCCAATCAAAATTATTCATTGCTATTCTACTGTAGTTTTCTATGCAAGCATAATTTGAGAGTTTTGGTGAGAAAGAGAGTTATCTTTATGAGTTACGTTTGTTGAGAGTTCTTTGAGAAGAGGCTAGAGTTTGGAAATAATTTGGGCTTAGAAGGAGTAACTATCATGATTGTGAAAGTTGAGTTTGGGAAGCAGTGTTATCAGTTGGAACTATTAATCCAGGCATGTTGATTTCTATTCCTTTATTATTTTATGTTTGAAAGGTTATTTGTTTATAATTGCCTTTGTTTGTGAAAGATTGATTTTGAATGCTTGATAAGATTATTTTTATGAACTCGATTTATTTTCTAGTTGTGGGATAATCTTGTGTGACAATCTTATTTATACTATATTGGAATTTGTGTGGCTATAATGCTACTAGAACTATACTTAGTTCATCAAGACTATATAGATATTGCATGAAAAGTGAAATGTGGAATATGTTGCTATCTTATAGTACTTTTATGAAAATGTCATTTTGAACATGGGTGGGTAGCTTGGTTATTCCTTGGGTTAGAGTAATCCATGGGAAAGGGGGTAACCTATCTAGTCTCTAGTATGTGTGCATGGTTATACTTGGGGTTAGAGTAATCCATGGGAAAAGAGTGTAACCTAGTTAATCAGTTTGTTAAGACTTAGTTATTCCTAGGGTTAGGGTAATCCATGGTTAAGGGAATAACCTTGTTGGACAATTTGTTATGTCATCACCTTATATTGAATGTATATTATCTTTATGGTTAATATGAAATCAAGCTAAAGGGTGGGTGGATAGATGACTCGCACTTGAAGTACTGGGTGTTGAATTCTTTGGCCAAAGTAGAGTAAGTAGCCATTGTTTACACTGTTAGTTCACTGTGATCCATGATTGCATTCTAGGCAGGGAAGTCATACATGTAGGTTGTATCCATTGTATGGTAGCTCTAGATATGTAGGACACAACACTATGCTTAGGAAGGTCAAGATTATGGGGTTACCAAACCAATCTCTTTGTCGAAGGGTAGGGCCATCTTACTAGTTAGGTAGATGTGTGGGAGACCGTAGTAAGTCCATAGTTGGAAAAAAAGCACTTGAGTTATGCTCTCCCTCATATAGTTGGTGGTCTGGATTTGAAGATATAGCACTAGTTTGGGGACACCTAGAACGTATGCACCAATGATGGGGACATCTAGGAGGTATGCACCAACATTGGGGCATCTAAATCATTGTATTTTGTTTCTATATCTATACCATTGAGCTCATGGAAGCTATGAATATAAGCATGTATCTCTTTTCTTATTGAGAAATTATAAATGTGAAATATCATCATGAAATTATGTAATGTGAAATCGTTACTTGAATTATTGAAATGATTCTTTGTTATGCAATGGGAAAGTTTGAAATGGTTATGTTTCAAATGTGCATCTTGTTATTCAAATGAGAATAATTTTTTTATTGCTCATAATGTTAGTAGCATAAATTGTTCACATGTGGGTAAAACATAGTAAAAACAATGGGTAGAACAAAGGGCATGTTACAAGTACCACTTTGTGGTTCAAATTCTTAGTTCTCCCATTGACTCATATCAACTTGAACCTGATAGTCTCGTGTGTGGTCACATAGACTTAGGGGAGTAGTATTGTCACATCTATAATTATCTAAAGACTGGAAACTTTCCTAATGATGCGACTAAAAATACTCATGTCTAGATACCAAAGCTTTCATCTCGATATATTGTTTTATCTAATGTTCTTTATCAAAAGTCTTATAGCGGTGTTCTTCAGTGTCTCACTAAGGCAAAAATACCCCTCTCCCTTAAGAAGCTCATTCGAGCTATGTGGGTGGACATTTAGTGGATAAACTAATTCATACGGGGTATATATTATTGGAAAATGATGGAATAAGACTCCTTCGCCTTTGTCAAGAAATGCCCTCAATATTAAAAACATATTAATCTTATCCAAGCTCCCACACAAGAGCTTCATAATTAGACCTCTCCTTGGCCATTTGCAAAATGGGGGTTGATATTATCGAAAAAATATCACCTCCTTCTTCTAAGGGGCATACCTTCATCATTACAACTACCAATTACTTTACAAAATGGGTTGAAGTTATTCCACTTCGATCAACCAATGCTAAAGTGATTTGTATCTTTCTTCTGAATAATATTATTGCTCACTTTGGATTGTCTTCTACCCTTGTTTCTGACAATGGTACTTCATTTAAGAACAAAGAGGTAAAGCAATTCTTGGAAAAATTTCAAATTCAACATCGATTTTATACACCTTATTATCCTCAATATAAATATCAATTTTCTACAGCTTACTATCCTCAATCTAATGGCTAATAAAAAGCATCCAATAAAAATTTTGAGCTAATTCTCTAAAAAATGATGAATAAACACAGTAAAGACTATCATACTCAATTAACTTCCGCCTTATGGGCTTATCGCACAGGTATTCATATGACTACTGGTACAACCCCATACAACCTTGTGTATGGTGTTGAGGTCATTAGGCCTTTAGAGTTGGAAATTCCATCTTTGTGAGTTTCCCTTAAAGGGTTAATTGATGATGACACTTAGCATGTTGAACATCTAAATCAACTTGATTTGTTCGACAAGCGTTGATTGCAAGCCCTCAACCATCTTCAAGCTTATCAAAATTATATTTCTAAACATTATTTTCAAAGTTTTCTTTCTTGTACTTTCAAGGTGGGTGATCTCGTTCTCTGTGAGAATCAAAGAAATGTAAATGCGCAACCTAATAAAAAGGGGAAATTTAGCCCTAATTGGTTAGGTCCTTACATAATCACCTTTGTGTATGGTTCTGGTGCATATAGCTTGTCGTCTATGGATGGTACTTCTCTAAAATAATTGATCAAGGCAATGAATCTATATGGCATGTGCATGGCACCCATCCCTCTTTCAGGGATCATAGTTTGTTATGCTATGGCATTCCTTCATCAACACATTATCCTTTTAATTTGTGTTATGATACAAACATGTGTATGTATTTAATTTCTTTAATCGTGAACTATATATACATGTGTTTTATTCTTATGCTATGTATCAACACACATTGTGTTTTATTAATTTTTTTATTCTACATCATACATTCTATATCACATATTTTATCTATATCATTAAACATTAATTATTTCATCATTGTAGTTAATTAAGCATACATCCATAGCATAGTCATACATGAAAAGGAAACATACACATAAGAACACATGGTTTCGATCCTAAATCTTGTGTATATATATCAAAACAATGTCATGTACATGCATCACACCACTATCACAAAATATGGTGTCTATATTTGTATATGAATTTGTACAGAAAAAATGCTATACAATGATGATATGATACAATAACAAAAATGTCTCTAGCCACCAGGGGCATGGCTCTTAGAGCCTTTTGGTGCTAGTGGTGGTAGAGGAGGTTGTTGGATAGACGCATGTGACTGAGACATGGACATGCTCCATGAATGAAGTTCTCGTAGCTCCCCATGTATCCCTCTCATCTACTCTCTCAATGACACAACGCACTCCGTAAGTGTGTCCTCCTATTGTCGTGTCACTGCGAGCTCCCTTCTCAACTGTTACATCTAAGGATGTTGGAGATCAATGTGTGTTATACTCATAGCCTCCAACTACTTCTTGAGGTCATTGAACTAGCTTTGTAGAGCATCATGTGCCTGCTCGACACTCTCAAACATCATGTCCTTGTCTCTCTTAGTGAGCACAAAGAAGAGCTTTGCACCCCTCTGATTCTATTTTCCAGTCATAGTTGATAGCTCCATAGTGTGCTAGACCAGCTCCACCTAGGTCTCCTCATAGGTCATCCTTAGATGCACTACAAGCTCGAATAGTTGGGTGTGACGCCTTATTGTAGGTGGCCTATAGGCATCAAGGACCTATCTCCAAATCTGGACAGCTAGGTTTGCCTCTGATATGCATTGACCAAAGAAGTTGAGCCACTCTTGCATGAACATTACAAACATAGAGACCATGGACTATATCAGTATCATATAATCAAAACATATATAAGCACGAGCATATACTAAAATAATTGAAGTAAAATAACATATCTCAAATCAAATTCATACCTAGATCCCCAACCTTCTAGTTTGGATCTAGGGGTGGTGCATCATTGTTGGAATCGATGCTAGGCTTTGTAGCAGCCACAAAAGGTGGCATGACCAGTCAAATATCGAGTAGTGCGATCGAGATCATAGGAGCATGCATCGATGATGCTACGTACCACCGCTGCCTTAGTCTCTCCTCTGCTCTGCTCACTATCACCTCACCCTCCTCTTTTTCACTCCTTATTGCCTCACCCTTGAACCTCTATGCATTAGTGTCCCCCATGGGGGGATCTACTAGGAAAATCAAGATAGGACCTACTATTAGCCACCAGTTGACAAAGTTGAATGAAATGCCACTAGCATCAATCACTAGGGCCTCAAGAAGGTCATCATCCTCCCCATAATTATTGCTAAGTGCAATGTCAACAATGGTAGATAGAAGAAAATCCCTTGCTCGAGTCACACTCTTGTGTGATTGTATGTACATGGATATGGTTGGTGGAATAGCCTACATCTAGTCGAACTACCATGCGACCCGATGCCAATAGTATGGTACAATAATATGATCTGAT
Source organism: Sequoiadendron giganteum (assembly GCA_007115665.2). NCBI lineage: Eukaryota > Viridiplantae > Streptophyta > Pinopsida > Cupressales > Cupressaceae > Sequoiadendron > Sequoiadendron giganteum. The sequence continues at coordinate 201,972,259 of CM021103.1, forward strand.
GACCAATCAAGAGTTTTTCTTGCTATATCTTCCATAGTTGCCCTATGTTTGACAACCAGGTTCCTACACGCCTATACAACCTCTAGTAGATGTTGCCACTCCTCAAAGTTTCAAAAATATCTCACCAAAAATATAGGTCTCCAAACCATTAGTCATGCACTAATGGGTACACATGAGTGCAAGGGTCACCCTACCCTAGGCCCTAGGGATACCTAATTGATCATGCATAGGTGATATGATCGAACACCCACATTTGTAGAAGCATGTAGGTGGTGATAATATGGTACTCATAATGTACATAGCACTTGAAGTTGTGGTATAGGTGTGTTGGGAATAGGATGCCATTTAATTGCAATCCTAAACATATTTCATGTATCTCCTAAGTCCTTGGAAAGTGTTCCCCAACACTAGGATTGGAAAGAGATTAAATTTGAATGAAATGAACATGTAAATTGACATTTGTAAACATGTGGGGATGTCCAAGAAAAACTCCTACAAGATAGGAGCACATGGGGAGCCCACATGGAAGGTGGAACCCACCTTGCTTCAGCTAACTGTTTGGAGGATTGATAACACTTCAGTAATGCATGTCTTGTTCCTACAAAGTAGGGATTGATATTTACATGAGTAGAGTGGCACTATTAGTTCGGTATCAGTTCAGTTCAGTTTAGTTATGGTTCAGTTATCTTCAGTTGCATGTAGTTATTTTGAGTTGCATGCTAGTTGACTTGAGTTGCATATAGTTATTTTGAGTTGCATGCTAGTTGACTTGAGTTGCATGTTAGTTGACTTGAGTTGCATGACTAATGACTTCAGTTGCATGATAGATAACAGGTGGATACTTTTAGTTAAGTGGGGATGATCAACCATGCATGTTGTTTTCATGAATTGGTGGAGAGATATGTTTCAGTTAACTAAGATTGACTTGGGTCCACCTTGGGCACCCAAGTTGGCATATTTCAATTAACACCTTTTGCATGAGAAGATATTTACAAGGCTTAGTTAAGTAGGGCCCATTCTTGGGTACCAAATTTGAGGTGATGTTTACAAGATATCTTCGTGACTAGCGTTCAGTTAAGTGTTCAGTTTGGGGTGCCTAAATTGAGGAAGACTTTGGTTTGACTTCAGAGTACATGGTGGAACTCTACTTGCCCAATCTAGGCATAGATTTTTGTGAGGAGCTTTATGCTCTTGTTTTGTACAACTCTTATGAGTTTTACATGCTCATAATTGTCTATTTATTGCAGCAAGTGTATGAGAGTTCTATGAGAGTTTATTTGTAGGTTGTGAAGAAGGATTGTTGAAAGCAAAAAAACATATCAATCAAGGATTGATACAGTGTTATTTTAATCTTGTTCTAAGGTTAAATAATACAATTACTATTGATTCTGGTGGAGTTTTTTCTCAAAAGAGTTTCTCCACATATATGTTGTGACACTTCTATCTTCTTGTCTGATTCTTCTACAATCTTCTATCTCTTTCTACAATTGGTAAAATTAATCTAAACAGAATAATCATATACAAAGAATTGATCTAAACAAATTAATCATACAAAAATAATTGTGACAAATAATACTTAATTAGATCTACAGTCTCATAGTTTTACAAGTTTTAAACTAAAATATTACCTTGATTTCCAACATTTGGTATCAGAGCTAATGGTTGGTAGGGTTTGGGATGCCTTTCTCTTAAAAGTTTGAAGGTTTTTTGGTTGTAGTGGGAGCTTTTACTATTGTGTTATTGCAGATTTGTAAAAGAAGTGTGTTACAATGAGTTTTACTTCTCATATATATAGATATTGAAAGATTCAATGGATCTAGTTATGAGATGTGGAAACTAAAAATGGAGGATCTCTTTGAAGAGAGAGATCAGTGGTTAACTATTTGTAATGAGAAAAATCCATCTACAACGATGTCAGATGAGGATTGGGCTAAGCTTGATAAGAAGACAAGAGGGATAATAAGATTATGTCTTGTTGATGTTCTCTTGAATTTTTTAGATGAAGCTACCGCATATAAATTATGGAAGAGGACAGGTGATATCTATCAAACCAAAAGTCTTACTAATAAGTTGTATCTAAAAAGATAGATGTATTTTTTAAAGATGAAAGATGGTGATTCTATTGCACATCATTTAAATTCTTTCAATTTGATTCTAAGTCAGTTGGCATCTGTAGATGTAAAGCTAGATGATGAAGATAAATTCATTTTATTAATTTGTTCTTTACCAGAGTTTTGGGAAAATCTAATTGTTGCTATTAGTGGTAGTGGTGTAGATCCTAAGATGGACAATATAATTCTTACTCTCCTATCAGAGGAGATGAGGATGAGGTCTAAAACGAGATCCCAATATGCCTTTTTTGTAAGAGGTAGGCCTAAGGAAAAAGAACCTAAGGGAGACAAGAAAGGAAAGAGTAAGTCCAAAGGACGGTCTAAAACCCCTAGTAAGAGTAACGTAAAGTGTTGGAACTGTGGGAAACCAGGACATATAAAGAAGGATCGTAAGAACAAGATAAAGAGTTACGATGCTTCTACAGAGAAATCCTCGGATGATAGTAATGATGCATTGCTCATTTCATGTGAAAATGTTAGTGATGACTCATTTCATGTGAAAATGTTAGTGATGACTCTTGGCTTATTGATTCAGGTTGTTCCTATCATATGACTCCTAACAAGGAGTAGTTCACTAAGTACTGAATATGATGGAGGCAATGTCTTCTTTGGAGATAATAGCGCAACAAATATTGTGGGAAAAGGAGAGGTAAAGTTGTGTTTCAGTGATGGTAGGGTTAAGACCCTTAATGATGTTTTACATTTTTCGGGACTTGCTAGAAATCTATTTTTTGTATCTAAGTTCAATGATTTTGAATGCATGTGACATTTTACAAAGGTGGTTGTAAATTGGTGAAAGGGAATATGGTGGTTGCTAAAGGATCTCGGATTGGGACTTTGTTTAAGCTTAATACCTCCAATTTGAATAAATCAACCAATATAATTGAAGTTGAAAATACATATATGTTGTGGCACCATAGATTGGGTCACATTGGTGAAAAAGTTCTTAAGACCATTCTTAATAAGAAATTGGTTGACGGTATTCCTGATTATAATATTGGCAAAAATGTTTTTTGTGAGCATTGTGTGTTTGGAAAGAAATCTAGATCTTCATTTCCTAATGGAACAAATAAATATAAAAGATAATTAGAGATATTCACTCAGATGTTATGGGTCCTGTGGATACTGACTCTATTGGAAAATCTAGATATTAGGTCACATTTATTGATGATGTCTCAAGATACACTTGGATCTATTTTATGCATAACAAATATGATGTGTTCAATAAGTTTAAATAATTTAAGGCTTTAGTTGAGAAACAATCAGATCATAAGATAAAAGTGTTGAGATCAGATAATGGTGGTGAATATTGTTCTAAGGAATTTGATGATTATTGTAAGCATGCAGGAATTGTGAGACATAAAACTACTCCATATACACCTCAACAAAATGGAGTAGCAGAAAGGATGAACCAAACCTTAATGGAAAGAGCTAGGAGTATGTTAAGTAGTGCTAAGCTAGATTGATGCCTTTGGGCCGAGGCTGTAAATAATTCTTGTTATTTAATCAATAGATCTCCTAGCTCATCTATTGAAGATAAAATCCCTTATGAAATGTGGTTAGGTAGGAAACCTAGTGTTGCACATTTAAGGATCTTTGGTTGTGAGGCTTTTGTTCACGTGCCTAAAGAAAAGCGGTCTAAGTTGGATCCAAAAGAACATAAATGTATTTTCATAGGTTATGGTGAAAATGTAAAAGGTTACAAGCTTTGGAATCCTCTAACTCGAAAAATTACTTTATCTAGAGATGTGATTTTTAGGGAATTTAGATCTTATAAAAGAGAAGAACAACCAAAGGAGAAGGATACTTCTCGAACAATGCATTTTGATACAAATACTGAGAAGCATGAAGATGTACATGTTGAAGAACAATTGGATGGATTGGATGAGGAGAGTTCACAGATTTCTAAGATAGATGTTCATGATGAGCATATTGAGGAACAAGAATAACCTTCTTTGAGAAGATCTACAAGACAATGGAATCCCATTTATAGGTATAGCCCACCTGATTTTCGCTGTATATTTGCTTTGATGGGTACTAATGATGAACCTAGATCTTACAGGGAAGCTTTGACTTTAGATGAGACCAAGCTTTGGTCATAAGCTATGCATGAGGAAATGGTTTCCTTGGATTCTTGTGACACATGGGATCTTGAGAGTTTTCCCAAAGGAAGAAAGGCCATTGGTTGTAAATGGACCTTTAAAAAGAAAATTGGAGCAAATGGTAATCTTGAAAGGTACAAGGCTAGATAACTAGCCAATGGCTACTCCCAAAGAGAGGGAGTTCACTTTAATGAAATCTTCTATCCTATTACTAAATTAACTTCTATTAGATTCTTTTTATCTATTGTTGTTGCTTATGATTTTGAGATAGAGCAAATGGATGTGAAAACTGCTTTCTTACATGGCGATCTCAATGAGGAGATTTATATGAGGCAACCTGATGGTTTTGTTGTAAAAGGAAAAGAATCATTGGTTTGCAATTAAAGAGATCTGTATATGGATTGAAACAGTCACCTAGAATGTGGTACCAGAAGTTTGATGATTTTGCATTGAAAATCGGTTATGTTAGGAGTGAGGAAGATCATTGTGTTTACATAAAATTTATTGATGATCAACTTTTAATTATTATCTCGTATGTTGATGACATGTTGTTTATTGGTAATAGCAAGGTAATGATCAAGGAATTGAAAGCACAACTCTCTAGCACATTTGAGATGAAATATGTAGGGGCTGCAAAATATATCCTTGGTATGGAGATCAAGAGAGATAGAGGTAATAGAAAGCTTTGCTTAAGTCAAAGCAACTATGTTGATACTATTTTGAAATGGTTTAACATACATGATAGTAAACCAATTAATATTCCTTTACCAGTTGGCACAAAGTTAAGTTTAAACATGAGTCCTAAATCTGATTTTGATCATGAGGAAATGTCTAAAATTTCATATGCTAGTGCAGTTGGTAGTTTGATGTATGCAATGGTCTATACAAGACCAGATATAGCCCAAGCAGTGGGAGTTCTAAGTAGGTTTATGTCTAACCATGGTAAAGAACATTGGACTTATGTTAAGAGGGTGTTTAGATATTTACGAGGTACTTTTGATTACAGTTTGGTTTATCATGGTGCTAATGATATTGATATTATGCACAAATCATTGGACATACAGGGTTTTATTGATTTAGATTGGGCAGGAGACTTGGACAGTTAGAGGTCGATAAGTGGCTATGTGTTTACTTTTTTTGGAGCTGCGGTTAGTTGGATGAGTAAGAGGCAGCCCATGGTTGCTTTTTCCACCATAGAAGTAGAGTACATGGTTGCTACACATGCCTCTAAAAAGACAGTTTGGTTACAAGACTTGGGAAAGGTATTGGTTTTAATTGCAAACAAATTAGACTTGAATGTGATAGTTAGAGTGCTATTTTTTTAGCCAAAAATCCTATGTATCATGCTCATACTAAGCATGTTGATGTTCACTATCACTTTGTGCGAGAAATGGTTGAGAGTAGGAAGGTATTGATTGAGAAAGTTGACACTTTGATCAATGTTGTAGATTATCTTACGAAACCAGTTCCTATAGATAAGTTCTCTTGGTGTAGGAAGGCCATTGGCCTTGAGTTTATACTTGATTTATAATAATGATTCCTTTTATAGAATAATTACAATGTATAATGTCAAGTGGGAGAATGTTGGGAATAAGATGCCATTTAATTGCAATCATAAACATATTTCATGTATCTCCTAAGTCCTTGGAAAGTGTTCCCCAACACTGGGATTAGAAAGAGATTAAACTTGAATGAAATAAACATGTAAATCGACATTTTTAATTATTCCTAAATAATATGAACATGTGGGGACATCCAAGAAGAGCTCCTACAAGATAGGAGCACGTGGGGCACCCACATGGAAGGTGGAACCCACCTTGCTTCAGTTAACTGTTTGGAGGATTGGTAACACTTCAATAATGCATGTCTTGTTCCTAAAAAGTAGGGATTGATATTTACATGAGTAGAGTGGCACTATCAGTTCAGTATTAGTTTAGTTCAGTTTAATTATGGTTCAGTTATCTTTAGTGGCATGTAGTTATTTTGAGTTGCATGCAAGTTGACTTGAGTTGCATGTAGTTATTTTGAGTTGCATACTAGTTGAATTGAGTTGCATGTTAGTTGACTTGAGTTGCATGATAGATAATAGGTGGATACTTTCAGTTAAGTGGGGATGATCAATCATGCATGTTGTTTGCATGAATTGGTGGGGAGATATGTTTCAGTTAACTAAGATTGACTTGGGTCCACCTTGGGCACCCAAGTTGGCATCTTTCAGTTAACACCTTTTGCATGAGAAGATATTTACAAGGCTCAGTTAAGTGGGGACCATTCTTGGGCATCAAATTTGAGGTGATGTTTAAAAGATATTTTCATGACCAAAGTTTAGTTTGGGGTGCCTAAATTGAGGAAGACTTTGTTTTGACTTCATATTACATGGTGGAACTCTACTTGCCCAATCTAGGTGTAGGTTTTTGTGAGGAGCTTTATGCTCCTATTTTGTACAACTCTTATGAGTTTTACATACTCATAATTGTCTATTTATTGCAGCAAGTGTATGAGAGTTCTATGAGAGTTTATTTGCAGGTTGTGAAGAAGGATTGTTGAAGGCAAAGAAGCATATCATTCAAGGATTGATACAATGTTATTGTAATCTTGTTCTAAGGTTAAATAATACAAGTACTATTGATTTTGGTGGAATTTTTTCCTAAAAGGGTTTCTCCACGTATATGTTGTCACTTCTATCTTCTTGTCTCATTCTTCTACAATCTTCTGTCTCTTTCTACAATTGGTAAAATTAATCTAAATAGAATAATCATATACAAAGAATTGATCTAAACAGATTAATCATACACACAGAATTGTGATAAAGAATACTTAATTAGATCTACAATCTCATAGTTTTACAAGTTTTAAGCTACAATATTACCTTCATTTTGAACAAGTTGAGCAAGAATGCTCTGACCTCAGGCATAAACAATCCTCTCCTCCATCACCTTGATGTAATGAATGAGGCCTCGTAAAGGTGAGAGTCTCACCCATCAATGGCGATGCACAATGTCACCATCACAATCATAACATGACACACTAGTAGCACTACCATGTGACCTTGCTCCAACCACCTCATATAAATTTTATCAATGGTGTCCTTAGGAATGATGTGACTAATGTAGTGTTGTTATGTCGCTTGCATGTCTTGGGCTAAGTACCCCTCCTCATATGCCACCCATTGTCCCTAGATGTGAAGTCAAAGGATGCAAGGACATCCTCAAGAGTGAAAATCATCTCCATTGTCGAGAGATGAAAAGATAAGGTGTTTGCATCACACCTCTCCATCAGTTCCATCAACATCAGCATAGGGAAGCGAATATTTGGCATGGTGTATACCCACAACAACCCAACCCACTACAAAAAACCATAATAATCGATGGAGACCTCCTAGCTATGACTCCTCAATAGTGTCATAATCACATCTCCTTTGTGCTCACGGATCTCAAGAAACTCGTACAAAAATGTAAAACACCATGTTAAGCAAATCCATTTCTACTCCACATCTTCTAAATTTTTCTCTCTGTCTTTGAGACAACAACATGCCAAACATACATTTGCATGAAATACCGGTGTTTGAGGCCTAATTGGTCAATGAAAACATGCAAGTCAGATGCCAATGTGGTTGATGGACTCCAATGCACTAGCTAGATGCTAGTACGCCCATTGAACGCTGTCATTCTGATTGGATGCTTACACTGCTCACAATTTTTAATGGCTAAAAAACACAAAAAATGAAAGGCTAAGGGGAAAATTTCCTCATACGTCATCTATTGGCTCACTCCTCTCCACGTTGGCCTACAACTGCTCGATCCTAGGAATCTAAAAGTCTTGTTTGCAAAGCATTTTGCTGAAAACTCTCATGAGAAGTCAACAAAATCCTTGTAGTGAATAGTAAAAATGACCTTCCATGGGCCCACATTGGGCGTATATAGGCCAATTTTTACCCATTTTCCTAGTTAAATTGCCCCTTCTCGCCTTCCTATTTTCACCCACCTAGTTGGATGCAAAAATAGGAGGCGTCTACTCACTTCTTCATCAAATTTTTCTTTCGATTCACCAAATTTTTTCTTAAACATTCTTCTTGCCATGGTAGTTTCTTTTTATTTTGAAACTAACCCTTTTTTGAGTTTTGTAGAGTCAAATTTCACATTGAACCTTGTAGTTTCTCATCAAGATTGAACATTGGGGCCATCATTAGTATCTGCCTACTCAATCTCTGTGACCTCTATAGTATCATTTTTTACAAAATTAGTAAAATTTCAAAAATTAGCATTTATGTCTTCTTAGCTACTTTAGTGTAGTTGTTTTTTCTTCAAAAATTAGCTCAAAGTGGTCGAAAATGTAGTGTCATAAAATTGCACCCTGTGGTAATTTCACACTTACACATTTAGGTCCACCATATTTATGAAAAAAACCTATAAGTTGGAATTTTATGATTCTAACTTCATAGGCAACAACGATGAAGCACTAGCAACCTAAATTCCTAACTTATGTAAAGTTTTTAGTGGGACACTTGTGCGACACATAGAAATCTTTGTGATGTGCTAACCTCCCTAAATTTTTGGAGATTTAAAAGTGAATATTCTACGTGCCTTTCCTATGAAACGTGTTTTAGCGAAAAGGAAGCATGTGTAATGGATTCTCCTGCCCATGCAACCTCACAAAACTCTATTTTCACCCTCATTTTCACATCTCTTGCCATCTTCTTACTCTCTTTCATTCCCACATTCTCATGGCAAAGATCCACTAGATTTCTCTCTCAAGCAATAGTCAAGGAATTTCTTGCATGCCAATCTATCACGTCTATTAATCCAAGAGGGGAGCCATGGGATGTTGGTAATTCTCTCTTGTTATCTTGTCTTGTCTATTTGATATTGTCTATTATATTCATGATAGAGGTTCTCCTCCTTTGCAGGGTTTGTTTCTATCACACATATTTTATATTCATGATAGGGGTTCTCCTCCTTAGCGGGGTTTTTTTTCTACCACATGTCTTTACTTTATGCATTTTTATCTATCTCAATCCTATCTGGCTATCCATAGAGGTGGAAACACCAAAATGGGGGTTTGACTAAGGCAAGCACCAAAACATCCCCCCAACATTTTTCTCATTCTATTTGTGTTTAGATGTGCAGATTTAGTAAGATGGACATTTCAAATTCATGCTTTTACTATCAGTTTATCAAAGACAATAGTGGGGGGCACAAACATTCTCATGACATGCGATCATTCGTGGCCGAGAGCTAATCCTCTTAAGGGTAAATTATGTAGTTAATATGTTTTCCATTTCTGTAGACTCGAGATTTTAATTTGTTCATTTATTCCTATAATTAAGTGATTTAATTATTCTTGTCATTTGTAACTTAGTGTTAGTTCAATTAAATTGTACAAAGATTCTTAATTATTTATCCCATCACCTGAGCATTGACCTCTAAGGAAATTGAGGGCTATTTGCTCCTTAATACCATGTTGTCTTGAGGGTAGTGAATCCCCTCCTTTACAATCCCTAATGTGACTTCATTATCTTAAAATATTTTAAGTTCATATTACTTTTCCATTCTAATGATTCAAGATTCAACCCAAAATTGGGAGACAACAATCTTTGGAGGAGCAATCTTCTTCAATTCATGAGATAGTTCTTAATTTGACTTATCCACAATTGGTTATTATTATATAACCTTGTTTTTTGAAAATACTAGATAATTTTTTTTGACATGATTCTCGTTTGGGGGAGGATTATTATCTTCAATATTAGTGTGTTTCAATAATATCCTCAATATTTATCTATCATGCTTAAAGTTCATTAATTTCATATGTTCTAATGAGTTCATCTTATAAATTTTCTTGGTTAACATGTTTGCAATAGTTTCCTATTTTACATAATCATTATTAGAATAATTGCAAGAATCTCCTCCCCCTTATTGATATTAATTTCATTATTGACTACTTTGGCTCTTGGTTTGGAACAATATATCAACATGTAGAATTTTAAATGTAAAATTAACATTCTCAACAAATATCAAAAAATGTTTATCACGTTTAATAAATGGATTTCAATAAAAGTACACTTTATCATGCATTTTACTAGGAACATAAGACCTAACTTCCAAACCCAACTTTGATACCACATATAATGACCCTATTTTGTCATCAACTCTACCAAAAAAAAAATGTACATGTTGTAATTAATTTTTAATATCAAATAACACACATCACATCTCTTGGATATCAAAATTAGTATTTTTTTAAAATTCATAATTAATTCATATATACCTAATAAATAAACATATAAATGTATGTGTAATAAGCTAAAAAATTATATTCATTTCATTGTGAAAAATGAACATCTCTACATATAAGGTATGGTATCATACCATGAATTGTTTTATAATATATATATTTTTCAAGTATGATGAAGAGATAGTAGCATACCATGTGTTATCCTATTATGTTAGCATAAAATTACAGTCATCTGATCATTCATGCTAAAAAATTCCTAACACTCTATGTACTTAGACTAACTACCACAGATTAGCCACATGCCTTATAGGAATCTCTAACTATTATGGATCAAGTCCACAAGCATAATCATAGGATTACCTTTGAATATTGTTGATCAAATCCATTGGTACCTTGTAGGAATATCTCAGAGTATAAAGGGTTAGGTTCACAAGCATCATAAGAATATGAATTAGTAATTTTGCTCAACTTCACCCATATTTTTCACCCTTCTCTCTCTCGCATTTGTCTCTCCTCTTCTATAAACCCAAAACTATATTTTATATAATTATCCCCTTTAGTTCTCCCACAAATATTCAATAATGGTGCCACACTTCATTGATTGGTGCAAGTCTTTTTGTCAAATATTTGACATTAAAAATATTTAAATATTTATTGTAAGATTCAATCTCAAGTGCCAATGTCTCACATTTATTTCCTCATGTTTATAATATTTATTCACCCTATATAGGCATTATAGTATTTATTTATCTAGATAAATATGAATTTATATTCATATACTTGTGGGTATAAATATCCATACATAATCATTTATGATTGTACACATACATTTTTACATAAAATCACAACCTTCCATTTATGTACCTTTCAAAAGTAAAAATCCTTGATGAGATAATACCATAACTCAAGATACAAATCCATTGTTATAAATGTCATAAACATTTAAAGTTAGATAGTTAGGCAATCAAATATATCACCTTCACTATAAACCTTAATTGTCGAGTTCAACCAATTGAGATAGTTGTGCTCAAGAAACCATAGACATATTGATTTTAGTTAGATGACTACAAATCTAATATATTGATTAGCTAAATTTAGAGTCTAAATTTAAATAGCTAAATGATAATATAAATGTGAGGAGAATTACAAAAAATAGTACTTCCTTTAAACTCACATCTTAAGAAAAAATGATGCATCCCAAAGTCTCAATCAAAATATCATTAGTAATTTACAAAGACCCTCTGAGTGTACATACGATTGCCAACGAGTACAATGATTATATAAGAACTCTTTAGTGTGCATTATATTGGGAATCTTGATCAATAAGTATACCATAAAGTGAATTACCATACACATAACCATGGGCATAAAATTTCCCATAGTAACTATTGTGAGGAATCTCATCATTTGAAAAATAATCAATGTTGTAGAGGAAGAAGTGCCCTTATAAATCATACCCACAAAATAATTCTCATATTAGTGAAAATAAGCCTCCCAAACTCATGTATAGTCACCTCATGCTCAACATGTAAATTTGAGTTTTAGATTGATTGTGTATGAGAAATTATTTTGTATAAATCTTTATTTTTTACTAGGAGGAGCCATTAAATGATTACCACCATCATTTACACCCTTCAAATGAATCATATTAGCATCAATCAAATCTTAAATATTATGCTTTAATCCAATCTTACATTGTGTATCATGTATAATAAATCCATGATGATTCTAAAATGCATGTTTGTCATATCCATTAGGTGTACCTCTAGATGCACTCAAAGGGTCAATAGGGGGAGTGTGGTCATTTTTAACTAGGTAAGCTTTTAATACCATTATATAATGATTCATTCAATCTTGCAAGTCTCCTAAAAGTTTGTGTCTTGAGATTAATCATTTGAAGTTGTAACATTTGAGTGGCAAGATAAATTTTCTCTTGTTTATCATTGTCCTTTTGAAATCTATCTTGCTTTTGGAACTTAGAAGGATAGGATGATGAAGATGAATCAATGGAATAATGAAACTTAAGTGCATTTACCTTTGAAAAATTTAATATCACGATCCTCATATCTACATAGAAACCCATAAATGAAGCTGAATAATTTAGGTATACACTTTTCCCAATAGTAGATAATAAACCCAACAAATTTATGCAAAAGGTCATCTCAAATATGATGATACATTTATTTCATAAAATAAATAAAATATAATCACAAGATCATGTGTATGCTCATTTATGTCTTACTTGCAATCAAAAAATTTGATTTAGTAAATTTCTATCCCACAATCACATTGAATAATTAAAATTAAACATTGAAATTTGAAAAAATGAATGAATAAAATTATGTGAAAGAGAATAAAAGCACTCTATATCACAATCCTCTAAGGTGCAAGGGAAGATCTTAGCCAAAAACTTGTCATAATTGATAAAATGTGAGCGTATAGCATTTAAGAAGCACAACTATGTCAATGTATTACCTTTATAATTATACATATCAAACCAAATTGCCATAATTATCATCAATAAAGGACATATCAAAATCTCAAGTGCAAGTGGATTATGTTTTATTTCCAAAGATTTGTCTTCTTTAAAATCCACGAGGCAATGCAATATCTTTCTTCTCCTTTCTAATAAGTCTTTGAAAATTTAGTGGGTCAAGGGTGGAGAGAGGTACATTAGATGTAGGAGTAAGAGAAGTAGAGGAGGGAAATAAGTATGTTGTGATGTAATAGAAGGAGATTGAGTAAAGGAAACATGAAGAGACATAACACTAATAGGAGGAACATGAAAGGTAGTGGAAACACTAGAATGATGAGATAGTCATGACATTAGTTGGATGGGATGAGAGGTGGTTATAACACTAGTTATATGAGAATGAGAAGTAGGAGCATAACTAATGGAACAAGAAGAATCAAAGGAAAAGGTTTAGACATGCCTATTAGTCACATTGTGTGAAGTAGGGACAAGGAGAGGTTTAACATCAAAAGAGGTGAAGAAATATATACCATAAATAGGGAAAAAATGAGGAAGTACAAAAGAAGAAGTTTGGGAAGGAGAGTGAAAGGCACATCTATGTCTTCAAGCACCTCTAATCCATATTGATTACAAATAAATCAATTATGAAGAGCTTCAACCAAATGTGTAGTATTAGCATCATTACCCAACTATGTAAGATTAAAAGAAAGCATCCATGCAATTAAAGAAATATCCTCTTTATCTATTTATTCTACATGAGCTTCATAATTAAAATACCACCCCCCACCCCCACCCCCCACCCCAATTTATATAAGTTATAGCATTCAGATTCTCAACCATAATATTCTTAACTTGACTCATTATGGCCATGGTATGATTCACTTGGGGACTTCTCAAATGGTAGGGAGGAAAATGATGAGACCCTGAAATATACAAAAGACACACCCTAAGAGGTAAAGGCTCTAAATATGTCTTAGGTTTGTTATAGAAACCAACAAACCAAAAGACACTTAGATTTAAAAAGTAAACCAAAAAACAAAACCCTAAAGGCCAAATTTTATGGGTTCACAAAAATGAAAGGAATAAATCACATCCATAGAAATGTCTAGGATTTCAACTTAGGAAAATAAGCTATCACAATGAATTAGCCTAAATATACGAGCTAAGATAATAACACCATAGAGCTTATTTTTGGTAAACAACAAAGAAGGATAAAGGACTTAACTTTATGCATGATTTGGTGGTATTCTATTATAAACTACGTGTAATGACTTAGTTTGATGCTCTATGATAAAAAATATGATGATATGAAATTAAAAATGTTGGATGCTTTTCTATTTGCTCTATTTTATTTTTTATTATAGAAATGATCTCTACAACTACAAATTCAACCATTGTTTATGGATTTGATTTAGCCCCACTTGATTGTAAAAAAATGCTTGTCTAAGGTATTTGATTCTACAATTTAAAACTAGGTCATATATGTAGATATTGTGGGAGTTTACTATGCAGAGGATATTCTCCTCAGTTAAACCCCAACCCCCTAAGCCAAGTTAACAATGTGAACAAAATTAAAGATAAGTTAAGCAACCATGCACACGACCCAATTATTTACTATTGATTCGTATGCTAATGCTAATCGATATTATGATGCTCAAAATATAACTCAAAGTGATAGAGAAATGATTCAAGCATGTGATGAAATGATTCAATTGGATTAGGGTTTTTTCTTTATACAACATCCTAACATGCAAATCACACATTTTTTTCTCAATTCAACAAATAATGACTAGTAGGAAGGGAGTTGACTTGGGCCTAAGATTAAATTTGAATTTAAAAGTTAGGGTGTTTAAATCCATTTCATCTTGGGACAAGGAATGAATAATAATCATAGAGTCCAAACTCTAGGAATGTATGAAGGTAGGTTTAGGTTAATTTGATAGTTTTTATGTAAAACATATCATTCATACACTAGTCATCACATACAAGACAACCCCATCACAATTAGTCAAGAATAGATGGGAAAGTGCAATGTATACACTCTTCACCCTTACAATATCTAGAGGGGTAATAAATTAATGCAATTTTAAACACCCTCTCAATATTTTAAGAGTTGAGTAACATAAACAAATTACTAATATGATTAGTGTAAGATAACAAAAAAATGTAAATTACTTGTGCTCAATTGAAATGAGAAGGAATTAGGGTTTGCATACCTTGAAAAAATTAAATTTACTATATGACACATGATAAAGAGTTGAAATTAGAGATCCAAGACAAATGAATCTTGGGAATCTATGTGCCATGGAAAAAATTGCACTAGTGATTTTATCCTAAAAAATTACAATCTAATAGAATTGTGAACTTGTCTAGAGAAAAAATGGACCTTCAATACTTGCAAGAAGTGTTTTCTAGGTGCAATTGAGTTAAGAAAATAAGGGGTGATGCTAGAGAGTACCATGAAGCTTGTTATGCAAGTATTGAGTTTTAGGACTTTCTTGTAGCACAATTAAACCCTAGGATTTAATTAATGATAAGAGTAAAAAGCTGATGGATTGGTAATAAATGTTGATATGTGGATGATGTGAATGACACTAAGTTGATCACTTAGTAAGCCAATGTGTGATTGCGTAAGAGAATATTATTTGAATTTGTACCTCGAGAATGGATTTCACTTGATATTAGGAAGTTGAGTGTTATTATTGTATGACAAAAAATGACTAATGCAACTGATGTACCTACAAAAGCAGATAAACTTTCAATTCAGCTTGTTAAAAAAGTCTTTTCTTATTCATTCATCATATGTGTAAATGACCTAGGATAATGTCTATAAATACACAACCCTAGACACATGAATTTGAATTTTAGTGTGAACTGTAATGGATAGTTAAATTTAGAAATATCAACCTTCAAATGAGGGAATTTAAATTTTAAAATCACGAATGAAATTAGACTAATAACCTTGTTCATGGATCAAGGTCATGATTTCAATCACATTCTAGGTGAATGAAATGTTAGAGAATAGATTAGAGGGTTTTTGTATGAGACATAATAGCATATCTAAGTGATAGATCGAGTTCTTGAATAAAACGTACACCAAAATAATCAAATCATAGATTTTAATCATGCATCTAAAACATCAACCCAAAATAACCTAAAACTAAAACCACAAAAAATGGAAGTGCACACTTTTCTTGCTATTATCTAATCCATTTGACTTATTTTGAATATCCTTAATATTAATATAATTTCTTTGTAGGTATTACTATTTTATTTTCTTTGATAAAGCGTACCAAATTATTCAATTTTTAATTAATTATAATTACAATATAAATCTTCTTAATTAAGTGTAAGAGTGCGGTCCTGTGGAGGGGCTTGGCTTGGGGATTTATTTTCATGGAGCAAGCAGTCCCATGAAGCAAAACAAATTATGTTACAGGATTAATTGGAATCTTTTCCTAAAAAATAGCAGCCCCTACCTTGTAGGACTGCAAATTTCAGCGGGTAAAATTAAATAAATGAGACCACCCGCTTTAAAATAATTCTAAAATATCTCAACAGCACCCACTGAATTTTTTATGGAAACCCCTACATAGAACCTTTCCTAAGACCATCTACTATGATATTTTGCTCCAAGATTTTATATTATTTTTTAATGAAGTCTATTTAATGAGGAACACTGTCGGTGAGGCCAGACTGTAAACGAAAGCACCATTCGTGGGGTTTAAGACTCTAATATTTATTCTATGCTATAGAATACATTTACAGGACTAATGCTTAAAAAAGGTGTTTAAAACACTTGAAACAAACAGTGAATCCTTTTGGGAGCGACAGATAAAAATGGAAGGAGATGGAGATGGAGTTTTCGCAGATTGCTCCTTTGCAGATTTGGGTCTCAACCCTGTTCTTTCTGAACAACTAGAAGGTGAAAAAATAGATTTTATTTTCTTTGGCTGGCACGTTTGATAAATAGATAACTTTGGATGAAAGCATGATATGTTGAACAATTTTATATGCAAAACAAGAAGATATTTATTAGTATAAAGCGTGAAGATTACAGAGAACACATCCCAGAACAAGGAACACAAAATGACAGGAGTACAAAATCAGCAACGAACTCGATTTTTTTGACCTTGAATCCTAGGTGGCTTGTTTGCCAGCAGCTATGTTTTCAGAAGTTTCTTTTGATCTGATTTCGACACTTTTCTTTCTTCCCAAGCTTTTTGGCTAATAAAAGGAGAAACAAAAATGTCCTTTACCACTACTAGACCATCATCTGGGGAAGGAGGTAAATTTTCACCTTTACCATTTTCTATAGTGCTCCTTTTCTGGTAGTGCGGGGTCATCCTGCACTGCTGCCTTATCTGAAACCACTTCATAAATCTTCTCTTCAGAAGCTCCTAAATTTTCCGTAGCATCCACCCCCGGGGACAAGGTCCAAAAAGGGTTAGAGGAAGAAGGATTTTAACATATTTATCTTGATTTTCTTTCTCGCTGTTTTATTTTCTAATTGGTTTTTGGAAATCTTCTTTTTTGTTATCATTGGATTGAGGCTTCTTAGGGCAGTTCCATTGGAAGTGCCCATGCTCATGACAAAAGTTACATTTGAAGGGAATACACGGAGTCAATTTTTTGATTGTGGTCAATTTTTTTGATCTTTAAATCAATGGATTCAGAAAATCATTTGAAAATCCGCCTCCACACAGATATGATCAACTGAGATTTTTTTTCCTTTCGGCAGAGTCTGTGTCTTATATTTTCTAATATCATTGCCTATAACTTTAGAACTTCTTCAATCCACAACCACACGGGAAGGAAGGCGAGTCTTACCCATACCAGCACCTTTGATGGTATATCTTTTGTTGAGTCAAAATCAATTTTCAAGTCATCTACGTATAGACCGCTGGAGCCCATAAACCAAGGGCCATTATGAAAAATCAGGTCTTTCTCCTCTTTTACTGATAAGGTTGCCAAGCAGAAACCCCTCACACACCAAGAAATGTTGATGTTGCCTTTTATCTTTGGCCTCCATTCTTTATCTATCCAATTAGTCAACAATTTATAAAAGGGCCAAGCACCTGTGAACTTGCCTATTAGAGCCTTTTCAAAATACTTGAGAAGCAGGTCCATAGATTTCCCCATGGAAATATCAATCGAAGGAGAATCATCCCATTTCTGAACCATATGTAGAGTTTATTACCAATCCACAAATTGGGGAGGTCTGTTGCAATTGTGGGGGTAGTGTTTGAAGTTGGACCAACACCCAATCTAGCTGCAGCATCATGGTACAATCATGAAGCCATGGGAGAGGGCCGAGGCAGTGCTTGCAGAGCCAAAAACACAAAAAAGAAAACCGAAACCAGGCAATAAACCTTGCCAACAAAACCCAAGGAGAAAAACTTTGGCCGAGCTTGGTATGTGCACAAACAAACTTGGAGTGATCATGAAAACCAAAGGCCCAAAGAGAACAGAGTTGGGAGGTTTCAGCTGAGCTAGGTGGCTGCTTGGTTACAGCGAAACTCTAGAATACTGATGTAGGAGCATCTGTGGTTGCAGGCAATCTTGCATCAACAAAAAATGATTAAATTTTGGTGTGACATAGTTTGAAAAATATTTTGAGTATTTAGTTGAACTTCCTTGTCAAAAAATCAGAATTTAATAATTGGACAAATTTTGGTTATAAAGTTGTAATGTGAAATAGTGCTGGAAAATGCAAATTTAAATGTTTAATTGGCAAAAAGGCAACTTGGGTGTTGGATTTTTCTGGGAGTTTCAAATTGTTGCATGACATTCAAAAATTCCTCATTAGTGCTGGCAAAGTGGGACGCCCATAATATGCTGGTTGACAATTTCAAAAATCAGGATTAATTATGAGAAATGGAGAATCTTGGTGTTGACAATTCATGGCCTGTCTTCCTGGAAGTGGTGTAAACATGCATTGGAGAGTCAAACATTTGTAATTTTGAAATTTAATTGGTTTTCCAGATTGGGCGTGGAGTTGGAGAGTTTTAAAGTTGAAGGAGATAGTGGTTGCTGAAGAGTTAATTTTTGACAATGTTGTTTTGATTTTCAATTTCCAGAATTTGGAGTTGGAGAGGTTGGGCATGGCTTTTCTTGGGGAGTGATTGCAGACATGGTTGTAGCAGGTTGGAGGTGGTAATCAGTAGCAAATAACTTTGCAAGATCATTGGTGCATTGTGCCATTGATTTCCAGAAGGAAGTTGTAGGTAAAGAAGATGAAATTGCAAGAAGAAGGGAGATTGAGGAGAAATCACCTATGAATGATCTTGTTGCCTGTAACAGATCATAGAATCTGATTTTTAATGTTATTCATTAGTTTGGAGGGCTGCATAAGTTGTCTTTTCAATTTGGTTGTAATTTCCATGTGTTGTAGGAGACATTGACCAATAAAATTCTCATATATGTTGCTGATTTTTGGTGTTGATTTAATTGAAGTCTAAAATTGTTTATTGTATAATTGGAGAGTGTTGAGAGTTGTAGGAACTCTCTTGCATTAGTGGTATCAGAGTGGGTTGGGTTGTTCCTGAGTCTGTAGGCAGAGCATCGAAGAGAGGCAGTTTGCAGCAGGACCTGTGAGTTGTGGGTGTTGTGAAATGCCTCTGAGAGTAGCCCAACGTGGTAGAGGTGGAGGTAGAAATCCTTCTGGTATGAAATATTTCAGAGCCCTTAGAAGGCAAGTAGAGACATTGCAGTAAGAGCTACGTAGAAGAGTTGAACATAGAGGAAGAGATGAAAGTGAAGATGAAGTTGAGAATGAGGATCCATTCGAAGAAAAAGCTTATGATGAAATTGATCCTGGAGAAATCAGATTATTGAGAGCCATTTCCAAGATCGGGAAGAGACCAAAGATGAAGGTTTCAACATTTAATGGAAGTTTGAATCCAGAGGAGCTCATAGATTGGATAAATGACATGGAAGAATTCTTTGAATTCAAAGAGATTGAAGACCTTGACAGAGTGAAGTTTGCAAAGACAAAGTTGAAAGGGCATGCAAGTATTTGGTAGAAAGAAATACAGATTGAAAGAGGTAGGAGAGGAAAGGAAAATATTACAAAGTGGGATAGAATGGTTGAGAAGCTTAAGGGACATTTTATTCCAATGGATCATGAGTTGGAATTATTAATGAAGATACATGGATTGAGACAACAAGGAAAATCAGTTAAAGAATACATTGAGGAGCTTCACACTCTTTTGATTAGAACGAGACATTTAGAAGCCAACAAGGAGAAGATAGCAAGATACATTAATGGATTGAAGCCAAGCATTCAAGAAGAACTAAGTCTGGTAAGAATTTTTAGTTTGGAAGAAGCTTATCAATTTGCTTTGAAAGTTGAGGAAAAGTTGAATAGAAAATTTGAGAATTAACAAAAAAGAAAGGGTAGAGCTTATGTGTAGCAAAATGAGGATGAACAACAAATTAATGACACTAAGGATAGGAAAGATGAAAGAGGTGAGAGTTCAAACAAGTCTCGTGAGCAAAATTTCAGAGGAAGAGGAAGATTAGGTAGAGGATTCATAAGAGGAGGCTTTCAAGGAACTTGTTTCAAGTGTGGAGAAGAGGGACATTGAGTTTATGATTGCCCTCATGATCAAGAAAGAACCAATGGGATTGAAAAAAATGCAAGGGCAAAAAATGTGAATGAGGAAGATGCAGAGTCATCACATTCCAAAGATGCAGAAAGTGGAGAAGCACTTGTTATAAGAAGAGCCTTGATGAAGGAAGGAAAGGAGCCAGATCAAAGGAAAAGATTATTCCGAACAAGATGTAAGTGTGAAGGTAAAGTATGTAATGTGATTATTGATGGTGATAGTACTAACAATCTTGTTTTTGAAGAGATGGTAAATAAATTGAAGTTGGAAAGAAGAAAACACCCGCATCCATATAAAATTGTTTGGTTACAAAATGATAAGAAAGTTTTGGTCAGCGAACAATGCTTAGTGAAATTTAAGATAGGATAGTATTATGATGAGATAATGTGTGATATTATGCCTATGGATGTTTGCCATGTTTTGTTAGGAAGACTTTGGCAATTTGATAGGTGTGCAGTGCATGATGGGTATGCCAATACATACTCCTTAATGAAGGATGGAATCGAGCACAAGTTGAAGCCATTGACTAATGAAGAAGGAAAGGTATGTAACAACACTGAAAATTGTTTGATTAATGGTGTTAAACAGTTAGTGAAGGAGGATGAGGATGGAGATCATGAATTACTAATGCAGGTTACAGTAGTGTTGATTGCATTCAAGATGGGTAGGGTGAAAGTTTTAGTGGAGAAAGAAGATATAAAATCTGTTTTTTGTGAAAATGTGTTAAAACTAATTTATTTGAGCATGATAAGATTAATTTAGAAGAGGATATTGCAGCAATGAATGCATTGGTAAATGAAGGTGCTACAATTAAAAGTGTGGAAGCAAATGAGCAAGTAGAAGTTGAGTTGTTTGATGAAGAGATTGCTGCAAATGAAGACTTTATGATTGCTAGTTTATTGTAGGATGGGAAGGATGAATCTCTTGTTTGTTTTACTAACATTGATGTGAGTGCAGAGGATGAAAATATTGCAGCTGAAAGTTATCTTTTAGAAGGCAAGGAGAAAGAGAAACACAACATTGAAACCAAGATTGGCGAGGAACAAGTTGTTGCAGCAGTGACAAAGAAAGATGTAAATGCATGAATTTTATGATTTTACTAAGGTAGAGGAAATGGATGCTTATGATTTTCCAGATTTTCATAGTGCATATTGATGGGAGTTGGATTATGTGAAAAGAGGAGAAAGGGAGGAAAACTGAAGGATGGAAGAGACATCAAATTGCAGGGAAAGGTGAGAAAGAAAGTTCAGGCAAATAAGGCAGATGGATGGATTCAGGATGAGCATGGCATTTACAAATGTTTATGAGTTTCACTCATGAAACATTTTCTTTCTACCATGGGTGTTTGATGAGGAGCATCCGTGGTTGCAGATAATCTTGCATCAACGGAAATTGATTAAATTTTGGTGTGACATAGTTTGAATAATATTTTGAGTAATTTAGTTGATTTTCCTTGTCCAAAAGTCAGAATTTAATAATTGGACAAATTTTGGTTGCAAAGTTGTAATGTGAAATAGTGTTGGAAAATGCAAATGTAAGTGTTTAATTGGCAAAAAGGCAACTTGGACATTGGATTTTCTTGGAAGATTCAAATTGTTGCATGACATTCAAAAACTTCTCATTAGTGCTGGCAAAGTGGGAAACACATAATGTGTTGCTTGGCAATTTCAAAAATCAAAATTAATTATGAGGAATGGAGAATCTTGGTGCCGGTAATTCATGTCCGGTCTTCTTGGAAGTGGTGTAAACATGCATTGGAGAGTCAAACATTTGTAATTTATGAAATTTAATTGGTTTTCCAGGTTGGGCGTGGAGTTGGAGAGTTTCAAAGTTGAAGGAGATAGTGGTTGCTGAAGAGTTGATTATTGACAATGTTGTTTTGATTTTCAATTTCCAGAATTTGGAGTTGGAGTTGGAGAGTTTCAAAGTTGAAGGAGATAGTGGTTGCTGAAGAGTTGATTATTGACAATGTTGTTTTGATTTTCAATTTCCAGAATTTGGAGTTGGAGAGGTTGGGCGTGGCTTTTACTGGGGAGTGATTGTAGACATGGTTATGGCAGGTTGGAGGTGTTAATCAGCAGCAAATAACTTTGCAAGATCATTGGTGCATTGTGCCATTGATTTCCAGAAGGGGGTTGCAGGTAAAGAAGAAATAAATTGCAAGAAGAAGGGAGATGGAGAACTCACCTGTGAATGATCTTGTTGCTTGTAAGAGATCACAAAATCTGATTTTTAATGTTCTTCATCAATCTAGAGGGCTGCATATGTCTTTTCAATTTGGTTGTAATTTCCATGTGTTGCAAGAGACATTGAGCAATAAAATTCTCATATATGTTGCTGATTTTTGGTGTTGATTTAATTGAAGTCTGAAATTGTTTATTGTATAATTGGAGAGTGTTGAGAGTTGCAGGAACTCTCTTGCATCAAATACCCACATGGCTTTTCCTTTTGCTTCATTTCTAATGTCTTTTTTGATGTTCATGTTGAACAATTATTAGCAGTGGTTTTTCGAACTATTATTTGAAAGGTCATATGAATCCAGTAGATTTGCAGCAACTAGTACACAAATGACAAATCCGCAGCCTGAACAATAGGTGTTGTATTATACTGAGCTCATTTGATTTGATGTATTTTTGTTTTCATATATTTTGCAAAGTGGGATTTGGCTTGGGTGGGATTTTAAATATTTTTTTTCCAGTTATGAGGTCAGTTCGTAGGGTGTAGAGTTTATTTTGATGATGAAATGGTTAGAATTAGGACTTGTTGGTGGTCATGATATATGCAATATGACTGGCAGAGTTGTAACTTCCCATGGATCAGCTTAAACACAAACCTAGGACCTTCTTATGACTTTTTTTAGCAGGCTGGTGTTCTTTACCACCCAAGCTACAAAACCTTCTAGCGTTTGGGATTTGGCTTGTTTTCTAACAACAGTGTTCCACGAGGATGTGTCCCCCCCAAAAAACCCCATGTTTCCTAGAGGGGGACGTCTCAGAGACTTGAGGACTTGGGGGGGACATTCCCCCACCAGCCCACCACCAACGCCACCATCCCACCACCAATGTCGCTGTCTCCAAGACACTGCTAGAACTTTGAGGATGCTGGGGTGTCCTCAAGACGTCTAGGGGACTCCTAGTTGTCTCCAAGATGTATAATTCTTATACTTATACATCTTTTTATAACTATTTTTTCAAGTACTATATGTATTTCAGCACCCTACCGCCCCCCCGCCGCCGTCCCCCTGCCGTCCCCAAACTTAGACCCCCCATCCCCGAAACGCGTCCCCTACCATACCCCTGTCCTCGTCCCCGAAACCCCGTGGAACACTGTCTAACAACAATAGTGTGCCCTAGCAAAATGAGACCATGCCAGCCTTAAGGACCCTTACAACTTCTCAAATTTTATGTAAAGACTTTTTATCAGTTGACAAATGCTTAAATAGCACGCCTATCCAATTAGTCACACCTTTATTTGCATCAGTTGAATGCAGCCATTAATCACATGGACATATGCAAAAGGAGTTGCATTTTGTACAAATAGATTGGAATCCCTGAAACCTTTTCCATAGGCTTGAAATCCCTTTCCAAGTTTACATGAGTTGTGATACTTGGTCTGAATTCCTAGAGAGCCGCTGAAAATGTCCAGAATGTTTCCAGAAAATTCAAAGTTATTCTATCAGTTTCAAACTATTTATCAGGAGTTTTCACAAGTTTCCTGCTCTGGACCTTAGATTTCCAAATTGTTTCTTAAGTTTCCAGCATCGATTCTAAGAATTTGCAGAAGTTTCTGCTGTTCCGATGCTGTTACATTCTGATTCTCCTCTTCCCATGATTTCCTTACCTAGCTTACCTTCACTTTCGGTATGTGTGCTTTCAAAGTTTCCTTCTTGTTGTTCCCATTTCAGACTCTTGGTGCACTCTAGCAGTCTGTAGGTATATGGTAAGGAGTTACGGTTAAGGGCAGAGTATTGACCTTCTGCCATTTCTGACACTTTTCCCTTTTAGTTCCTTACTTCTTACCATTTGTTTAAGAAGTCTACCCCAAAATCTCAGTTAAGAAGTCTACCCCAAAGTTTCACCCCTTTCCTGATCCAGCCATCCCCCACTTTTGATATTCACTTTTCCAAATTTCCATGGGCCGATTTTGGTTTCCTGGTGTGCTATAGATATATGGTAAGGAATCATTGTGAAGGGAAGAGTATGGAATTAGGTAAGAGGAGTTGGGTTCTTACTCAATTGGGAACTTATTTTAGTTTATTGTGAATTCTATTCTTTAGATTGGACCAATTAAATGGTAGGCTCGATATTTCCCAGACAAGATCTTAATCCTTCCAAGTGGAGAATTGTATTGCTATTGACTTAAGCTATCAAAACAAAATGTAGATTATTCATTTTTGAATTGAATACCATATCATAGGAGGTGGTTTCATCACCTTGCTGAATATCTGCTATTTTATAAATCTTCTACTAGAGAAAATGATCTACTTTGAACTGGTGATGTTGGCTATTTGTTCTTTTCATCCAACCGCATTTAGGTGATGGATCATACTCCTCTGGAGCTGGGATGTGCATATTAACAGGTTTTGTTGTCTACAGAATTTGACATAAATATTGGTTGGTTCTGAAATTCAGAGCTTGAGAACACGGACATCTTGTTGTCTCTAATGTATAATTCCTTCTAAAATTGGATTTTGAGAAAAACATAATTTCCTTGTTTGTTTTTTTGTTTTTATAGTTTGGTAAGTCGTAGGTTGCTCTTCTACTTTATAGAGTACTTCATTGTATTATGTACTAAATTTGTGTGTCATTGATGGTGTCCTTGCAAGAACAAATTGTGTTTAGGAGTATGCCTGCATAAGGAAAAAGTTGTCAGCTTCTTGGAGATTTTGACTGCTGTTAAAAGATGTAATGAATTTGTTTTCACTTCAAATATGCTATTTTACTGAAGTAGTTTGCTGCACTTTGGTACAGGTAGAATGGGCTTCAAAGTCCCAACTCTCATCCAGAAGCAGAGTATTCCAATCATCCTGTCAGGATGTGACGTGTATCCATTTGTTCCCTTTCCTTAACATACATTTCAATCAGGAATCATTTTGATTCTTGAGAAACTTGAATTATATGCTGGTGTTGAAATGTGGACGCTAAGCAGTTAGTTTTCATTAATGAAAAGAAGGCAGACTTGTGAATGCAGGAACTGGTACTGGCAAGACAATTGTATACCTTGCACCTATTATTCACCACATGCAAGCATATGTTCCTCGTATCAATCGCTCTGATGGAACTTTTGGTAAGAACTGAATTCCCAATAAAATTATTTCTTGTAATGAGTGGATCTTTGATTATTTGTGTATATTACATTGATTGCCAGATTCTTTATAAGCATAATCTTTATTGCTATCTTGTCTTACTCAGCATCAATAGAAACTATGTGGGGTAATGAATTTATTATGATTTTTATAATTTTTAGAGAAAATTGCAACTGTTAAGGAGAGAGTGGATTTGGTTTTAGTGGGTTCTAGTAATCCAATTTAAGGCAGAGATGTTAATGATTTTGATTTTGAGTTTATTGCTAAAACTTCTAATTGTCAATCAGAATGCATCATTTACCTAGCATAGTAAAGGGGCTGAACATTTATTCTAGGTCTTCTAGAGTTTATATTATTCTAATATATTTTTAATGTTCTCCATAATCACTTTCCTACTATATGTCATGAATAGTCTGTCATTTTTCACACACAATACTAGCAACACTAATAACAGTGTTCATAGAAAATCAAATTTCACACAAAATGACATTGAGATTAGAAGCTAGAATAGGATACAGTTTCGCCTTTTTGTTTAATAAGGAGGGAAAATCAACCATATAAAACTGAAAACTCTAAGTTACTGAGTTGCCATGTGGTTTGAAAATTTTCCACAATTGAGTGATTGGTGGAAGATGTTATCATAAATTTCAATATCTGAGTTAAATGTTGAACTTGAAACTCTTCTTGATTTGACCTTGTCATTGGTTAATAACTCCTTGGACACAAGATCTACTATTATTGAGTCACTATGTGGGAGATGTTATATGTACTCACATTGCTAGATATTGAGATGCTTAGTTGCTAAACAGGTCATTGTGGAGTCGTTTTGTGGTCAGAATAATCTCCCCTTTCTTCTCATAGATATCTAACTTCATAAGTCATAGGTCATTGTGGATTCATTTTGTGGTCAGAATAATCTCCCCTTTCTTCTCATAGATATCTAACTTCATAAGTCATAAGTAACTCGTTTGTCTGATGTGCTTTTCTAGAAAAGGGCTTAAATATCTCTTTCCTTGCTCCCTGGTCCTTCATTTCACTTTTATATGTATTTCTCTATTCCCTGGGGAGGCAGTTAAGCCATATAACATTTCAACCGTTCACTTTATCTCCATGTTGCTTTATTGTCTATGGTGATTTTGTACCTCCTTTCTGCAGTTTAACTTCAACTTTAAAATGGTTCTTTTCTGTGTTTTTTATCCCAGAAAGTGTTGGCCAGTGCTGTCTTATTATCTCTTATTTTTGACTTTTCTAATCTCACTGGGGGCATTTAGGCTTTTTCCTTTTTGAATATTGTGAAGGGTACTTTATGCTCACTCTTTCCCTGTATGAATTGTTCCTTGTGCCTTGGTTCATCATAAGATGATCTAAACTTTAGTAAGGGTTTCATCATAATGTTTGAAGCTGTAACATCGTTTCTCTAATACTTTGTCCATTGCTTGATGAGCAACGTGACAAATTTCCCTTTAAATATTCAAGTGTTCAAGGATATATGAGTAATGATCACTAAAGAAAGCACTATATTGGGAAGATGGGATGACCTATGAACTTGTTGTCACAGTTAATTTCCCTAGTAGTGCTTTAACATAATCTCTCAATTTCTATAATATTGTCCAAAATAGCCACTCCTATACTTATCTTGGGTGGTTGTATTGCAAATTGTGAACAAGCATCTCTTAAATTCTACCACAAATTTGTCATATGAAATATACCCCTTAATTTTTTGCCTTTAATTTTCAGTTACAACAATGCAAATCATGCACCCGTTAAGAATTAGCTCTTAAACCAAAATACAACTGAAATAACTCTAACCAAGAATGCGCCCTAAAACCATTTGAGGAGGGGCGGGCATATGGTCAGAAGATCCCTAGGATCTAATAACTTGAATTACAATTGGAAATGAAGAGCTAAACTCGACACCAAGAATGTGCACGCAAGATCCTTTTGCAAGGCGAGGTGCTAACATATGGTGGAGTGCTAGATTAACTGAAAGTAAACTTCTTCTGCAAATGTAGGCATCCACAAGCGGTGGGAATACTCCACTTATTACGTGGGTGTGATTATTACAAACAATTATAGGCGGCAAGCCAGCCAATTGACCTCACTTCCACTTAAACTGTGGGGGGTATACAATCCACACAACCACTTTATTTCGTGGGGGGAATTACAAACAAAGTAAATTGTAGCAAATAAACAAACTACTGTTAGTACTACTAAACAACTTACAAATCATTAAATAACAGCTGCAATGAATCAACAAGAATTCCCAAACAATCAATGGTTAGAGTATTACTTCCTCTAACATTTACAATATGAATAGATGCATCAATGTAGCTCAAAACAACGAGATAATTAAACACAACTAATCTGATCAGAAACAGAAAGTACAGAAAATCAGACCAGCAGGTTATAGAATCACCAATTTGGATGTATCTTTCCCGAAACCACTCAGAAAGCTCCCAAACCACAGCCAAACAACAGATAGGAGATGTGCGCCCAAACTTCAAGGAGAAAATGAGCCAGAAACAATAGCAACAAGAGGCACGTTTCCCAATGCAGCCAAGTGAGATGGTACGGCCTGCCAAGAGGGTCGACCTTCTCTTAAAAAAATCTGCACTCAACTGAAAATTACGAAACTTTCCAAAAAGGGGCACCCTTCACAATAGGATAGCATGGACGATCACCCAGAATGAAACAAAAATCCACATTGAAGCTATGAACAGAAATCAGCTTCAGCCATGGCAAATCAGCAACTTCAAAAACAGGCTTTACATCAGCAACCTATTAGATTTCATCAAATTAAAGCTCCATCTGTATTTCAAAGTGAAATACAGCCATGATAATCCACCTAGGAAGCCATAGTTGCAGGCCCGAAAGATGGAGTGAATTTGCTAAGCTTCCTCTTAGCCAGGTTCTGGTTTCAAACCAGCAGCATAACACTACTTTCCAATTTTCAAAGATCCGAATGAATGAGCAAAGCATCAATAAATAAGCTTCCAAAGAGGAGATGAATCAACTGTAACCTCCAAACAAGAAACTCTTCAACTTCTCCAAGAGGTGTCCATTTCAAAAAACATTTTTTTTTGAAATATTTAAAACTCTTCATATTTCTCCCAAGTCGTCCCATTTAGAGGAATAAACATTTAATAAAATATTAAATGTATCACTTTATGGCCCCAACTTAAAAACAACTTAAAGTCATTAAGCTAGGCGTGGGGTACAACTTCAAAACACAATTTTAACTAAATATAAAACTTAGTCCAAGGAGACAATTATCACCAAATTGGAAACTAAGACATTACCAAAATCTGGATAATGAACTGCACCATACTGCTGATGAAGACACTGACAAAAAAGACTTACTAAAAATAGCCAATGCCAAAAATAGTAAGTTCACTGCAAACTCAACAGAAGGCCAAATTGAACAGCCACACTGAACTGCAAAAGGCTGAACTGTTGCTAGAATGATACTGCTATAAATTGACTTACCAAAAATAGCAACTACTATAAATAGTAAGTTTGCAAAACATCAATTGAACACCAATTGAGTAGTAAACAAGACTTACTATAAATAGTAAGTGTTTCCAAACGCCTTCTGAGCACAAACCGGGAAGCCAACATGACTTACTATAAATAGTAAGTGCCTGGAAAGGTTATCAGATGGAGATGCATGTTATACCATTCTGAAGCTCTCTGAAAACCCAAAAAACTCCCAGAAACACACTTCCAAACTACTGCATGCAAGCCTTCAAAAATGCATCTGAAACCTCCTATAAAATAGGAAACTCTAATTTTCCAATCTGCTTAGCCTACGAGTTTCCGGAAATAGGCTAAAACCTCAAGAAGAGCGTAGGGCTAAATTGGGGACATTACATCATAATTGTGAATAAACTCTGCAAAATTATATTACATCTCTTGTCATCTCTCAACCCATATAACTTAGATCTACTAATCTTGAGAAAACAGGTTCTTCTACTTCAGTTTTTGTATGAAGTCTGATTATTTATTCATTGATGTTTTGGCATAACATTGGTTACATACTAGTTATTTAAAATAGATAGAGCCCCAATTTGGTATCAGATATATTTAATTTTTGGCATATGTTATGATGGATAAGAGTATCCAAGCCAACTGTCTGGTGTGATTTTTTCATGTTAAGACATTTGCTCAACTGAATAGGTCACAAGAATCATGAAAACATAATCCAGTGCTTTTCTGATTTGAGATATTCTTTTATCGTGTGATTGAAGTCTGTGATGAGCAATGTAGGTGCTATAATGAGACAGAAATTCATTTGACAATGGCTTAATTATTTAGGAGGGATTTGTATATTCTCCATTTCTGCAATTTAATATTATTTTTGATATCTTTCCCAATACTAAACTGTAGTTTTCTTCAAAAGTTCAGTTGTAAGTGTACTTTCTTGGACTAGAAGATTTGAGATCTTCCATATGTTCATCTTGTCATTTTAGAAACATTCCAAAGGGTGTTTTGTACCAGGATTTGGAAGAACTTAATAGAGGGTAAAACTTAATATGATTATCAAAAATTCGGTTAAATTATAGTGTTGATTTAATGCTAGGAACTGATCTATCTAGTTCCAGCGTTGGTGCTTGTGCCAACACGGGAATTATGTATGCAGGTTTATGAAGTATTGCAGAAATTGTTGCACCGTTTCCATTGGATTGTTCCAGGATATATAATGGGTGGTGAGAACAGGTCAAAGGAGAAAGCAAGGTTGCGTAAAGGTTAGTTGATGTTGGCTTATTATATGGTTCAAGTATTCCACATTATTCGCAAGCGCTTCAAACAGGAGAACTGTTTGGAAGTTCATCAATTTAAGAAAACTAGAGAATGTCTTTGGACAAATTTCATCACCATAGCTTGAAGTCATGAAATCAAGAAAGTTATAAATATATAATATTGGGGTTCTATAAAAAGGGCTCCGGCTGAAGAACAAACCAAAAATCCACACAACAAGAACATTTAAAACATAAATACCTTTCTAAACAGGTAAATAAATGTCTACATTTTTCCTTTTTATTATGTGATCTCAGATTCATATGATACATAGGCTCCCTTTTAAAATATTTCTTTTTATTCTAAACTTCTCTCTGTTCCTTTACTTCCTCCTCTCCTTTTAAGGAATATTAAGACACCAGATATGATTGATTAATAACTGCTAAAGGATTCTTGAAGATTTGCATCTATATCCCATTCCTCCTTCTTAGATAACTCTGTAGGCAATCCAAAATGGTGAGAATCTCCCTGAAGGTTGTTTGGGTCTTAACACTTGTTGCATGCTATTATTGGAAGACGATTCTCCTGCATTCCTCAGAAGTAGATAAATTAACCAATTCTTTTTGCTTCCCTTTCTTCATGCCTTTTCTCTCCATAGAGTTATGCTACTGAGACAAAGGGGAATGGACTACCTTGAAATATTTAGGAGGCGAGGGGGAGGTACATCTGACATAATCTTATATGATCCCAGTTCAATATCTGCTTCAGGCACTGATTTTAGTTGCAACTCAGCTGAACCAGTATCCACCATTTCCTTTGATGAGCTCTCAATAGCCTTACTTATTGAAAGATGTGAATAATGATCCCCTTGCCATGAAGTTGCTTGCTTTACCAATTTAGGTTTTTCCTTTGTGCATTCCACTACAAATGACCCACGTGAAAGCATCTTCTGCAACAGAACAAAATGTCATCATAATCTATAACCTGTTTCCAAATCTGATCTTCCACTTTTAGCCATATCTCATTCAAAAGCCCTTTTGAAATATCTAATTCTACTTGTAACCTTTCTAATGTGGAGTTTATCCAATTATCTGTATTTATGTCAATAGACAAGAATTTTCCTATCAGATTTCCAATCCCCTGAAAACAAGCATCTACCCAAAACTGTAGTGGAAGATAAGGGAGTGTAATCGAAACAGGCATAAAAAAACATGCCTAGATCATTGGATTAAAAATTGGGAACCAAGGTTTAACAAGTAAACCACACTTATCGCAAAACCAGGGTCCATTGTCTAAATTGTTTATTTGATCCACCGATTTCTCAAATTGTAAATTTGTAATACAAAAAAACCTTGAGCACTTGGAAAAATGTCAATATTACCTTTTAACTTTTCTGCTCAGCTTCATGTAACCCAAGAATGCAGGTCTGCTAATCTTGGCCACAAAGCATGAAATCTAAAGATTAATCCCCGATTCTTGAGATTTTCTTCCTCATTAAGGACTTTGTGACCCAGATATAATATAGGATGTTCCCAAGAACAAAGGATAATGCTCACCTTGCAACATTTTTCTTGCTAAAGATTCAACCATTGCATTGCCCGTTTCTGAATAGAATCTTTCTTTTGCTTTGTCTTGAGCTCCAAAACGTACATGCACTGTTTTCCAGCCTTATCACAAATCCCACCCTTTGTGCCTTGCTTGCTAAGAGTAGGGGCCACAGGGGCATGCGAACCAGCAGGACCCTTTTGTCCTCCAATATCTGTAGGACCCTATCACTAACATCTTTTGCTGCATCTTCCTTGCTTCCTGTTACCAATGGAATCTTCTCTACACCACTTGGCACTTATGACTTAGGGTTTTTAGTAGCATGGGTCAGAAAGGCCATTTTGAATTGTTTTTGGCACTGCAGCTCTCTTGACATGAAGTCAAGAAAGTTAGTTGCACGTTACTTTAGGATATCTCATTCATATAAACCAGGAGTCAAGGGTTGGAGCCAATGCTATGATTGGAAGTTGGCTAAAATAGTCAACAACTTAGTTGGTAATTCTCTTCTTTTGTTAGATGTTGAGGTGGAATTGTCGTAGATAGGTGGACCACCTTTGGAATTCCCAACTGCTTGTTTATTTTAACTGGGAGAATGTGATGATTTTTGAAAAAGTTAGTTTTCAGTGGACCTAAACTGCCAAAAAAGGGGGCACACCATTGTGCTGTCACCTATAACATTTTAGGGTCTCTTTGCAACATTTTTCTTAAAAACTAAGCTAAAATTCTTATAAAACCAGAGGGTAGATACAAAGATCTTAACCCTAACTTGAACTTTCTGAAAAGTGACTTGGAAATATCCATGTACTCTGAATTGTACAAGGATGGGTGACTTCTACATTTTTGGGGACGCCCAGCTGCCCCAAGAACAACTGGAGGGCTGTCTTGGCATCCCCAAGGTATTTTGGAGATTTCAAGTCATTTACTTCTTTCAGAAAATTTAATAGACATTCTGGGGATGACTGCCAAGGCTTTGGGGAGATCCTGGGATGCCCTAGACCTGTTGCAGGTTTGCTCAGGGTGGCCTGGGGATGTTTTGTCCCTGTCTCCATGTCCTCCAAAAGCCAAAATTGCAAGGGATGTTGAAATTGCAGTCCCAAGCCTGGACGTGTCCCAGTCTAGCAGTGATTCACTAATACATATAATATTTTCCTTGTAAACTTTATATTGGTTTATTCTTTCTCAGGCAATTGCCTATAATTTATGAGTATTGGAAATTCTTCTGATACTAACAGGTTCTCCCATTTTAGGAATAACTATATTAGTTGCTACTCCTGGACGGCTTTTGGATCACTTAAAGCATACTTCATCTTTTGTTCATAATCGCCTTCGCTGGTTAGTCTGTGATGAAGCAGACAGGTATGTGCTAATACTTCTTGGTTGCGAACATACAGTTCATTATAGTTCAAATGTTTGCTAGTTTTTTTCTTTTAAAACTCTTATTTATAGGTGCATCATGTGTATACAGACGGTAGCAAAAAATTCTTTTTGTGGAAGAGTCTTTGTATTAATATTTATTTTGAGTTTGGCTACTTTTGACAATTCATTTTTTGAATTTGAAGCTGGCAGTCATTTTAAACATATATTGTGCTTGAACCAGAATTCTGGACCTAGGATTTGGTAAAGACATAGCAGAGATATTGACCCTATTGGAATCAGGGCAACTTGGATATGGGAATGAGAAGACAGCTAACTATGATCCTTCTAAAGATGAGTATCGGCGTCAGAACTTGCTATTGTCAGCAACTTTGAATGACCAAGTTAATAATCTTGCAAAAATCAGCTTAAATAATCCAGTCAACATTGGGTTGGAAGAGAGTAGGTCTTTCAATGGCAAGGTTGAAGCTTCCTCTGGTATTACCATAGATGTAGAAACAAATAAAGGTGCTCAATTTGATTCTAGTAATTCAACAACAGAATATAAATTTCCAGCGCAGTTAGTTCAAAGCTACATGAAAGGTGACTTCATATTTCATTAAATACACAACTGCCACTGTCAAAGTTTGTTAAAAACTTGAGCGTACTATATTCTTCCCTCTTTTTTTGATATTTGAATGTCATCTGCAGTACCTTGCGGTATGAGGTTGGTAGTGTTGTTGGCTCTTTTACAATCTCAATACACAGAAGAACCTTCTTGCAAGGTAAAATTAATATGTGTTTTACTTGAACAATCTTTTGTATCTCAAAAATTATATGCTGTTTTTCCTCGATACAAAAGATTTTTATGTCAAATGTGCAGCATGTTTTAAATTCATCAATTTTCTAGTTTTTAAACTTCCTCATTTGGATCTTGACTCTGAAATTTTGCTTCAACTTAGTGAGCTTCAAATGATCAAATAGAAGCAAAGTTCTAGCCACCAGGATATGGATTTGTAAAGACTGTAGCTGGAAATCTAATTTTGTGGTTCTTAATCACATGGACTTGTAAGACATGGGCCCTGTATAATAAGAAATACTTCGTCAGAAATTTCCCATCCCCTTCACCCCTTTCCCTCTCCTCCGTTTCAATTGTAGAACAAAAATCATATTATCAGGTATTCTTGCATGTGTTTAGCAATAAAAGATAGTGACTTGAAACTATGCCTTAACTTAAATTTGCTTCTCATACTTTAAGAGGAGAGTATGAAAAGTTGCAGCAAAAGTAAGCAGTCTATAATATCAACACCACATGAAGGAAACAGTAAAATTGAGCAGCAAAACTGGAGCTCCACAGCTAAGTATAGGATGCTGCAGTCCCAAGATGCATGTAAATTGCTAAAATATCCTTCTTGTGCCAACTTAGGACAAGTTGATTTATTTGAGGCCTGTATTCAATCCACGTACTTCACAATCATAATTATCTTTCCCTTGCCGTACATTTGCAGGTATTTCCCAGGTCTTGGTTGCAAGGGGATTTTGACTTTGTTTAGGTATCTAATGGTTCCATAAAGTTGAAACTTAATAGATTTTGAAAAAACGTGCCTGAATTGTGAGTTAAGCTAATCCAAACAAGTTCTGGAGACTTGATTTGCAAGACTATTAGAGCTGGAATTTGGGCAAGTCTGGCAAGCTTGATATTTACTTTTGTCTATTTTTCTCGATTTTATTTTTTTCTAATTTATTGGGTTCAAGATTGACCCTAAAATAGGTCTGTTGGGTTCATGCTGAGTTTGAGTCTCAACTCTGTAGTAGGCACCCATGTGGGTGGTGGCTACATTTATTTCCTTGTCTAGACATGGATTTGGATGTACTCTTGGTCTGATAGGTACCTTTTTTGGGGAATGGGGGTTGAAGGGACAATTTCATTGTTGGGTGTTCTAATAATTGGTGAGTGCTCATAAACATTGTACCTTCTTGCTTTTTTATTGATATGTCCATAGCAAGTAGTATTTTCTGAAATAGACCGTATATAGTTTTTATTCACCAGTCTTTGAAGTCACATACAGAACTCATCTCAGGGTAATGAAACCTTTCATTTGGGTTTATGGATATTTTTTATTTTTCTAAGCATGCTACTAAATTATTATGTCAGTGGTTGGACTTTTACCCAAAGGACAACAATCTCAATATATAAAATAACTTGGAGGAATCATTTCAATTAATTAAAGATTTGCTTAATTAATAAGAGGTACAATTCTTGGGAACCAACAATTCATGTTAATATCTTAAATCCCTCCTCATTGATAAAACCTAAGTGGATTACTAATATTAATTGCAACTTGATTTTCTAATAATCTAGTAATTATCATGAAAGCTAAGGTGGAAGGTTTGAGCCGGGGGCGGGGTGGGTTGTGGGTGGTGGGCAGTGTGGGGTGAAGTATTGGAAATTGTGTAATCTTGACTTGAACCTTCTTATGGTTGTCTCACTTCATATGCATTTTTCCAAATTATTTTAGGCCCTCTTTGTAAATGGGCTATGTGCCTTGCATTATTTGGGTCTGTTCAACTTCCTTATTAGTTATTTCCAAATTCTGATTATTGGTGAAGGCAGGTCAGCCCCTTATTTGCAAATCCACTGTATTGGATGTATAATCCAATCTCGTGGCCAATTCATTAGACCGGTTCAATTAATAAAGTATATTGCCTGTGGGCTTCATTACATGCTTTCTTCTTCTCTTTCACAATGTTCATTTGTTTTATAATCTTAGTCTCTTTGTTCCTAAGGGGACTTATCTGTATATTCCTAATGGTATTAGAGAAGGAGGACTTTTGTTGAAATATGGTAGCTTCGGTCAGATATAGAAATGATGATCAATTTGATAATATGTGTGTGTATATATATGTCAGTATGTACTGACATATGTATACACACATATATATTTAATTGTATATATTTTCATGTTTCATATAGGATCCCGATCGAGCATCATTATTAGTGATCATTTCCAGATTGGATATTATTTATTTGTGCAAGATAAATACAGATCGAACTTGGTAAGCATTTATGTTTATTAAGAAACAAACCCCGATTAGAGATCGGGTGTTTAGTTAAGATGAAAAGGCACAATTCATCAGACATCTCATGAACGGACATGCCTCCACTTTGTGGAGACATGTCCGCTCATGGGATGTGTCTCTTCCTTATATATTTAATAGAGATCCGATCCACAATAGGAGACATTGAAATTAATAAATGTTATTGAAATTAATAAATGTTCTGCTCTTGTAGATCAGACTTGAATAGATAGAAGAAATCTGAAGAAATCTAATCATACTTTAGCATAGTATCAGAGCCAAGTTAAGGAAGATCCGATTAAATTCAAAATATCAGATTACCTTAAAACCATATTTCTCTCTTGAAATCGCAAACACATGGCATTCTTCATAACGGTTTGGACATAATCTTACCACGTTGTGCAGAGGACGTAGTCTCTCTGGCTGGGTACTCAGGAGCCATTACGTGAAGAGCTGGTGAGCGATCACACAACGATCCGATCGAGCCCAGGCTCTGGCCGTCGCTTATTTCCAGGCGCTAGGTTGCATTCGGGCACACTAGTGTTGCGTCGACCAGGAACAAAGTATATCATCAAGATTCATCTGTCCGCAGCCATCCCTACACCACCAACAAGATTCCGAAGGCCATTCTGTGCGTGCACATTGCCTCGACTTCTCTCACAGATCAGGAGTCTGATGCTTACGACCTATCAATCGGGTAAGAATGCTTAAGAGATTTCCGACGCAGGGTGCGTGCTTATCGAAGCTTGGCACCACTGAAAGAGTGACAAGCCTCTAACCCAGTCGTCTGCCTGTAATCGAACTTTTAGGCAATCGCTCCAGGACACTCCCTTATGTAAACAACTTGGTGGTTAGATATTATTCTTTGATCCAAATTTTTATGTGTTGGGGAATCGAATTATCATTACTCTCAGGCTCGATCTATTCATATATTGCGTGCCGACTTTGCCTATTGTCTGAATTGATTATCTGTTGTTAACAATGCCGTGAATCTCGCAATCGCTCCAGGACACTCCCTTATGTAAACAACTTGGTGGTTAGATATTTTTCTTTGATCCAAATTTTTATGCGTTGGGGAATCGAATTATCATTACTGTCAGGCTCGAGCTATTCATATATTGCGTGCCGACTTTGCCTATTGTCTGAACTGATTATCTGTTGTTAACAATGCCGTGAATCTCGCAATCTTGTACTTATGCATTACTCTATCATTACATTAATTCTGAAGTGATCTATTTCTGTCATTGGTATCGAATTCCCTGTGTGTTATTATATCAAAATTTGGGAGAAATTTCATATGCTATTACACAGATCGGGTTGGTTTCTTTACAGTGGTGTATTGTTTGTACCGGGAATAAAGAGGAACCTAATATCCATTTTTGCTCTTGAAGACAACGGATATAGGGTTACCTTTATGGATGGAAAAATTCTGGCATGGCCAAAGAACTCCACCATAAAGAAAGCACAAACTATAGAATGAAATTCACGAGTTGCCTGCATCGTCGATAATGGGAGTAGCATAAGTACTGTTAGCCGATACCTCTCAGAAATTGAAATCCATGGCTGGATGAAAACTTGGACATGAATAATCTGATTATTATAAGTGTTGGTGCCTCTGCGACTTTGGATTGGAGCCACTTCTATGATTGGTATTTCACAAGTGATCAACGCCACTGAAATGGCGAAGAGAGCAGTTTTTGTGTTCGTTGCTTGAGGATTTCGATCTCTCTTTTTTGTGTACAAAATTCTGAGTTCCATGAGATGAGTATTTCATGGTTGAATAATGTTAATGAATTTTATGTAGTTATTAATTCATGTCATTAAGATAGTAAATCATGTATGTTTCTAGCATTGGTATTTCTCTTCAAAATAGTTGAGTTATATGAACTATTAAGTAATC
Organism: Sequoiadendron giganteum; assembly: GCA_007115665.2. Lineage (NCBI taxonomy): Eukaryota > Viridiplantae > Streptophyta > Pinopsida > Cupressales > Cupressaceae > Sequoiadendron > Sequoiadendron giganteum. The sequence continues at coordinate 202,010,704 of CM021103.1, forward strand.
TCTTCTTAATGTGCATTAGGATGAACCAAGAGATTGCTTTCAAGAGAAGAAGAGAATGGAGCCATTGCTTGAGACTAAGTAAATGGCTGAAGATATCTCTTTGAAGAAAAAGAATTAACCTTGAGAGGGAGTTCTATGACTCACTGAGAATAAGTAAATGGCTGAAGATATCTCTTCGAAGAAAAAGAATTAACCTTGAGAGGGAGTTCTTTGACTCACTGAGAATAAGTAAGGGTTGCAGTGTTGCAAGGCCAGATTATTGAAGTACCTGTTCAGTAGTTGGGTTCTGAATTGCTCAAGTCAAGTCAACTTGGATTTAACATTGGTAGCTCCGCAAACCTATTCCGATTAGAGTGATCTGAGATGAGGTCAAAGAGGACAGCCCTGAATCCCTTCAGAGGTGTGCGTTGGAAACCATTTCACTAAAGCAAGTGTTGCAGGCAATCTTGGACGATGAGGTCAAGAGGTTGATGCAAGTGCTTGAAGATTCAGAGGGAGCCTACTGAACCTAAAGAAGATGATCGAAAGAGTACCTCTGGATGTTGTTTCAGGTTGAGGTCTGCGATGATATCCTGGTGTAGCAGGAAGCAATCTTCTGTGGCACTGAGTACAATAGAAGCCGAATATATTGCAGCCTCTATGGGAGCAAGAGAAGTAGTATGGCTCCAAAAATTGCTTGTGGGATTATTTGGTGAGCCCCTGAATCCTACTATTATCCACTATGACAATCAGAGTTGTATTAAGCTTTCAGTGAATCCAGTATTCCATGATAGATCAAAGCATATAGAGATTCCTTACCACTATGTGAGAGACATGGTAGAAAGGAATGCGATCCAGTTGGAGTATATTAGTACAAGCGATCGAACAACAGACATTCTCACCAAAACTCTCTCCAGAGTTAAAGTTGAACACTTCAGGAAGAAACTTGGTATGGTTGAAATGTAAGTTATTGTTGAGATTGAGACTCAAATTGTTTATTTTGTACTAATATTTTTAAAAGATGTTTAATGTGTAAACTCTTTTGTCATGTGTGTGACTCCATGACTTTATGGCCCCCCCCTCCCTTGTGTACATTATTGAAAGGTGACGATCTTTCTGATAATAAACACTTGTATTTGACATTGTAAGGTGATGACTTTACAATGATTAGTTTTCACTATCATGATGGATATCATGTGACTTGATATCCGTGGATATGTCATGATAGTATCTCTTGGACATTTTGATAGATATCATGAGACTTGATATCAGTTGAAGATCATTATGATCCTTATGAGATAATCATGGTGGATAAATGTATCCTTGGATATGCCATGATTTATTATGGTAGACATCATGAGACTTGATGTCAGTGCACATACCATAATGAAGATGTGTTATGAAGAATGTCATGAGACTTGACACTCTTAGAAGCATACCATATCTTCTGATATCACGAGTAAGGTGATATCACTATATACTTGGTTAATTTTATCTTCCCTAGCTAAGAGGGAGTGTTGAAATATGGTAGCTTCGGTCAGATATAGAAATGATGATCGATTTGATAATATGTGTGTGTATATATATGTCAGTATGTACTGACATATGTATACACACATATATATTTAATTGTATATATTTTCATGTTTCATATAGGATCCCGATCCAGCATCATTATCGGTGATCATTTCCAGATTGGATATTATTTATTTGTGCAAGATAAATACAGATCGAACTTGGTAAGCATTTATGTTTATTAAGAAACAAACCCCGATTAGAGATCGGGTGTTTAGTTAAGATGTAAGGCACAATTCATGAGACATCTCATGAACGGACATGCCTCCACTTTGTGGAGACATGTCCGCTCATGGGATGTGTCTCTTCCTTATATATTTAATAGAGATCCGATCCACAATAGGAGACATTGAAATTAATAAATGTTCTACTCTTGTAGATCAGACTTGAATAGATAGAAGAAATCTGAAGAAATTTAATCATACTTTAACAACTTTCTTTCAAGGCATCTCAATCTAAAGAGCATTTTCCAAGGAAACCCTAATTTTAAAGAATCACACATAGCTGGCAAACTATTGTGCATTTTCTTGTGTTTTTGCATGTATGTTGGGGATCCACATATTGTAGAGAAAGTACAATTTTCAGCTTTTTCTGATTGTTTTTGATCAAATGATTACAATTATAATTTTTTTTATAAATTTGCTTCACAGGCAGCAATTTTCAGAATTTTAATTTATCTGTTTCTTTTTTACATTTTCAGAAAATTCAGGAAAATTTACTGTACGTCTATTCTTTGAATTTGTGGATTTGAGCCCAACCTCATTCTGAATAGTCTAGTCAATGGCAGAAATCAAGTGATCAAAGCCTTCACATTCTTTGGTTTTTGTCAGCATATTCTATTATAGAAATCATAGATTCTACCTTCAATCTTGAGAGGCTTCAAGGCACTAACCATGCTTCATGGAAGATCCAACTTGAAGCCTTTTGTAAAATCCAAGGTTTATGGATGTGTGTCACTTAGAATGTTCTACCTTCAGAAGACATGCTTCATTTAAAATTCAAAGGAAGACAAGCTGTAGAAGACAGATTCAAGTACTACTCCATTGAGGAATGTGATCTTGCTAAACTCTGGAAGAAGTTCAAGGAATTGTTCTGTACTAGCAATACCTCTGACATCAATCACTTGGAAACTGATCTCTGCATTTTCAAACTTGATGAGTTCGATAGTGTTGAAGTTATTTATTTCAATTCAATTGAATCCATGTTGATATAAGAGCTGTAGGAGGAAAAGACAAGAAAGAATTAGAGTATGTCAGCATCCTCCTCAATAATCTTTCTTCTAATTGTGAGAATTTTGTTTGTAATTTTAATGTGTAGATTATTCATTCACAAGCCTTTCTTAAAATCCAAGGTTTATGGATGCGTGTCACTTAGAATGTTCTACCTTCAGGAGACATGCTTCATTTAAAATTCAAAGGAAGACAAGCTGTAGAAGACAGATTCAAGTACTACTCTATCGAGGAATATGATCTTGCTAAACTCTGGAACAAGTTCAAGGAATTGTTTTGGAAACTGATCTCTGTATTCTCAAACTTGATGAGTTTGATAGTGATGAAGATATCTTTTTCAATTCAATTGAATCCAGGTTGATATAAGAGCTGTAGGAGGAAAAGACAAGAAAGAATTAGAGTATGTCAGCATCCTCCCCAACAATCTTTTTTCTAATTGTGAGAATTATGCTTGTAATTTTCATGTGTAGATTATTCATTCACAAGCCAAAGGACCCCAGCTTCAAGTTAGTCTGTCAAACTCTCACACATTTTTAGGCTTCTTGGCAAATTTTGGAAAATTGCCATCTAGAAATCAAACTTATATGGCTTCTCACTCTCCTCTCTCAGCTTGGGTTTCCTAATGAGAACCTGTCTTAGCTTATATGGCTTCACACTTTCCTCTCTCAGCATTGGTTTCCTTAAGAGAACCCATCTCAGCTTATGTGTCTTTGAACTCTACTCTCTCAGCTTGGGTTTCCTCAAGAAAACCCATCACAGCTTGTGTCTTCACAGTTTCAGCTAGCAGATATCTTCATCCAAGTGCTTCCTGAGGACACCTTTCTTCATCTTTGGGCATCAATTGGACTTCAGGAACTGCCGTCCAAGGACAAGTAGCATCAGTCTCAGTGATTCAGTTCCCATGTCTTGTTGGAAGTTGTGTAATCTTGGTTTGGATCTTCTTATTGCTCTCTAGCTTCATATCTATTTTTCTGGTTCTTTTGGGCTCTCTTTGTAAATAGGCTATGTGCCATGTATTCTTTGGGTCTGGTCGGTCTCCCTATTTCCAAATTCCAAAGGCAGGTCTTTGTAGATAGGATATGTGCCTTGTCTTTTTGGGTCTGGTCAGCCTACCTAATTCCATATTCCAAAGGCAGGTTGATCCCCATATTTGCAAATCCAATGTATTGGATGTGTATATATCATTGCCAGTTCATTTGATTAATAGAATATAGTGTTTGTGGACTCCATCGGATGCTTTTATCTTGTCTTTCACAATATTTATTTGTTCAAAGCATAGCCTTTCATTCTCAAGGTGACTTATTTGTATATGCTCACAGGAGGGATGAGAAGTTAGGGTTGTTTAGGTTAGTTAGACTCTAGAGTACTCAGAAGGAACAAGGGTTCTATGGTTTGCTAATTTTTGCAAAAATACATTTCAGTTGTCACCAACATGTGGGACCACCTCTGCACCTGTGCAAAATTCTATTTTTTCTTTTTGTATTGGTTCTTTGGTTTTGTTTAACCCTTTCTCGTTCTCTTTTGACTCCAAAGAATTATACATGTTTTTGTGTTTGTCCTTTGTGGCCATTCTATATTATTGTAGGGTAGGGTGTGTTTATCTTCTTGTTCTGTTTTTAATCATATTCCAGCTTTGTTTTAACTAATCTGGTTTCTTTCTTTTAAAAGGAAAGATTCAATTTCAATTTCAAGTGTCAACTCTAAAGACATTAATAGCCAATTGATTTCCTAATATTCTAGTTATTATAATGAAAGCTAACAAGGAAGGTTCAAAGGGTGGTGAAGTGTTGGAACCTGTGTATTTTGACTTGAACCATCTTACAGTTCTCTCACTTCATATATGCATTTTTCCAGTTATTTTGGGCCCTCTTTGTAAATATAGGCTATGTGCCTTGCATTAGTTATGTCTGTTTGGCTTCCTTATTTCTAACTTCCAATATATTGTTTAAGGCAGGTCAACCCTTCTATTTGCAAATACAATGTATTGGATGTGTCAACCAATCTCATTGCCAATTCATCTGATTCATTTGATTAATGAAGTATATTGCCTATGGGCTCCTTTACATGCTTTCTTCTTCTCTCTTGCAATAGTTATTTGTCTTGTAAACTTAGTCTCTTTGTTCTTAAGGTGACTTATCTGTATATTCTCACATGGTATCAAAGCAAGTGGGGTTTTCTTTCATGGTATCTCAATCTAAAGAGTTTTAGGAAGGCTCAATTTAATTGAATTACACATATCCGCAAACTGGTGCAAATTTTTAGTGATTTTTCATGGGAGGTAGGGACCCGCATAAAGGAGATACAGTGTGTTTTTTCATCTTTTTGTGATTTTTTTGGTCAAATATAAGTGATTTTAAGGTATTTGATAAATTTGCTCCACATGCCACAATTTTCAGAATTTCATTTTTTCTGCCTTTTTTAGATTTTTGGAAAATATAAGAAAATTTACTATGGATCTGTTCTTTGAATTTTTTGATTTGAGGCTGACCTCATACTGAAATCATCTGGTCAAAGGCAGAGATCAAGCAATCAAAGCCTTAGCATTTTTTGTTTCGTGTCAGAATATTTTATTTCAGAAATTATAGAATATACCTTCAATCTTGAGAAGCTTCAACTCGCTAGCTATCCTTTGTAGAAGATCCAACTTGAAGCCTTTTTAAAAATCCTAGGTTTTTGGATGTATATCACCCAGAATGATCTACGTTTGGAAGACAAGCTTGAGTTAAAATTCAAAGGAAGACATTCTAGAGAGAAGATTCACGGGATCATTAATCTTGCCTCAAAAGACAAAGTCAAGTGCTACTCTATCGAGGAATGTGATCCCGCTAAGCTCGGGAACAAGTTCAAGGAATAGTTCGACACTCACAATAGCTCTCACATGAATTGCTTGGAAACTGATCTCTACACTCTCAAACTTGATGAGATCGATAGTGTTGAAGAGATTCTCTTTCAATTCAATAGGACCCATGTTGATATAAGAGCCATAGGAGGAAAAGACAAGAAATGGGTAGAGTATATCAACATCCTTCTCCAGTCTTTTTTCCAATTATTTGTTTTTTTTTGTAATTTTCACATGTAGATAATTCATCCACTAGCTGAAGGACCCACCTTTGAGTGACTGCTAAACTCATATTTTTGGGCTTCTCTACAAATTTCAGAAAATTGCAATCTAGAAATCAAGCATATCTGGCTTCTCACCCTCTTTGGGTTTCCTAAGGAGAACCCGTCTCAGCTCATGTGGCTTCACACTCTCCTCTCTCAGCTTGGGTTTCCTCAAGAGATCCCGTCTCAGCTTATGTGGCTTCAAACTCTCATCTCTCAGTTTGGGTTTTGTCAAAAGAACCTGTCTTAGTTTATGTGTCTTCACAGTTGCAGCTAGCAGATATCTTTACCAAGGTGCTTCTTAAGGACACCTTTCTTCATCTTTATGCTTCAATTAGACTTCAGGAACCTCTGTACAAGAATGCGTAGCATCAGTCTCAGCAATTCAGTTCACAAGTCAAGCTTAAGGGGGGATGTTGGAAGTTGTGTAATCTTGATTCAGACCATCTTATTGTTCTCTCTCTTCATTACACTGAGAGGTGTAACTACAATGGCAGCCAGGGTGGAGTGTAATGGTGTGAGCGTATTAACAAAAACTATTAAATAGCTGACATACCAAAAATATATATATATATAATTGACAAAGCTCAACATTAATAATAAAAAAGTATATATATAAAATAGAAAAAATTGATTATAAAATTATTGTATTTTTTATTTGTGCGCATAATTTTTTTGATGGAATAACTATTTACTTTAGCAAATAAAATAATAGATAATATTTTTGAAATAACAAAAAAAAAGGAGCAAAATATAGAATTTTTTGAAATCATGATCTAATTATGTAATATAATAAGTAATATACTTTATAAATAAAATAATAAGTAATATTTTTGAAATAATTATAAAGTTAATATGAATTACTAACTTTTAGAAATAAAAAATAATTTTTCAAATAAAAATAAAGTAAATATCACTGAATAAAAATAGTAAGTATTAAAAAATAAATATGTATTTTAAGTCGAGGGATATTAGTTTGGATGCACTTCTGTGCAATAAATAAAATAACCATGTAATTTAAGTCAAGAGATATTAGTTTGGATGCACGTATGTATGTTAAATAATTTTAATATAGATATCTCTCGCCATCTTTTAGATAGATGTATGTAAGATATCTATACTAGTATGTATTTTTCTGGTTCTTTCGGGCTCTCTTTGTAAATAGGCTACATGTCTTGTATTATTTGGGTCTGTTTGGCCTATCTATTTCCAAATTCCAATGTATTGGTTAAGGCAGATTGGCCCTTTATTTGCAAATCCAATGTATTGGATGCATATATATCATTTCCAATTCACTTGGTTTTATAAATTATATAGCCTATGGGCTACATTGCATGCTCTCATCTTGTCTTCACAATATTTATGTCTAAAGCTTAGTCTCTTTGTTCTTAAGGTGACTTATCTATGTATGCCCACTCGAGGGAAAGATCACAAATTAGGGTTGTTCAGGTTATGTGGACTACTAAGAAGGAACTCTATGTTTATGGCTTACTAATCAATGCAAAAAAACATTTCTGTTGTCACCAACATGTGGGACCACTTCCTCGTCTGTTTAAAATCCTATGTTTTCTTTTGTATTGGTTATTTGGTTTTGTTTAATCATTTTCTTGTTCTCATTTGATTCCCAAGAGTTCAACATATTTTTGTGTTTATTCTTTGAGTGTTCTATATTATAGTAGGGTATGTTTATTTTCCTGCTGTTTTGTTGTTGTTGTCTTTTTAATCATATTTTGGGCTTTGTGTTTGAACTAACTTCATTTCTTTCTTTTAGAAGGCATGGTTTTATTTTAAATTTCAAATGTTGCCTTAAAAAGAAACTCCTCTACCATGGGTTGAGCTTGAGATCAAATTGCTTGAAAGCATTTTCGTTCCTAAAATGGACTCCAGCTCTGCTTCGCTACTGAGAACTCTCCTCAACCTTTGATCAAACAGTTTTTTACTTGTTTTCAAAAGCTTCCTATGAATCCATGTAAGCCTTTCTTTGTTGTAGATCAAAAAATTGATGTAATGGTCCCAAAACTTTGCTCTATCACACATTTTTCAAGCCTTGGTCTTATGTAAAAGCCTACTAAAAAATTAATAACCATTTGATCTACCCTTCATCTAACAGTTGAAACGTTTTTGCACTCCAGCTGGTATACCTACATAAAAGCTTTTCTAAACACCATTTATGTGCCTTATTTTAATTTGATGTTTGACTAACTCTTTTGCTGTTATGCATCACAAAATTTATAATATTGTTCTTTAATGTGCACAAAGCATTTTGTGTCATTTATTAGTCTCAGTCTAATGGCCTAAAATTGATTTCAGTTCCCCAAGGTTCCAAAGCTTTAATCTCTTTCTAAAGCCTTCAAAATGCTTCAATGACTCTTGGTCTGGTGATCAATCTAATGGCTCTTTTCTGGTGATCAATCTAATGGCTCTTTGGTTCTCTTGATTCTATTTAACAATTTCAAGTTTCCTATATTTTTAAAACCATTTGAAAAGTTCTATCATTCTTTTGTAATGTTCTTCCTCTCAAGTGTTTTACTTGCATGAGCTAGCTCCCCTTGACCTTAGTAATCCATTCCTAAGTTTTGCAAACATTGAAAAGCTCCCACAAGCTTCTGATGTATTGCTCTGCTCACAATTATAATTGAGGATTTTGCAAGGCTAGGTTTATGAGCGAGCAAAAGATCTAGGAAAAATGTGAAGGAGCTCAAATGTAGGCCTTTGGGATCTTAAATGGAGATCAATTTGCTTTTCAGTTGTAGATATAGAAGATCAAGGCTTCTTTTCCCTCAAAAATCAAGCAGGTCAATGAATTCTTAATCAGATAATTAAGAGCAAGGGAGAATTGAATTGAATAAGTTGATGAAGTCAAGGTTACCATCCCCATTCGCTAAAAATGAGTGTTTAATTGGAGAGATAGATTATCAAGAAAACTTTCTGAATCAATTTATCAAAGAAAGAATATAAATTTATTAAATGATAAAGTGTGGTTAGATTCTTACTTCTTTTAAGCAAAAAATAATCTGATGAGCTGAATGACCTAGCCAAAGAGATGAAGAACTACTGTTGCAAGATATAATCTCCTCAAACTACATAACTTTTTGGTTGAGAGATTCCACAAGCTAGTTTGCTAGGGTTATGAAGACCAATTGTAATGACCCTTGTTCTAGTCATTAACTTCACCAAAAAATTTCTCAAAATAGACTCCATTTTCTAAGTATATAATCAACATCATTTATCTTGAATATCGAGCTCCACAAACAATATATGCATTTCTAGAATCCATCATTTTATTCACATATACTTAATCAATTAAAATAAAAAGAAAATATGTGCAACAAGCAAAACTTGTTTATACATTGCATTGTGATAGTGAACATATTTACACAAGGTGTATGGTCAAAATCCATGGGTTCTTCTATAATAGTATAACATATATATAATATTATTTTTTGTTAAAAGAAACCTGGTTATAGGTCCAGGAACCAATTACATTTCTGCAATACAGCAGCTCATCACTCAAACACAAAACTGCGAACAAGAAGCATAAATATATATATATATATATATATATATATAGTTCAATCGTGATGAAGAGCAGAAGCATATCATGTGTTGAAACTTGACCCAATATGTTATCATTAGATTATAATTACTTGATGTAATAGCTTTTCATTTTTCTTAATACTAGTGTTAGGGTGAAAACCCTAAGAAATATGTTAAGGACCCATGATTTATTAATTAAGGAACTTTGTTTTTCTGGATTATATGGTTTATATTAATCATGTTTTATATGAAAATAATTGGCAATTTGGACTTGATTATATTATATGTCTCCAAATGTTGAATATTTTAATGATGATTAATAGGATTGATATCTAGACAAATGTTTCTTCATAATAATGTTTAATCAAACTAATGTTTATCTAGGTTTATGTTCTTGGATTATCTTGTCAAGCTTAATGCCTTGATGAATTGGTTTGAGTGTGCAAGGAAATTGTTGACGAGGACAAGACCAAACCAAGTAGAAGGGGGGGGGGGGTGTGTGTGTATTCTATTTCATGAGGAAATTCATTGCTATTCAGTGACGGTGTTAGCATAGTTAGACACAAGGGATGTTAAGTTAGTCAAGGAAGACTTTGTTGATTGTTGAGATAGTCAGAGCTACTGGATTGTTTAGTATGATTGGGGTAGAAAAAAATTCATGGATATTGAGCTGGGAGTTAATAAATTGGGATTGTTGAGGGATTTTTGTGGAAACACAAGTTCTTGGTTAGACTATCGTAAGCAACATGAAATAAATTGTTGAATGGTGGAGAAAATATTGAGTAGAAATGGCCAACAATGTAATGTTGAGGAGGTAGAAATGCTAGCTCAAGCACATTATTGGAAAAAAAACTAATTGGACAAAGTCAAATCTATACATGATTTGGAAGATTTGAGGAATATTTTAATTCACATGGCAGAGGAAAGTTCTTGGACAAACATTATGAGAATTAGTATGCAACTCAAATCCGTCAATGAAATCCCATAAGGGAGAGTCCATAAAACTAGTATAAATACCAAAAGAAGTGATCAAATCAAGGTTGTTGAAGCCATGAATAAACAGGTGTGGAAGTTATGGTGGATAAGCCAAGGAAGTGAATTATGTCAAAAAGCGGGAATTGAAGAAGGCTTTGATAAGGTATAATACTAGGTTGAGACTTGTGATGTTGAGTCTGTGAATATAGTCTTTGTGTGTTTGTAAATATTGTTTATGTTGCTACATGTGTAAGTTGTTTACAATGACACTTCATGAATTAAGTACCTTGCAATCATAGGTAGCATAGGGGGAGATACGATAATTGGTGATTAGCTCTAAGGCCTTGGTGGATTTGGTTGTAGTTGCCTCTTAGTGAGTCTGGTTGTAGTTGTCTCTGTTATATGAAATTATGGATTTCCAATGCCTTGGTTGTAGTTGGATAGATTAATATGGCTTGGGGTGGGATAGGATGTAGTTGCCACCAAGTGGGACAAGTTGTAGCCACCACTAAATTGGAGAGTGGAGCTCCATGCTAGGTTGTAGCTTAGGTGGTTGTCTTGGTTGTAGCTGGATGATGGTCATCTCAGTTGCAGCTAGATGACACCACCTTTGTTGTAGTGGGTGGAATTGGTTGTAGCTAAATTTCCTTGATCACATGTGCTTGGGCCCATTGGAGTGGTTGTAGCCCTACTAATCTATGTATATGAGTTCAGTTTTGGTCTGGATGTTGAATCTTGTGTGTGTAATGCATGCATCAATATGTGTTGGTTGTTGGAGTGGCTAAGAAAAGAATGATACAAACTTGAATGGTTGGGAACCTACATAGTTCAGATTTGTTGTGAAAATTAGGTAATGGTTACATGCCTCATTGATACCCTTGTGAAATTGGATATCACTATGGGGATACCTAGAAGGTACAATAGGCTTGATTTGATGTTTGAGCAAGTTACTTGCACCAAAGATTAATTTGTGATACCAAAATCTGTGTTATGAATTACAAGTAATCTTGGTTTTTGTAATGTTGAATATATGATATCCTTATATTTATACTTCTAATTATCATCTTGTATGATTGTTTGCATGAACTCAAAATTCCTTGTTCTAGAAGGATTGCATATAAAGGGTGGAAATTGCATAGGCTTTGTAAGATTTATTAGAGCTGGGTAGTAGAAGGCAATGAGACTCATGAGCCAAAGGGGGACGATCTTCAAATTCTTGTTAATGATAGAAAGATGAACACAAAAGCATTGGGAGAATTTAGCCAATGGATTGATGCTAACCAGATTTGAATTTAATTTGTATAGTTTTGAGAATACCTTGATGTGTCTAGTGAATGTATGACCTGATTAGTAATTATCACAAGTGGTAGTAAATAATGTATTCTTGTCCTTTATTGGATCTATTACTTAAATCGATAAGTGATTTCTAGAAAATTCCAGATATTTTCGGTAATGTGGCCAATTAACTAATGTCTGCATTAGTAATGAGAAAATGGAATATTGAATAGCATTTGTAACTCTAGAAGGTCTAGATCAAAATAGTTAGGTGTTGGGATGTAACTTTTTTAAGGATCAAGCTTTGAAATTTTGATATTTGTACTTTTTGTTATAACAAACTTTTTTGGCAAGCCAATTTGTCAAGCACTTGAGGGATTAAGAATGTTCTCTAGGTTGTTGATTCATACGAATGGGAAATTGCATAATTTATGGTAATGGATAGTTGATTGATAGAAATTAGCATAGTAAAGTCCTTGGATGAATTTTTGAGAGTTTTAGACTCAGTTCGAACATCACCGATGATCCATGTATGGCTGGAATTTGTATGCCTTTATCTGCCATGCATTTCTTGCAAGTGGTGCCTATTAGGATGTTGTTTCTAATGAAAATTTTGGCTTCTATATTCCCTCCATTGTTCTAAGCATCTATTTTATGTAAAGTGCAATGCATTGCTAATGAAGAACAATGCCTCTCATATGGACCGTTTTGCCAAGTAAAATCCTATTCTTCACATTGGAGAAATCTAAGCATCCATGAGTTTGTCATGGGATGTCTTGGATTGGATCTCTAGAAATTAGATTGAGATGCATTTCACACTTTCTCCTTCTCATTCCTCCAATGTTGAGGGCCACAAGCATCGATGTTGTCTAACCAATGAATTTTCTTCTATTCAATTTCAGAACTATGGGCCTTGCTAAATTTTCTTAGTGCACTAATATTTTTCTTATTTACTATTTTGCTAAATTGAGGAAAATTCATTAACATGCCCATTTTCTACCTACTTTCTAGTCATGTATATTAGGAAAACATTGTAAATCTTATTTTGGAATGTACTATATGTATAATACTGTAAAACGCCACTTAGAAGCACCTAGAAGGTATGTGCTAGGTGACATAATCAACTAATGATTTGTGGAAAGTAAATTCCTTGACCCTTAGCCCTATTCTTATGAAGCATATTTTAGCTCTCATGATTGCAATATTTGCTATAATGGAAGGCCATTCCACTTTCTTATAAATATTTTTGACTATAGTTTGCTAGCTAGCATTTGTAGTCTACTTTGATTCCTAAACATAACAAAGTTGCATTATAAATAACTTCATGAAATGATCTTTATTTTTCAAGTTGCAAAGGGTTGAATGACACATTAATTTCTTTGTTATCGGCTCCTACTGTTTAGCCTCCTATACCTTGCTAGTCCTAGTCAAGTCCTATTTTAGGGCCAAGACAACTTGGGATTTAAGGACCAATAGGGTACTTGAGGCGGACCTTGGGCAAACTTGGGCTGTACTAGAGAGGAATTGCACGTGCCCACTCAAACAAAAAAAATTAAAACATAAAAACTTATTTTTTTCAATTTCTTTTAAAACAAAACAAATTGCCAACCCTAATTTTGCCTAAAGAGATTTTTATTCACTTATTTTGCTTAAAGTAAAACAGTTTTTCTTCATTTCTCAAATAGAAGTGACCAAAACAATGTTTTTTTTCAAGCTGCCATTTTTTATTCTTTAAGGTTGTTGGATATTTCTTCGAAGGTGAAGGCTACGAGGGAGAGAGCCACACCTACAGGGGAGAAAGAGCTACACTTACAAGATTTATCTATCAAAGGTGAGTTAATGCAATGTAGGGTTGTAAATTTGTAATGTTTTTTTTTTGTTTTGTTATGTAAAGACCCAACTTAGTCTTAAATTTTAATAAAACAATTACAACTTTTATAATGAAGAAGAATAATAATATATTAATTTAATAATTTTAAGTAATTATTTATAATGTTTTAGTCAATTTTAGTTCTTAGGAATTATCATTAGCCAATTCGGGCTATCTTTTCCATTTGGGGACAACAAGTTTCATAGCCAATCAAGGCTCTTTTGTCCATTGGGCTTACTGGTCCATATGAAATGATTAATACAACACGGTCAATTTGGACCAAAATTCTATCTAGTACGGTATAGGTGACTTAAACGGCCATACGAGCCTATAAGGATAGGCAAAAAATCACTATGATCTAGCCAGATTTTTAGACTCATCGAGACCAATTGGGTCTAGAGTCACAAAAAATTTACATTATGCTCATACTATTGCATAGAGGTTCTTTGCAAGTTCTAAAAAGATCTTGTACCCTCCCTCGGGTTTCGGGCTATTGTCCAAGTACAAGATCAATCCACTTGAGGATTCTTTTGAGTAATAGTGACTATCATTTTATTTGATTTTGTTTTATATTTTTTTGATACATTGTCTTATTCATAATTCATGTTTAAATGTTAAGACACAAAAATTCTCAATGTTTTTTGTACTTGAGTATTGGAAACATCCTTTGTTTTCTAGATTGTCTACATATCTTGTATCCATAGGATCAAGGTACATGAGAACCATTGTACAAAATATTTAGTTTTGGTTTAATCTATGTTTATGTTACTATATGAATGGGTACACAAAGCTTTCTAGGGTCCATTTTCCCTATACAAGTCTTTGTTGGTTGCGAACCACTTGGGTGAAACAGGGACAAAAACCTAAAGAAACAGCTACATGCGAACACCTGAAGGGGTGTTGACATGAGGTTTTAGTTTGTTTGATGATTTGAAATTCACCGAAAATGTAGGTCTCGTTTGAGGGTGATTTCTTGTTCGCTAGAGATGCCATTATTGCAGCTATGTTAGGCTGTAAGTGCAGTAATTCAAGTGCAACGACATGACCTGTAAACGTGAACTAGAGGCACCATTTATACCGAACACTATGATAGGTTTGATTTTGAATTAGAATACTCATTCATTTTGATCACCAAAATCCCTAATGGGCGAGGTGAGAACATATGATAGGTAAGTATTTTGGTTATCTTAAAAAGTAAACTTAAATGAGCATCATATAAATCAAAGCATAACAAAATATAACAATTTTAATTCTATAAATTCCACAAAGTAATCTTGATAAAGTTAGACTTAACCAAAAGATTAGTCATCGATTTCTGATCACCAAGATCCCTAATGGGCGAGGTGAGAGCATACAACAGTTACATAATCCTTTTACAAATTGAAAATGAGACTAGCAAGCTCAACAATTTAATTAGTTACCCATGCCAATTTCATACTCAGAGTTTCGTTTCTAAGTCAAAATTAATATTCACTACTTAACTTTATTAGGACTTATTTAATACAATAAGTTTTGATAGATTGGCTTATCATTTCATAAAATTTCAACATTTAAGATAATTTAATTTTTGTCATGCTCTCTTAGAACTTTAACATCATGGATAAATAAATCAATGCATTAATAACTAATAGAAATTAAACGAATGTTGAATCTTTAAATATGCTATTAAAATGGATAACATTTCAATATCGATCAATAACTATTAAAAATACTATTGATTTAAAAACTGTGATGACAAATCTATAATTTTGCAGCTGGATATCTAATTAAAGACTATTCTTGAAAACCAAATCCCTTAACTATTGATTAAATATAAATTTATGATTACCGACAACTATACTCTACAATTAATTATCACACTGTTGATTAGTCTATAACTTGCAAACAGACATCAAATTTCTAACTAACAGTTTCTATGACTAAAGCTACTAATAACTAAGAAATGAAAAATCAATATTTCCGAATGATAATAATCTTAACTTATGATATTAAAAATATTAACCAAGTTAACCATAGCTGTAGTCATTTTGTATTGCAGCAATCTTCTCGTAAGGGCATGCTAGGGCCAGTATGGTATTGGGAACTACCACTGCCAAGACATAGCAGTTGATTGATCAGTTGAGTCTCTTTAGTGTCAATCATCCACAGCGTCAGTTATGTCTCCCCCTTCATGATTTTTGTCCTTGGAGGGTCAGAGGAAGGAGTGTGAGAAAAGAGAGGGATTGAACTAACTTGAGAGCATCAATAGAAAATCATTGACTATTGCTTGAAGAAGGATATCTCACTGGAATGGATAAACAAACAGAGAGTGAGATGCCTGAGTTTCCATGAACAAATTCAGAGAATGAATATCATAGACCAGACATGTGATTTGTTAGACAGATTACCTTAATGACCATTTAACTTGAAAGGAAAAAGAAATAAGGCTTGAAAATTGTTAAACAATATGATCTCAAGGTTTTGCCATCTTATGGAGCACAATAGGAATGTAACTGTTGACAGAATACCTTCTCTAGAATGTGATAAGACAAACATACTATTTGACAGTATACCATCAATGAGATGTGCAGAAAAATGCCTCTAAGAAATGTGAAACATTGCAAACTTACTAGAGTTCAAGAAGCCACACGATTTGAGTGATGATGAATGACATTTCACCAGAAATCAAATTGATAAGAATGCACGTTTGCCCTGCAACCTGAGCTGGTTAATCTGCCTCAGGATACAACTACCAAACCTCATATATGAGCTAAGAATGTCATCTAATTACTTAAAAAAAAGACATTGTCAGACATATACTACACAGGAGTAGTGGGGCAAGAAATTTATAGAATCAGCACTCTAACGTAGGGAATTAGCATAAAATCGGGAAATAAACAGAAGAATAAAGAATAGTAGATAATCATTAAATAACCAGAAATTTTTTAACCTTAGCATCAAAATGAAAACAAGCTACCTGTATCTACCAATTCAAATGTTTTTCTTCTGATCTAATAGTGTTACCAGCAAGCTACACCCTTTATTCTTCAACACTGAGCCTCTGTTCTCCTTCCTTGACCCCCGTAAAATGTCTAAACAGCTTTGCTTCCTTTCTTCCTTTAGATACCTACAAAAAAATCACTAAAAACAATCCCCACTCCCTCTCTCCCTCTCATTAATATAGCATAAAAAAAGGCGTTACATTCTTCTTCACTCTTCCCTTTAATCAAACAGATTTCCTGAATATTTTCCATTTCCCAACTGGCTAATTTTAGCCAGACCTGATGCCCTTAATGGCTTTATGGAAAGCAGTTATAAAATAAGAGAAAAACAATAAAATTAATGTTATATATATAGGTTATAATTAATCAATAAAAATAGATAGAACAATTAATGAAATATAAAAGTAGAATTGCATGAAAATGTTATATTTTTCCTTAATAAAAGTTGCAAGATATTATAATCAATATAAAGATAATTATGCATGCCAACATTCTATGTGTTAGAATTCATCATGCAAACCAAATTATTTCTTCCATTCACGCAAAGATCAACTACCCATAATCCTTAACCACAAAGATATTATAATTACTAAATTTCCAACATACTCATTAATTGATAAATTTCTGAGTTTGAAACAAGATATCTCCAAAAACATTATACATGAACAATGAACTTAAAAACATCTATGCAATTATGAGTAAGAGAATTAGAGTCGTAACATGTTATTCATGCGGAATGGCTGGTAGTTCTAGTTTAGTTTCCCCATAGGTAGAGAGCTTATTCAAATTTGATGCAACGTCACCTCTTTGGCAACATACAACCATGTTTGAGCAGCTTTTTAGAGGTGTGGATTATCACTGACATTTTAGCCAATGTGGAAAGGAGTATAAGAGCTCATATATTTGAGTGAAAGCTCACCTATGCATTATGGCCAGCTTAGGAATAAGAGTTTGTCCAAGGTCGAATAGAAATGGGTTGTCAAAGGAACAAATTATGGGATATATTAAAGAACAAGAGGATGCTAACATTATAAATAACAAATTTAAGGAAAGAGTACATTCTCTTTCCAAGAAAGGATCGCACAAACCTCCTATTGGCTGCTCACATCTTTTCATGTCACCGTTGTCGTCCCAAGAAAAGAGTACCCTCCTTTCTTTCATATAAAATGGGCCCATTGGAAAAGGCCTTCAAGAATGAGGTGAGGAAGGTTGTAGAAGAGAGCCTTGCTTGTTGCATTTATAGCAATGGGCAACAATTGCCAATGCCCCTGTTGATTACCTTAGTCCTAGGTATAAAAAGGTGCTCACCACCTTATTGGCAAAAAAAAGCTTCCGTAGAAGTATCATTGTGGGAAACTAAGGATAGATGGCCCAAAACATGAGTGTCCCTTGTTTCTGATGGATGGAAGGAT
Source organism: Sequoiadendron giganteum (assembly GCA_007115665.2). Classification (NCBI taxonomy): domain Eukaryota; kingdom Viridiplantae; phylum Streptophyta; class Pinopsida; order Cupressales; family Cupressaceae; genus Sequoiadendron; species Sequoiadendron giganteum. Next base: position 202,028,639 of record CM021103.1, read on the forward strand.
TGCAACAATAGATCGCTAATTAATGTCATTGTAGTGTCCCCAAAAGAGGTGATGATTTTGAAGGCAAGCGAAGGATGCAACCTTCATTTCCAATATCTTCAAATACTCCATTGAGATGGTCTAAAAATGTTGTCCAAGTCATTGTTAACAACCCTAAAAATTGCAAGATAGCTGGTCTTGGAGGGTACATATGGACATATTTTTTAGACACCATGTGTCCACTCTCTCAACTCGATATTGCAAAGGGCTAGCATAGAGATCAAGTGGGTCAAATAAATCTACATGGAGGCGAAGGAGATACAAATGTTTGTGACAAATCATCATATGTCACAAGCCATCTTCAAGACCTTTTTCAACTAAGAGTTGAAGGTAATTTTATTTTTTATTTTTTTGATATGTCATCTACGTCTTAATTATTAATTTATTTTATTTTATACCCTATGTTAGGTTGTTGAGATTTGATTCAAATCACACACAATTGTGAAGGTGCAAGAGCCATTGAGTGCCATGGTCATCAACACTCTTTGGAGTTTATGGAGGCAATCAAATATAGTGGGATCCATTGAGCTGATCATGAGTATCATTAGATATGCTAATATGGATTGACCATGTCTAGATGAAATTTATGATGGCATGGACTCCATTGTAAAAAAATGACCATAATAGAAGCCAAGGAGCATGATCGCACTAAAACATTTTCAAATGAGTGCAAAATATCATTATTGATCATGGGAACAAGATGATTATGCCCTTGCATTTCTAAGCATTTTCTTTGTCCCCAAATATTATAACACAGAGATACTTTCCTGGCCAAGGAGGTTTGTACCATATAAAGATGAAAAAGTTGCTATTGGGTACAAGATTGCATTCAAAAAAGTATTTCTCAAATGTAGGTATATAGTGTTGTCTTGAGTGAGTTTGGCCACATCAGATCTTCAAGGAATCATGATGTTTCCTCTCTTAGAGACGAATACAAGAAAGACACTCATGAATGGCAGTACATACATGGCCAAGGCTCTATTTACTTGTAGCCTCTTGCAATGAAAAATCTACTCAAGTATGCATCTTTTTATTTTTTAACTTCCTCATTTTTCTTTTGATACTATATATTATAATTTATATTTTTATAATTGTAAATGTTGTTTGCAGTCTCAATAGGTTGCCAGCTATGTTCCATTGAGTTTTTGGGACAAGGACGATAGGGGATGGGGGTGAATGTGTTTCAAAGATGGATTTTTTTAGACCATTTTAGAGGATGATGGGGGACGACAAAGGAGATGGTTATATGAAAAATAGGGAAAAATTTAAAAATATAGAGAAATTGTAAATATTCATATGATAAAATTGATAAGGCATTCATCATATGTATTGTAGATCCTCAATACACAATATTAGAGTCGAATTGAGAGTTCACATTAGCATCGAATAGATTAACAAATGTCAAAATTTAATTGCTTTCATAATTGATTGCCAATGTGTATACAATATATTAATATATTATATAAAATTAAAAACTACAACTAAATGCCCAAAGGTTGCAAGTTTCAACTACGAAATGACAAAAACATAGAAAGTATATGCTGATTCCCCTAATTAGTGTTTGTGAACATTGAATTAAAATCAAAGTTTGACTCTAAGTCATTGCCACTATAAAGGGCCGTCTCATCCAATGTGTTGATGAATGGTAGCTTCGGTCAGTTAAGATCTAGGCTATTCTTCAGAATAATCAAATTAGGAAAATAAGTGAAATCAAATTTATAAGCATTCATAAAATTTGATATATTAAAGATGTTGAAATTCGCATTTAAATATAAATCGGAATTTATATATATCCGCCACCTTTTGTTTTGTGTGTGTTAAAGACACTAACAAACTGTTATTGACAGTGTAGGGACCCGCGCGCTCTAAGAGACATGTCTCTTGAGCGGACGTGTCTCTGAGACACATCCCTTAGAGGCGGGTCTCCTACATACTTATGGCGACTTCCTCATTGATATGCAAACATCGAAATCAATTAATGTTCTGCAATCAACACATTCGACATTTAGAGAAGAAATCTGGAAATCACATTTTGACTTAGAATTTTCTTACAAAGAATTTCAGACCTTAGTTTATTCTTAGGTTTTAGGATCCTATTTGTGAAAGATTTGATTACATTTACATGGTATCAGAGCCACGTTGTGTGAATCCAAATCAAATCTAAAATCAGATTGCTTAGAAATTTGTATTTTCTAAAAATCGAATTCATATCACATTCTTCATAATGTCAACTGTGATCAAATTTGAAGATCGTCTTGCAGGAGCAGATAACTTTACATTATGGAAATTTAGAATCATGATGATCCTAAAAGAGAATAAACTAGACTCACTTGTGAGAGAAAATAAAAGGGAACCTGAGAAAAATCAATGGATTGAAAACAATGAAAGAGCCATGAAAATCCTTGTAGATACAGTTAGGGATCATATAGTGCCTATCTTAGCAAAACATGAAACTGCATATCATATGTTCAAATCCCTTGAGAGTACCTATGAGATCAACAACACTAGGAGGACTCTTGCATTAAAGAGGCAAATCAACAATGCTCAAATAAACAAAGGAGAATCAATCAACACATACTTCATGAGGATCATTGAACTAAGGGATCAATTATCCACACTTGAATATCAGATTGATAGCAAAGAGTTAACTCTAATTGCACTAGGAGGCCTTCCAATCTCATGGGAGTCATTTGTTCAAGGAATAAGTGCAAGATCCAAACTCCCTAAGTTTGATAGGCTAAGAATTGACTGCCTTCAAGAAGAAACAAGACTCTCCACAAAATAAAATAAACAGATAACTTAGATGAAGACATTCATGTACTCAACACATCGTCTAATAAAAGGAATAAGAAAAACTCCTAGTAGAGAGGATCTTTTAAAAGAAAGAGAAATTCTAATGGAAAGGAATCTTTTAAAAAGAAAGACATCTCTCAAGTGCAATGCTTTAGATGTGATCAATATTGTCACTATGCAATGAAGTGCCCTTGCAAATCTAAACAACAAGCATCTTTTGCCAAAGTAGGAAAGACAAATTCAGATCATGAATCTAAGAACTTTGTGTTTTAGGAAAGACAAATGGATATAGAGTTACCCTTATGGATGGGAAAATTTTAGCATGGCCTAAAAACTCAACTATTAAGAAAACTTAAACTATTGGTGTAAGACAAGGGTACCTTTACAAACTATGCACCGAAGTCTAAAACCATCCCATGAAGGAACTTGTAAAGGTTGTGCCTTAGGAAAGAAAATAAAACCTTAAAGACGGATAATGGGAAAGAATACACCTCTAAATTTTAAGGAATTCTGCATGAGTGCTGGAATTAAGAGGGAGTTCACAAGTTGCTTGACCTAAACATTGAAACCATTCAAGAGGGCAAGATGTTCTAGTGAGATAGAAACCTACTCCCCCTAGAGTACCTGAAGAGGAACCTGCTTCTGAGATTCAAAGGGAGCATCCTGAGGAAATGCCACATGAACTACCTTCTAATTCAGATGAGAATACAAATGACAACGGCAGAAAGAGACCACTTTGGGCCAGGAAGATGATCAAAGAAGCCGAGGATCATACAACACCCAAAGGAACGTTCAGGGAGAGTAAAAGACCCAAGCGGTTCTCTAGCTATGTTGCTTTAATGAACAAAATCATAAACTCAGAACCTGCCAATGTTACAGAAGCCTTCAGACATCAAGCTTGAGAGGATGCAATGACAGAGGAATATCAGTCCATCCTAAAGAATGATGTATGGGATATAGTGCCTAGACCAAAAGAGAAATCTGTTGTCTCTTCTAAATGGCTCTTCAAAATCAAGCATGCTGCTGATGGCAGTATAGAAAAACATAAAACCCGTTACACATCAGTGAGAGCAGTATTAGCCATTGCAGCAGCTAAAGGTTGGAAGATCCATCAAATGGATGTGAAAACTGCCTTCCTGAATGGAACCATTGAAGAGGAAGTCTATCTGGAACAGCCTGAAGGTTTTGTGATACATAAATCCAACTCACATGTGTGCAGGCTGAATAAAGCTCTCTATGGACTTAAACAGGCTCCCAGGGTCTGGTATGAAAGAATTGACAGCTATCTCTTGGGATTAGGATTTTCCAAGAATGATGCTGACTCCAATCTCTACTTCAAGGTAATCAAAGGTAATATGCTAATAATTATTTTATATGTTGATGACCTGCTGATAACAGGAGAAGATCACCTCATTGCTCAAGGGAAGCAGGATCTAATTTCTGAATTTGACATGAAAGACTTGGGAATTCTACACTACTTCCTAGGTTTAGAAGTATGGCAGAAATCAGAGGGCATTATACTAAACCAAGGGATATATACAATTGATATTCTGAAGAGATTTGGAATGTTGGATTGTAGACCGATGTCTACACCTATGGAAACCAACCTTCACAAATTGAAAGAAGCAGCAGCAGAATCCAAAAGTGCAGATCCAACCCTTTACAGGCAGATGATTGGATCCTTGATGTATCTGGTTAACACCAGACTTGATATTTGCTATGCAGTGAATGTTCTCAGCCAGTTCATGTGTGAGCCAAAGGAAATTCACTAAATGGCTGTGAAACATATTCTGAGATATCTTCAAGGCACTATTGGATATGGTCTTCTCTACAAGAATGATCAACTAGATCTACATGGGTACTCTGATTCAAATTGGGATGGAAGTGTAACCGATCGGAAAAGCACATCAGGATGTTGCTTCAGTTTATGATCGGCTATGATCTCTTGGATTTGCAGAAAACAATCTTCAGTTGCACAAAGTTCAACGGAAGTTGAATACATTGCAGCCTCAATGGGAGCAAGAGAAGCAGTTTGGCTTCGTAAATTGCTCGTGGGACTCTTTGGTGAGCCCTTGAATCCTACAACTATTCTTTGTGATAATCAGAGTTGCATCAAACTCTTTGTGAATCCTATCGTTCATGATAGATCTAAGCACATTGAGATCCCCTATTATTATGTAAGAGATATGGTGGAAAGGAAAGTGATTCAGTTGGAGTATATTAGTACAAATGATCAAACTGCAGACATTCTCACCAAGCCTCTCTCCCGAATCAAGATAGAGCACTTCAGGAAGAAACTTGGTATGGTTGAAATGTAATTTGTTATTTATGTTTGAAATACAAATTGTTTATAAATTGTACTAATATATAAAGATGTTTAATGTGTAAACTCTTTTGTCAAGTGTGTGACTCCATGACTTTATGGGCCTACTCCCCCTGTGTACATTATTGAAAGGTGACGATCTTTCTAATAATGAGCACTTGTATTTGACATTGTAAAGTGACGACTCTACAATGATAAATTATCACGATAGATATCATGTGACTTGATATCTGTGGACATGTCATGATAGTATCTCTTGGACACTTTGATTGATATCATGTGACTTGATATCTTTTGAAGATCATTGTGATCCTTCAGAGATAATCATGGTGGATATTTATATCCGTGAATATGCCATGAATTATGGTAGACATCATGTGACTTGATGTCAGTGCACATACCATAATGAAGATGTGTTATGGAGAATGTCATGTGACTTGACACTTTCAAAAGCATACCATATCTTCTGATATCACGAGTTAGGTGATATCACTTTTGGAAGTTATCCTCCCTAGTTAAAGAGGGAGTGTTGAATAATGAAGATGTGTATGAAGAATGTCATGTGACTTGACAATATTGAGAAAAGCATACCATGTCTTCGATATCACGTGTGAAGGTGATATCTTCACTTATTTGATTTGAAATATCTTCCCTAGCTAAGAGGGAGTGTTGACGAATGGTAGCTTCGGTTAGTTAAGATCTAGGCTATTCTTCAAAATAATCAAATTAGGAAAATAAGTGAAATCGAATTTATAAGCATTGATAAAATTCGATATATTAAAGATGTTGAAATTCGCATTTAAATATAAATCGGAATTTATATATATCCGCCACCTTTTGTTTTGTGTGTTATAAAGACTAACAAACTGTTATTGACAGTGTAGGGACCCGCACGCTCTAAGAGACATGTCTCTTGAGCGGACGTGTCTCCACTTGTGGAGACATGTCCTCTCTTGAGACACGTCCCTTAGAGGCGGGTCTCCTACATACTTATGGCGGCTTCCTCATTGTTATGCAAACATCGAAATCAATTAATGTTCTGCAATCAACACATTCGACATTTAGAGAAGAAATCTGGAAATCGCATTTTGACTTAGAATTTTCTTACAAAGAATTTCAGACCTTAGTTTATTCTTAGGTTTTAGGATCCTATTTGTGAAAGATTTGATTACATTTACACAATGAAATCCCAACCCGTCCTTCTTATGCCTCCTCATCAATTTGGGTGGCATCTTCGGGATCAACATCCCACAATAACGTTGGAGTTTGTTGATATTCTAAAGTTTGACGATTGTGAAGTTGCAAGGCACTATGCATGACCAACTTCACAGCTCGTCTAGAGGTAAGTCTATTCCTCTTGATAGGATGGATTGAGTTGTATGTGGACCAATTCCTCTTTGTAGCAGAGGAATTTACAACTTATGAAAGGAGGCAAATGGCAAGCGTCCACAACTCTGGTGTGTCCTTGGGGTGCCATGTCCACCATCCAATAGGATCAGTTTGAGCTAGCGTAGCTTTATCTATTTTTTCCTCTAGTTTGTTGAATGTTGGACTGTAAAGATTAGTAAATGCTAGCCATTATGAGTGAAGTATTGTCGAATTTTCACTTGAATACATCTTTCAAAGGTCCTTCATTGACCCTTCTTTTCACCTCTTTGTCATCACAAGGAGGTGACCTCCAAACCATTGGTGCATACAATTCGGGATATAGAGCAATCATAGAGTTCCACCATCGCATCACAATGGACTTAATATGCTGCTCATATAATCCCAAATTAGGATCCCAATTACAAATTGCTTGCTTCATCTACCCAAATATGTTGTTAAATGTCTCATAAATCTCTCTAAGACTAGAAGAGTCCATATCAACATATCTAATGACATCTACAATAGGTGAGATGAACAAGCAAACATATTTGCAAACAAAAATTTCAAAAAAGAATAATACCCAAAATCAAATGACAAGTTAGAAAATTGGAAACAATAAACTTAAAAATTTAATAATAAAATCAACAATTTATCGAAAAATTAGCAGTTTCTTACCTCACAGTGGACCACCAATCGCTATCAAGGATCTTATTTTTGATAATTTTTTCGCATCTACTCCGCTTTAAATTAATTATCATTAATTGTAGAGGCTCATGCACCTCAAGGATCCTCACTAACAAAATGAAATAATTGACATACCTGGTTTCCATAGGTTTGAGGAATACCTTTAAAAAGGTCTCAAAGAGAACAAGTGAGGTGTGGTGGTCGCAAATGAACACTTGATTGTCTCTACTTTTTGCCACCACTTGTTGTAACCAATTTATCTTCACTATGTCTTTCATTGCATTGTTCAACACATGAACACAACATGTGGTCCGAAAGATGTGCTTGTAAGCACCCTCCACTATAATGCTAGCTAATTTGCGCACACATGCCAAATTAGTGACCGCTTGTACATTTGAGGCCCTAAGCTCCTTTATCACCTCTCCCAAAATGTGAAAGTGGAAGTCCACATCCTTGTGTTTCCTTGAACAATCAATAGCTCTAAAAAAATAATAGCCAACAACACGTGAGACTATGATGTTGATGAGTGGCCAATGTTTAATTTCGGTCCACCCATCTATGACAATAGAGCACCCTATCATAATCCAAGTTTGTCTCATGTCCTCCATCACCAAAATCACCTTAGAATATTCTTTGTCAAGGAGGGTAGTGCATTGTTTATGTTATCTAGAGGGGTGAGTGAGGGACCAACATAAACTACATCTTTGAACATTTGTTTGAAGTAAGGAAAAAATTTCACATGAAATGGGATGGCATGGGCATAGAAAGATTTTTCAATGGAAGATGCTAGCACATTACATGTTTGCATATTGAACATACTTGCAATCGTCTCCAACCTCTCACTAGCACTAGTCTTTCTCTTTCCTTTTGTGGAAATATCACCACTATCACTAGCATAGGCATAACTAATTGTGCATGCTATATTGATATTGACTCATCCTTGGACCTTGCTTCCACCACCATATGCAATCTATTAACCTCTACCTTCTCATCCTCCTATATATTTGGACGTACCTTAATTCCATTTGCTATAAAGCCCAAGATATGATAATATAGCTTAGTGTAACTCCATCTAAAATCTATCTTGCAAATATGACACAACTACACTCTACTAACCCTTGAATTTTTATTTTTGTCTTTGTCTAGGTCTATCACAAATTGGAGAAGAACTTTTTTGGAATTAAAAGGGCCCTTGGCATAAGGTTTTAAGATGGTGGAAGGGCACTCAAATGGGTTTTGTGGTTGTTCTCTTTACCCACAACACTCCCACACCCTAATGAACCTCTAGCTAAGGGTGAAACTCATTTCTTTCTTCCATTTCATGTTCACTACTCTCACTGGTGCTGCCCATGTTTTGTGAAAAATAATACAAGTGCAAATTGAAAATAAAAAAATAAAGAAAATCAAACATTTCTTTTTTAAAACTTTGAAAAAAATTCAGAAAAAAAGAAAGAATCACTTATCGCTTCTACTTCTTTTGCTATCTCACTGCTTGTTGCTCATTAATGCTGCCCTAGTTTTGATTTCTCAAGTTGCACCTTCAAACCTTGCTTAAAATGAAAATTTATCCCATCAACTTAGCTGCATTTTTTTTTTGGCATGTAAAAATGGATTAGAATGAAAGAGTGAGTCTTATTTTTTCTCATTTAGGGCTAAGTGTGGTATGGGTGCCCACAAAAAAACTAAGTTGCCAGTTTTGGTATATGGTTGGGTTTAGGTTTGCTGATACGACAACTTAGTATATATCAAAACTATACTATTGGGTATGCGGCTATATCATATATTTATATGACAATTTTTTTCCTTGGGTACAATACTGTTGGGTATGCGGCTATATCATATATTTATATATGCATATATATGTAATTTAAAAAAAACTATACAAAATTGAAGATACATTTTATATATCATATAATAATAGCAAATGAATCTTTGATAGTATGATATTTATCATTGATCAATGATAGTGTCAAAGATAATATTAATTGTTAATTGATAGTTGTAGAATTCAATATTATGTCATAAATTCATCATTTAGTGACTTTTCAAATGTCAATACACAATGAAAATTACAATCAATATATAATAATCTTCATATCGCTCTTCATCAAAAGCATCAAAGTCAACATCTGGTTAAATTTCATTTGAACCACAATGAGTTACAATACCACTTCCATTAGCCATGTCATATGTAGAAGTTGATTCATGTAAAGAGATATTTTGGCAAGTTATGCAACAATAACATCTAAATCATCACACTCATGTAATGTCCCTTTTTTTGGTTCATTCCAACATTTTTGGAAACCCCAACTTTCTTGGAGAGTGCCAATGTTATTGGAAAGGTATTCTAACAGTGGGAGAGAGTTCTTAGAACCAAGATGAGTATAATGGTTATGTCCGTGTGTAGATCTGACATTCTTGGAGAATTACACACTTCTTGGAGAAGTGTGTCATCTTGGGAGAACACCAACTTGCACATAGATCGATCTCCTATGCAATCGGGACAACGGATAGCGGATTAGAATTCATATTTTGGGATTTTTAATTATTCTTTTGTAACTTTGGTGGTTGTGCAGAAAATAATTAAATTATTAATTAATCAAATTAAGTTGCCTAAGCTCAGACAACTTTATTTAATAAATTATTTTATAAAGTGACTTTTTGAGGTTTAAATATAAAGTTAAATTAATAAAGTCGCTTGGGGGAAAAGAGAAAATGCTTTTTTTTTGAAAAAAGCAAAAAATACTTTTTTGAAAAAGCAATAAAAAAGTGTATAAAAGGAGGAAACCAAAATGGAAAAGACATTCTTAACATTTTATTTTACAAACCCCAATTTGGAGAGATTGAACTTAGTTCATTCTTCAATTGAAGGATGAAAGACCTTTTGGCAATCAGTTTTGTGGACAAAATTCCACTCAATTGATCGATTGGATTTCAGTAGGATTCACTGATGTGCGCTATGTTAAAAGATTTGTGGAGATCTGAAAGGAATATCTGAAATATCATTTCCAGATTGGTATTTTGATTTATGGTGGAGTTATAGGTTTGAGATTTATCAAAAATCATTTGCAAGAAAATATAAATTGATTTTTGGTAAGGAGATGCGTGTTGAATAAACAAAATAATTTTATTATTTTTAGGATGTTGATCAAACCCTAGCTGTGATATATTTGAAAATACATTCATATGTTTTATTGGCCTTGAAGACCGGCCGTACTAGCTTATAGTAATACTAGTAGGTCAAAGGCTGGCTGTACCAAATTTACCCCATATGGTTGCCACTTGCCATGCATAATCATGGAAAGGGGCGTGAATATTAAAAGAAAAAATCAACTCAAGTTTTGAAGATTATTGGTGCCTCTAACTACAACTGCACCTTCCATAGGAGATAAACATTGCATTAGAGGTTGGTCACAAAACTTTGCGAAGGGGAATGTTGGACTGTATAGTTCACCATGTAGCCTATGATGTATTTTCTAGGCTACCAAATCGCTGGTTTGAGGCCAATGTTTCCAGAAACGTTTCGATTCCAAAATGGAATTTGGTACGAATCGACTTGGAATTGCACAGGAATCGGTTTTGGACCTCTGGGTACGATTCCAAAATCGCGTGGACATTTCTAGGAGATTCCGTTGGTGATGTGGCGATTCAAATGCGTTTTTTAGACCATTTTCAAACTTTGTTTGACTTTTGCATCGAAAAATGTGATTTTTAGGGCGAATATGTCGACTTGACGTGGATTTTGCATTTCATTTCGCCTTTTATTTTAACGCAACCCTGCAAAAATGTTGACGAAGATTATTCATGCGACCAATGGAGGAAGGAAAACGCGGCCAGGAAACAGGAAAACGCAACCTTGCACAGAGAAATGTGGCTAGGAAATAGGAAAATGCGAACGCGGGCAGGAGGTAGGGTTTTTTGTTTTTTCATTTTTTATTTTCGTTTATTTTCATTTTTTTTAATCCTTTTCAAATATCAAAATATGTTGAAAATATTTTTATCTATAACCTAGCAATTCATATAGATATTACAATATTTTTAATTGTTTAGATAGTTTTAGATATTTAATATGTAAATAGAAAATATTTTATTTCGATTTAAAGTTTTCAATGTTTTAGTCTTTCATAATTTTAAAGATATATATAATTTTTTTTGTTCTTTTTTAGCAAAAGGCTCGAAGCTTGTATTTATATTAATATTACAAGTAGATAATTACATATAAGCCAAAATTGGTGATGATAACCAAATCAATTTGTATGCCACAAACTGAAGAAAATTGAAATTCTGAACTAAATCCATAACATTGTCTTGTCAAAGTCGGTGGGTTCATACTTTTCCTAACCTAAGTCGAGAGGTTCTAAAGTTTCCTAACCTCCCGACCACCCGACTTATTTGTTGTCGGAGGTTATCAAAGTTTTAGAACACCTTATATCATTGACTCCTCTATTTATAAGTTCGAAGGTTCTAAAAATGCCCGACTCTTCCTTGTCGATCTGTCGGTGGTTCTCAAAACTTCACAACCTCCGACCAGATGTTCTCAAGTTTGGATTTCTGGCGACTTTGCGACATAGAAGCTCTTCTCGACATGGATTGGCTTAAATACTTGTTGCAGATGTTCTGACTCAATGCACCCTGAGAAGGGTATCTCCCATGGCCGAACTGGAACAGGTACTTTGTAGTTTCGTGGCCGGAATTCCATACTGTTACTGGTACCTTGTGATTTCTCGACTTATTATTTCCACTATATTTGGATTTTTTTTTAATTTATCATCATTCTCCATGAAATATAGCTCTTCCTTTTCGCACCCCAAATTGGCTAAATGGTCTGCAAGCACGTTTCCCTCCCGATATGTATGTGATATCTGATAAGAATCAAATTCATCTAAAAGCTTCCATATGTTTGCATTACATATTTTATACGCCAATTGAAACATTTCCTTTCTTTGCACGCATCTACAATTATTAGGGAGTCACCTTCTATGCGGATAGCACTGATTTGAAGTTGTCTTGCAAGTTGCAGACCATAAAGAATATAATTTTTACATATTTCATAATATTAATATATAATAATTTAAATTAATATATATGATTTTTAAAATATAATTTAAAATATTTCTAATTTCATAATATAAATATATACAATTTATTATTTTATTTATAATTTTACATATTTTTAAAATATAATATTCATATATTATAATTAAATAATTAAAAAAAATTATAATTTAATGTTTAGATTTACAATTTAGAATTTTAGACAATAAGTTTCTTATTTAATTAATTAATTTAATCAAACTTTTTTGAACAATTTTAAAATTTGAAATTGCTACTTGCAAGTTTGTTGCACGTACAAATTGTTTCTACTTTCTACATATCATGGCAACTAGTTATGCTTCCATCGTCAATACTAATCCCTCATTCAATATTGACTCAACTTCATTGCTATGGATACGTAGAAATAGTAGAGCAAGTTCTAGGTGGGGGGGCACGTATTTGGATATGCCTCTGGTGTGATAAGAAATACACTAGTTCCTATAGTCGAGTGAAAGAGCATTTGTGTGCAATTCTGGGAAGGGAAGTAGACCATGTCTAGGAAAAAATAAAATACCTATACCACGTACCAAAATAGCAGAATATATTAGGGAGCAAGAGGAAGTAGATGCAATGGTTCAAAATAGAATGGAGCATCCATTGAGTATAGGAAGGGGCTCAATGAGGCCACCTACTTCTTCATCTCGCACACATAGTGCTCGCCCTAACATTGTAGTAGAAAGACATCCTTTTTTGAGAAGAAATGAAGTTGAAAATGTCAATGAGGCTAATGTTTCAAAGAGAGCAAAGGGACCATTGGAGAAGGCATTTAATAATGATGCAAGAGAGCTTGCTGACCAAGCCCTTGGAAGATGCCTCTATGCAAATGGTATCTCTTTCAATGTTGTTCGATCACCTTATTGGCAAGACATGATAAGAAAAACAAATGAAGCTCCAAAGGGGTACACAAGCCCAGGTTATGAGAAGGTGCGTACCACTATATTGTCAAGGGAGGTCAAACATATAGAAGACGCATTAGCCTCCATCAAGGCCTCATGGAAAGAAACAGGTGTGTGTATTATTTTTGATGGATGGAAGGATGTAAGAAATAGACCATTAATTAATTTGATTGCAGTGTGCCCTAAAGGGGCAATGTTTCTAAAAGCTGTGGATTGTGAGGGGTAGGTAAAGGATGCACAATTTATTGTTGACATCCTTATACAGTGCATTAATGAAGTGGGACCTCAAAATGTTGTCCAAGTTATAACAGACAATGCGAAGAATTGTAGCGCTGTTGGTATGATAGTTGAGTCATGATTCTGACATATATTTTGGACACCTTGTGACCTAATGCTACAAAAGTTGGGTACAAAAATATATTAGATCAAACAAGTCTATGCTGAAGCTGAAGAGATCCAAATGTTCATAACAAATCACCACATGTTGCAAGCTATCTTTAGATCATTCTTGCAACTAGAGCTACTGAAGGTAACTCAAACTTCAAACATTGCATTTTTTTAATGTTATGTTTTACTTTAATAATTTATTTAGAATACATATATATATTGATTTTAACTATTTAATTAATTTTAATTTTCAAATAGGTGGCAGAGAATAGATTTACATCCAACACAATCATCTTGAGACGACTTGTGAAGGTGCGAGAGGCGCTTTTTGCTATGGTCATTAGTCAATCATGGTCTATATGGAGGCAATCAAACATTGAGAGGGTAACAAATCTAAAACAAAAGATTCTAGATACGCTTTATTGACATGGATAAGCCATGCTTTGGGGAGGTTTATGATGGCAGCGACTCAATGCTTGAGATGATGAAAACCATCATATGTGAAAAAGAGAAAGATCTTGAAAAAACCTTCTTCAAAGAGGTGCATGCAATTTGTGTTGACTGGTGGAACAAAATGACCACTCCACTCCATCTTCTTGCCTTTGCTTAGACTCCCAAATTTTACAGTACAAATCCTTGCTATACCAAATAGAGTGCCACCATACCGTGATCCAGAAGTCAACGAAGGGTTTCGGAAACCTCTTCTTAAACTCTTCCCTGATCCTGAGATGGAAGATGCAGTTTCAGTTGAGTTTGCTGGTTTTGTTGTCTCTAGTGATCAAAATGCTTCTGCTCTTCATGACAAATATAAGAAGGATGCTCACTCTTGGTGGTACCTCAATGGCTACAAGATGCCACACCTCCAAGTTCTTGCAATAAAAGTTTTATCTCAAGTAAGTTTTAACTTTTATAATTTAAATTTTTTAAATTAAAATGCGTTATTTTCCAATTTGAAGTTTGATTTACAATTTTTTTAATTTAACAACTCTAATGAGAGCTCACTTTGCTTTGATAGGTTGCTAGTTCTTCTTCAGCTGAGCGGAATTGGAGTACATACTCCTTCATCCACTTAGTGAAGCGCAATCGATTGGCATCAAGCAAAGTAGAGGAGCTAGTTTTTGTTCACTCCAACTTGCGCCTTCTTACGCACAAAGAGGATGAGTACAAAGAAGGGTCAACAAAGATGTGGGATGTAGAACCAAAGTGAGCTGACCTAGATCTTTCTTTCGCTGCAGTTGCACAATCTTCTTCAGTTTTTGAGGAGTCAAGTAGTCAACATACTTTTAGCGCAAGTGCTAGTGTGGTTCCATCATCTAACGTTAATGTTGATGATGATCTTAGTCTTGATGATGAGCCATATGATGCAATTGCAGATTAGTGAATTGGTTACTATTTGTATTATTTAAATGTTAAACAATGATTATCTATCATGATATTCAAGTTTGATCCTTTTGATATTGAAAACTGAATTTAAATCAGTATATTATGTTTCAAAAATTGAAATTTGTCATGGTTTTGTTTAGCATATGTATTGGTATGTGACATTCTAATTTTCTTAACTTAATTTTGTTTCTAGGTTGCATATATACTAGCATATATATATTTGAACATTTTATTATATTTTTGTACGGACGTACCCAATTTCGTGCCCAACCCCCAAATTTTTTTGCCATACCCATGTACCGCACCCGTGCCCAATTCGGCAACCTAGTGTATTTTTTGATCTTTATCAGATTTTAATATTGTTTGGGAAGTTTTCAATGAGTTTCAATCAGCAATCAATCTTCATTTTAAGGTCATAATTTTTATCTATTGTGATTATATGTGTGGGGAATAAATTCTACTAGCTACAAAAGATGTTCCAGTTACATTTATTAATTGAATGAGCAGCTACAACAGATGTTCTAGTTGCATTTATTATTTGTATGAGCAGTTACAAAATTAATCAACAACAATTTGAAGAGTAAATCAATCCAATATATTTCAGCTATTGTGACATCAAGCATCATCCTGGGTATTCACTCCATTGTAATTTTCGTTTGCATGCTAAGTGTTTGACAAAATGTACACTTACAGCTGATTGACAAATGAAATTATAATTTTTGAATTTGAAACCAATTATTGAGCTCTTTGCCATTTGTTTGTTGAAATGCTTATGTGTCTTGATTTGCATAACAAATGTATATGGATATTCCCATGTTTGAAAGAAGAGTTTTAGTTGTTCTTAATCATATAACTCGGAAATATTGAATGGTTTTCAATGTTCCACCAACAGTTTGACGGAATGCCCGTGAGCTAAAGTTGAAAAAGTGGCAAGTTGTTGACACATTTTTGGTAGGGACATTAGAACTCAATAGTTAGATCCTTTCTCGTCATCCCCTCACTATAATCAAGTTTCATACGTGACAAGAGATCCTAATAACTAGTGGGGGTTTAGGAGTGGAGACACTAATGGGGTTGAGGGGTAGTGCCCCTCATGGGGTTTGGGGGTCTTTGAAACCACACAAACCTTCATGGAGCACACCATTTTCATAATTTATGACTTAAGGGTGAAATTAGGTATTTGGTACCTTTTTGTTTATAAAAATGTTTTTAAAAAATTGTCTTGTCCCCAAAAACATAAACATAAGATAACAAAGGGATACTTAAATTGATATCATCACAATTATAATTGTCACAAACAATATTATAATTGTAGTTCTTATAATGATAGATATTAAAATACAGATATTAATAATTTAAATATTACGATCATTACATTAAAAATAAATATTGGCAATTCCAAATAATAAAGTAATTATTAAAGAAAAATAAATAAATAAATAAATGAATAAATATATAGTTAACAATATTATTATCAAATGTAAAATGATAATTATAATTATAGGTAATTGAGGGATTAGAAGATTAAGCGAATGTATGTATGAGAATCAGGCTCGTCTAATACACTCCCATATCGGGACCCTTCATGTATCATTTCTGCCACTAGGGATTTCGACGTGGAGCTTTGCCAGAGGAAAGCCAACCGTACTATTTAGTTCCATGGTGTTGACTTGGCACTCACATCCTATTGACAATGCACATCGATCAGGTATTTGAAAGGGCTACAGCTTAAACACTTATATTTCCTATGCCGTCATATGAAGGGGTATCCGCATATCAATAATATTGAGTTCCTCTTTAATCAAATACTCTTTATTTCACTGAACTATCGCATAAGACAAGAGGATCAAAACCTGGCGTAGAGTCATATCTGTAGCCTCCAAAGCATCGCTAAATATGCCAAAGGAAATCGTTGTAAGTTAAAGTTAATAAGGAGACAAATATTATATCAACTACAACAATTATATGAATAGTTACAAAGCCGTGATTAGTACTTACCCAACCGATAATTAATATAAATTGTTTAACTAAAAGTCACATCCTTGTAAGACATGACCTTTCTGTGTGAGTATAGAGATATAAAGAGGTAGTAAATGGAGGAGGTAGAGGGAGAAGAGTCATAAAGAATCTGCTATGGCTTGGAGGAGGGAATAAAAAATAGGCGCTCTACAATAGGCGACTAGACCTCTGAATTAGGTGATGTGATCACTTAGTATTAATATTTAGCAATATCTAAATATCAGAATAGAAAACTCACTCAGGGATATATGCTTAAATATGCATTGCACTAGTTCTAGATTTTGCATTCTATTTACATGATCAATAGCCTACCTTTTAAGGACCATTCAGATGGCGTCCATGCTGGTCTAATCTTTGAAGGTCTTTATGCCTGCAAGTCTTGAAATAGAGTATGCACGCCCACGATCTGTTTATTAAGATTACTGCACTTTTGAGAATCAATTTTGACGTCTATAGTGGTCAATGTTAGTTTTAGGATCAGAAATGAAAGCAATCAGAAAATGCAACACATAAGACAATGAACACCACAAGATACCCTGGGAAAACCCTCTAACTCGAGGGGAAAAACCCAGCAAATATATCGCTTATATATTTGAGGAATAAGAGCAGAAATCTGCTTACAACTTAGGCCCAACACAAGGCCGAATCTGATACAATGAATAATAGCATCTCTCCTAGATGCGTAGATACAGAAATGAATATGCTGCTCAAGATGATGATCTGCTGCTCAAGTGCGAACTTCTTCTAGGAGTGCGAATATGATGAATGAACTTGATGATCAAATGAGAGATCATCACCTTGTATTTATACAAAACAAAGTGACTCTTCATGAGGTTGGCCTCATTAGGAATTTACAATAATTAAATAGGTCGGCCATCATAAAGAAGTCGGCCCAAATACATAATAAATATTATGCCAAGTGAAGCGCCTCTTCACTTTAATAGATGCAATAAATAAATAGCCGTTAGGCTATATGAAATTTTTTGTTCAACAAGCAAGGCGAAAGTATGTAGCCCGAAGCTACAACATCAACATCAATGCATTGTCTTTTAGCAATTATATATCTTTTGCAGAAAGAGATGCTGATAGGATTAACAACCTTGCAGTCATATATAATTGTTCCTCCATTTATTTAGAATTAAATATACAGATTAGATGATTAGTACAATGCTTTCTTTGATACTATCATAATTATAATTAGCTATGAATTGAATATGGTTCCTTTCGATGTCATGATTGTACTGTTCTAGGCTAAGATCTTTACTTTGACAAAAAATGATTAAAGGTAAATGCAAATGTATTTGGTTGCTTAAAGATTGTCTACCGAGTGTTTGCAAACTTACTAGGGAGGTAGGCTTGAGGTAAGTGGTGCTTAAAAACCCCACTTAACAATCTGCTGCGGCCATGGAGGGGTGGGGGTCCCACTTAACAATTCGCTGCCGCCATCGATGGGTGGTAGGCCCTGGCCACTTATAAGCTCCGTTGACCCTCCCCAATAAGTTAAGTGTCTTTCGAGGTGATGACGTGGGTAGAGAAAACAGGTACGAGTGTTTCCACTAAGCACGCCACTCCGAGGATGGAATGGTCTTAGTTTGGACGTTCAGCTCGGGGCCAAGGGGTGGGTTGTCCTGATGGGATGCTTGTGCCCTTGGGCTTAGATGGATAGCTACGGGTGGATCTACCCATGGCACTCCTCTGTCTTCATTATTACTTTTGTGATTATGTTATTTGGATATCTAGATATTAATGCTAATAGATATGTTGTTAATATGGTGAATATAGGATTCAAATCTAGGGTTATTGAATTAGGAGAACATTCATTTGGAAAGAAGAAACCCTAACCCTAATCAACAAGCGAAACCTAGGGCAAACAAGCGAGTTCTAGGGCAAGGCCGGGTAAGGGACATTACAAAAATGTTTTTTTCTTTGGGTGGCCCTTGGGTCCCCTTGGGTTTGCTTGGGTTTTGTTTAGACCCATCCTTGGGAAAACTTAGTGGTGTACAGGTCTTGCACTAGACCTATGTGATATGAGGGGGTTTTGGGAGAACCTTGTAACATAGACAAAGAGAACATTAAAACATTTTTTTAATTGATTTTGGGCCTTTTTAAAAAAATCAAAGTTTTTTGCCGTGGGAATGATTGATTGTCCCTAAGTCGGTTGGGTGATGTCATCAATTTCCCTAGTCATCTTGGGAATGTTCGGTTGACCCTGTAGAGTCCTCGCATTTTCAAGATGGCTAGGTCAAATTTTTTTTGGGGACAAGAGGATGTTTCTTAGGCATCCTTGGAACCTCCCTAGTATGGGAACAGGGCAAAAAATCCAAGGTCACTTCCTCGGGAAACATAGGTTTCACTAGGTATTCATACAACATGCATACAAAATGAGGTTGGTATGATACAAGAATAGTTTATATTACAATAAATCAAACATAACCACAACAGGTACATAATAAAAATTCCAAATATTTTTGACTAAACTAATCAAATATAAAGATAAAAATAATCACTATTGTTTTGCATAAGCAATTATAACACTTGAAGATATCTAAAAGAAATGTTCATGATTCTCAAAATTGCACATTATGGTACTACGTGACCAAAATTAAGCCACCAATAAGGAAGGAGGGAATCATGACTTACAAATAGTCTTTTACATGTGCTTTATAGATACCATAAAAAATCAACATATAGATAGCCAAAAATTAGCATGGCTAGGCACTCTCATATGCTATTGTCCAAGGCCTCTATAGTAGCCATAGCAAACATGAGGTCCTCAACTACATATAGAAATGAGTCTAGCCCAATTAAGGATGCATTTTTAGTAACTATGTAGACACTTTAAAAATAATAGCATATGTTATACTACGTGGAATTGTGTCCTAGAACCCATGCTCACTCCCAAACAACAACACATCAACACACCCTCTACTATGTCAAAACATTAATGCGGTGGTATTATATCCAAACAATCATGTTAGAACATTTGTGTGATTTGGAAAATACTAATAACTTTAAGCAATCAATAGCATCACTCCATCGCAAACATGAAAATATGAATTATCACTTACCATAACATGGCATAAGTCCAAATTGTTGAGAAATTAATACTCTAACATGCTAGAGTAACAACAAATTTAAAAAATTATTCTCTATCATAATGCCAATGTTTCCTACTACAACACATCCATAATTAGGATATATGATACCAAGAGTAAGAGAAAACCTACACCAAGTACCATGGCCTTTCAAGCAAAACTCACACCCATACAAAATCATATCCAAGATCACATGCTAGGTGCCATTAATGACATCAAGGAAATCAATGCAAGATAGGCTAGGAATTCCTTGTCAACCCTTCACAATAATTAGGTTTCTTTTGTGACAAGATATCCTAATAGCTAGTGGGTTTGGGAGTGGAGACCCTAATGTGATTGAGAGGCAGAGCCCCTTGTGGGGTTTGGGGGTCTTTGAAACCACACAAACCTTCATGGTGCACACAATTTTCATAATTTATCACTAAAGGGCGAAATTAGGTATTTGGTACTTTTGTTTTTATATAAAAATGTTCTAAAAAATGCTTTTTTTGTTTTGTCTTGTTTTTTCTTTGAGTGGCCCCTTGGGTTCGCTTGGGTTTTGTTTGGATGGGACCTTGGGTGAATCTTGTGGTGTATTGGTCTATATTGGATCTATGTGATACGAGGGGGTTTCAGGAGAACCTAGTAACATAATTAAAAAAGATCATTAAAATATTTTTTTATTGATTTTGGGCTTTTAAGAAAAAGTCAAAGTTTTCTGTCATGGGAACGATTGATTGTCCCTAAGATAGTTGGGAGATGTCATTGATTTCCCTAGTCATCTTAGGATGTTTGGCTGTCCATGTAGAGTCCCCACATTTTCGAGATGACTGGAAATTTTTTTGGGGGACAACTAGAGGATGTTTCTTAGATGTCCTTGGAATGTCCCTAGTAAGGGAACAAGGCAAAAAATCCAAGGTCACATCCTCGGGAAACATAGGTTGCAAGTTTTTCTTTAGCTGAGTGGAATTGGAGTGCATACTCGTTTACCCACTGAATTAAGTGCAATCAATTGGGTTAAAAATAAGGTTGAGGATTTTGTCTTTGTGCACTCAATCTTGCTTCTCTTGCCACATAAGAAACTTGATTACAATGAGAGGGTGATGAGGAATTGGGAGTTTAGATTCCTGAGTGTGCTGACTTAGATGCTACTGTTACATAACTTGGCTAAGTTTGTATAGATGAGGAAGCTTCTGCATATGACATGGCTAGTGGGAGTGGCATTACAGTTGGTTGTGGTTCAAATGAAATTGAACCAAATGTTGACTTTGATGCTCTGAATGAAGAGAAATATGAAGACTATTGACTATTGATTATAATTTTCATTTTGTGTACATATGGCAAATCATTAAATTATGAACTTATGAGTATACTCTTTTTTGCAAATTATGGTGTTCTAAAATATTTTGTTTATTAGCAATTATGAGTATTATTGTTTTTATAATATATAGTACTCAAAACAACTATATATACATATTGTACTTGGGGAAAAAAATGCCATATTGGCATACCAGAACCCCAAACTTGTACCCATCATATACCAGAATTGACAACTTAGATTACTTTTGATGATAGATCTAAGCAACATAATAGACTTTTTAAATGAATCTTTTGGGAAAAATTGTGTAGAAGATTTTAGCATCTTCTACACAAAGTGTGATTCACTATGTATCTTTTGCCCTTTTCTATAATCAATTATTTATGATGCGAAATCTTCTACACAATTTTTCCCAAAAGCTTTATTCAAATTTCAATGATTGAAAGCCTTATGCTCTTAAAATAGAAAACTTCCAATTGGTGAGTACTTCGTCATCTAAATGACAATCTTGGTGGCTTCTAGATATGCATTTGTGTGAGTTACCTTTGCATTTGATTAAGGGGCATCTATTTATATTGCACTTCTACTTATTCTAGGAGTTTATATTCCATTAATTGCTCCATTTTGGAATTTGATAGATCTAGCTAACCCTTTATAATTTCACAAAATATGATAATATTAAAGCAAGAATTGGTTGAAGGGTGAATCAACATTTTATAGCCTATTTCCACTTAAGTATTTGCAATAAGACACTTTTGATGATATTTTAGTTATCCTTTACCGCCATACACAATGATGCAAAACATATTCATCATACTTGAAATCTCCGACATTATGGAACTTGTCATAGTTAAATTAGTTAGACATATGCTTGGAAGAGACATATCTAGTTCAATTAAGAGGGTAATTGAGGGCCATTTTCAAGGAAATGCTTCTAAATTGTGAATGCAAGTATTTTAAACATGAGAAGTGAACAAAAGGAACTATATTCTAGGCCTAACAAGTATATCTTTTATAGAAATAGCAATGGATTTTTGCCATATTTGTAGTTTATATTTTTAAACTAAGCTCTCAGCAAAAGTATTTTTATTTGTCGTCCAGTGGGTGGTGGTGTTTTGGTATTTGGGTGTGTTTGTAAGTGTGAAGTCCCAAGTTCAATTCCCACCCTTTAAATGATGGGCCATCCACACAATGGACTGCTTGTTAATGGGGTGTCATGATAATACGGTTAAAATCATGGGCATGCTTAATGTGCTTAAACTCCCATTCTTAGTATGGTAACATGTCAGGGCTGGGGCTTGGTAATGTCCCTAGGTAACCTTAGCATTTTTTTTTTAATTTATAAATGTTAAATGTGTTTTTATACTTATTAGCAGTATAGTTTGGAGAATTGCTACTCATTACATGATCAAACTTCTACATGCATAGGTGGTAGTTTTCTTCTCTACATGTGATGCGGTGGATTTTCATTATGCTTTGATAAGTGAATTTCACTGGGTGTCAAATTTTGAAGAGGGCTTGGATGAAAAAGACGGGAATTTCTTAAGCTGCAAAACTTTTCGTCTACATGGCAATATGGCACAAGAAGATCGGAAACAAACTTTTCATCATTACAATGTAGAAAAATCTGCTCTTCTCCTATGCACTGATGTGGCAGCAAGAGGCTTGGATTTTCCAAAAGTGAGATGCATTATTCAATATGATTCTCCTGGTGATGCCAGTGAATATGTGCACAGGTATGTCCTGGCCATTATTTAGTATTTTTCATTTCAAAATTGTATGATGATGTTTGTAACTAGAGTGTATAGCGTTATCTTACAGAAATTATTTACACTCTCTAAGATCATAAAGTTCATTTTGCTGTCTCAGTTATGTCTAAAATCTTTATTTGTATATTGCTGATCAAGGAAAACATTGAGTTTGACTCTGAGCTTTGTTTATGTTCTTGTTGCCTTACACACTTCCTGGTCATGTTTTCTGTTCCTTTGGTCCATATTATCTTTAGTAGTTGACCAAGGGTTCAAATCTAGGTTATTTCTGAGGTCCTTAAGGATGAGACTCCTTTATTGGGTGATGTCCATGTTCACTTTTATATATTCATGCCTACTTTAAGAGAACTAGGCTCATAATTGGAACTGATGAGAAACCTTCTTAATCCGGAGTTCTAGTAAGTTTACAGAAAACAATGTCCAGCTTTTTGAAGAACTGAGAAACTGTCCTTTCTGTAGATGTTGATGAATCATTGATTTGTTGAAAGTTTTCTGTCTCTAGCTCTTGATATTGGTATGCATGGTACCAATGCATGATCGAGGAAGACTATCTCTTGGATCTATAGAAAATGGAGTTGTCTACATAATGGTGAGATCAAAACTTTCTATTTAGGAGGGTCTTCTTTCCTTCATCTTAGAAAATGATTGCTCAAATATCTTTAATGGTGGCCCTTTGATTATGTTAAACAATTGTTTGCCCATGAAATTCTAGGACATCTCTTAGACTTGAGAGGACATCCAAATTTGTAAGTTCGAAAGAATAGACCGCTAAAATGGGTTTGATTGCATTTTTATTGAGTTTATGTTAAGGTAGACTTGGGCTGAGGTCTCATCTGAAACCTGTCTTCTAAAGATTCTGAATTGAGAATTTATCTAACTGGGGCTTTCATCACAAGATAGACTATGAGCAGATCCACTTCAAGTGTGAAATGTGTAACAATCCAAATTTTAATGCATTTCAAGTTGCTTCCCTCATCTTCCATGAAAGCTTAATACGCAATTGATTATGATCAAAACTCTACATTGAATAGGGTATGCATGTTTGTGTATGTCATGGTTGCTGGGTGTGTGGTAATAGACTTCATTTTTTGCAGAATTTTAAATGGATATGAACAATCAATAGTTTTAGATTTAACAATGAACATGCAATACTAAATCTTCCTAGGAACAAAACAACAAAGCAATTTCAAAAAATCAAATGCAATAAAAAAACAAGAATATCAACATTTCGATATCTGAATTCAATTAGATGATAATGAAAGGAAATGAACTATAATATATAGCCTTTGAGTTTCTAAATCTGAAGAGGTGAAGGATAAGGATAAGGCAGAAGTGGCACAAGAATTCTGAAAAACAAGGAATGACATGTACCCTTTATCCCTAATCTACCTAGGTAATGAAAAGAAAGTATCTAAGTAAACTTAATAGAAGGTGCTATTTTTTATTACAACAACTACCCTCTTTAAGTGCAATTGAGGTAGAAGAAAAAAGAATGGGTTCTAACAAGACGAATCATATTAGGTACTCAAGTACATTCTGAAAAAAAAAGCCCAGGGTACAAGAGAGTGTATTTCCCTCCACCCTTTGTTCCCCCCCACTCAAATAAATGGTGTATGAAGAGAGGAGGACTAGATAGGCCCCCTCCCAAAAGTGATAGTGTTTCACATCCTCAAAAGAGTTCTAAGATGAACATATATGCTCCTTTGAAGGGTTTGATAAATATATCAGCAACTTGCTTTGATGTGGGATAGTACTAAAGATCTACGATCTTCTATTGTATAAGATCTTTGATGAAGTGCATATGGATCTCAATATGCTTGGTTGTTGGTGGTGCTGGATTCTCGAAGATCACAATAGCATGTTGGTTATCATAGTAGATGATCAATGTTAGCTGATAGGTGATGCCATACTCAAATCAAAACGTGGTGAAGCCAAATAGCCTCTACAATAGTATTTATAGCTCCCTTGAACTTTTCCTTTGTAGATGAGAGAGCAACATGCTATGCCTTATTTAAACAAATAGGACTGGATCTAAGGTCAAAGTTGTAGCTAGATGTGGACTTGTGATCCTTAGTCACTAGCCCAATTAGAATCTATATATTCTACCAAGCTTGTTTCTTGGCGTATTGCATAGTGTATCCCATATGAGTGTCTCTTTTACATAGTGTAGTATAGTCTTGGCAACTTTCCAATGAAGCTCATGAGGTTCTTGCATAAAGTGAGGGACCATGCGAATAGCCTAGAAAATGTCTAGATGAGTATGTGAGGTGTATTAGATTTCCCACAAGTTGTTGATACAAGGTAGCATCAATAGGAGTTGAACAATGAGCTTCCAACTTGACTCTTGATAGAAAGGGAGTTGGTGTAGGCTTACAAGAAACCATTTGAAACCATGAGAGAAGATCAAGAACATACTTGGGTTGAGTAAGAATTATCTTAGAATCACACTTTGGTTATCATAGTAGATGATTGATGGTAGCTGATAGGTGATGCCAAATTTAGTGAGGATGTGGTGAAGCTAAATTCACCTTGAAATTTGTTTTGTAGATGAAAGAGCAATAACATGTTACTTCTTGTTAGACCAACAAATAGGATTGGTTTCAAGGTGAAAGCTAGAGCCAAACATGGGCTTGCAATCCTTAGAGTCATCAGCTCAATTATAATTTGTATCTCCTACCAAGTATGTATCTCAACCTGTTGCATAGTGTATCCCATATGGATGTGTGCCATGTACATAGTGCAATATACGCTTGACAACTTTCCAATGAAGGTCATGAGGCTCTTGCATAAAGAAAGAGATCATGCCAACATCATTGGAAATGTCTATATGAGTATGTGAGATATATGAGATTGCCCACAAGTTGTTGATACAAGGTAGTATCAACAAGAGGAGTTGAACAATGAGCCCCCAAATTGAATCTTGAGAGAAAGGGAGTTGGCATAGGCTTGCAAGCAACCATCTAAATCGACAAGAGAAGATCAAGAGCGTACTTGAATGAGCTTCAAAATTTGTTTGAGTGATCACAATCTTGAGGAAGTTTTGTAACAATTGCAAGTTGGTCATAGAGAATGTGTCTTGTAGATTCAACTTTATTAAGCTAATGAGAGATGAACTCCTTGTGATGATTAGGTTATCAATAGACAAAACCAAAAGTAGAAGCTCATCATCTTGCCAAAATATGTAGACAATTGGGTCATAGTGACATTCAGTGAAGTTGACAGAAAGAAGTGATGATTCCATTTTGGCATACCAAGCCCAAGGGGCTTGTTTGAGGCCATAGCGGGTTTTCTTGTGTTTGACAACCAAGGAAAAATCATCGATGAATCCTTGTGGTTGTGCCATATATAATTCCTCCTATAGATCACCATGAAGAAAGACACTACTCATCATGTCCATTTGATATGTCAACTAGTGGTGAGTAGTTAGAATGGCTAGAGTGAGGTGGATCAAATTCATTTTGTTGACAAGTGCAAAGGTCTTCGTATAGTCTATGCTATGTACTTTGGAAAATCCTTTTGCAACAAGTTGTGCTTTGTATTTGTCAATTGTTCCATTTGATGTGTACTTATTTCAAAAGATCCACTTGCATTGAATCATTTTTCTTGCCTTAGGAAGAGGGACTAAATCCTAAGTGTTTCTAATTAAGGAAGAGTATTCTTCCTCCATCACTAAATTATATTCAACAATATCTGCTACATTGTGGATTAGAAGATTGGGCTATGTATGCATGAGGCATATCTTGATATTATGATTGAATTCTCCTAGTATTTGATGGATCTCCAATTGATATCTCTCTTGATTGTAAAGTCCAATGACCCAAATTGGAAGAGTAGCTCAAGTAGTAGGCCTATGTGCTAGAGAGACTTGATTGGGGGGTGTAGATGGAGGGTGTGGTTCCTCTATCTTAGAATCAAAATCACTATTAGGATGATAACCTCATATGGAAGATGAATGAGAAATGTCAATAGTAAGGGAAGGAGTTTCCTCAAGCTTGGCACTTCGAGCAGTGATCATATCATGAGTATCAAGGTCTAAAAGTTGATACCCTTTGACCCCATCATATCCACAAATATGCAAGGCTTTCTTTGAGGTTCCCATAGCCTTGTGTTTCTTTGAAGGTGTGTGGGCCCAAGCTTGAGATCTAGTAACTCTTGAGTGCTGAATTGACGGTTTGTGATCAGACCAAGCCTTAATTGGAGTGATGCCTTCCAAGGCTATGTGCAGAGTGCAGTTCTATATGTAGTTAGCATAGTTTATTGCCTCAACCTAGTACTTTGGTGCCATAGTGCTGAATTGACGGTTTGTGATCACACCAAGCCTTATTGGAGTGATGCCTTCCAAGGTTACATTTAGAGTGTGGTTCTCTATGTAGTAGCATAGTTTATTGCCTCAACCTAGTACTGTGGTGCCATTGATCGTGATTGAATCATTCAATTAGGTATTTCTTTCAAGGATCTATTCTTCTGTTCTACTACTCCATTTTGTTGTGGGCTATACAAAACAATGTGATGGAGATGCATCCCTTTGGTAGAACAAAGTCCTCAAATTGATTGTTGACATACTCCTTTCCATTATCAATGCAAAGGGTCTTGATGTCCTTGCTTGCCTATTTCTTTGTGAAGGCCTTGAAGTGTTGAAACTTGCCAAACATTTCATTCTTCTTGTGAAGAAAATTGACCATTCTAAAGCATGAGAAATCATCTATGAAAGAGAGGAGATACCAACATTTGCTGAATGACAAACTAGGAAAGGGATCCACGAGATCAATGTGAATCAACTCAATAGTTTGAAGCTCTCTTCACCTTTCCTTTATCATTTTTCTTTCTAGGATGCTTGTCCAAGGCACAACTATGGTAGACATTATTGGAGAAGGATACGAGAGGAAGGGCTCTTACCATTTCATGATCGCTTAATTGTTGAAGGTAGTGGTAATTTAAGTGACCAAACTACTCATGCCATAGTTTACCTACATTTGAGTAAGCAGAGTCTTGGAAGGTGAATAAGGTAAAAAGTGTGAAAAGGTGTATAAGCATGCCTTATCGTCTACCTTTCCAAGGGCAATTGGGGAATCAACTTCAAGATCCCAAATGTTGACTATATTTGGAGTAAATTCAACTTGCTTCCTTGAACCTATATGCATAATCTAATAGATGAAGAGTAAGTTTGAAGACAAAGAAGGTACACAAAGAACATTGTTGAATTGTCCATCCATGTCAAATGTTCCTTACCCTTCAACATTAATTGTTGGATCATCACCCATGTGTATAGTTAAAGTAGAACATGACTCAAATGTAGAGAACTAATTTCTAGATGAAGCCATCTGGTGTGTGGAATGCAAATCAAATATCCAAGTCTTTGAAGATGATGAAGAGGCAATGGCTGCAAGAGCTTTTCCTTTCCCTTTCCTAGTTTTGGAAGAGGGGGACTCACTACAGGACTTCAGAACACTAATCTTATGTTTCTTTAGAAGCTTTGTGAGTGAGTCAAATATTGCTTCTGCATGCACTTAGATGCATCAAACTCCCCACCTACCCCTCACACTTCTTATAGTAACTACATCTATCCACTCCTTTTGTTTAACCTTATGCTTTTGGAGTAGTAGAGAAGGGTTTCTCTATAGATGTTGGTTGCTTCTCCTATTTTCCTAAAGACTTTGGTCCTTTTGAACTCTTTTTTGATTAGTTGGCAATCAAGGCAATGCCTTTGGAAAACTAACTAGATGGTGCCCCCATTTGAATCAAGTTATCCTACAAATGAGTGAGTGTTCTACAAATGTATCAAAAATTGGCATGGTAAAAGTTAAAACAACTCCTCAAGCATCTTTAGTGGAACAAAAGGCCAGTTGTGAATCAAAGTTAGTGATTTGACATTATTTAACTTTTGAGTCAAAGGAATTTCAAATGTGTTACCGTGATGATGAAATCTGGACCAAAAGAGAGAAAATACATGCAAAACAATCACTCAATCCAAATAACATGCACCTTTGATTACATCATTATGGAAAGACAAAACATAAATAATGCAATATTTAAACAATTATTATACCTTCCATTGTTTTGTGAGATTTCTCCATTGATGGTTTGGTAGGTGGTTGCAATGATTGCATGTAGGTTGGTTTTCCTTGGAAGTTGCTCAAATGGATAGGATGTACTTAGGACAAATGATTTGCTTATGATTGTCTTTTGGAGGAGGCTGCTAAATAGACTTCCAACCATGAGGATGTAGGGTGGGGATTTTCTTGAGAAATCAAGGGTGGAGATTACCTTGTTGGCTGTGCAAGTTCCCAATGTGACAAGTGGAGGAAGATGGTGAATTAAGGGTGGCAACTGGAAGCTCTCACATGTGAGAATGGAGGGTGGAGATTCATTTAGGATCTAGGATGGATGGTGACGCAATCAAGATTAGGGGGTCTTATCAAACTACCCAATCTTGTAGCCTTAACATGTCATCCAATCCACATTAACATATAAATGGAAAAAGAAATTGAAACATATCTTTATTATTACTTTCATATGTACATCCATACAACAAAATTCCTCAAGAGCCATTACATATAGTGAGGATTTCAACAAAAAAAAAATTCAAAATTTTTCAAGGGTTTCTAGGCACTTCATGCCTTCAAATCTTCAAAGTCTCGTGCCTTCAACTTTCTTGGATTGACTCCTCTTTGTAAATCTAATTTTCCCTTCATCCTACAACTCTCATTGTTGCCTTGAACACATAAACACACCTGCAACTTTCTTCTCTCTTCTTCTATTCCTCTCATCTTGGAAAGCTAATTTTCTACACTTTCCTTCATGCAATCCTCTAGAGCAACCTGCAAATTATTTCCTCAAACTTGCTACTGTTGATTGCTGCCTCTTGACACCATTAAAGGCTGTATTTATAGAGGTTTTCAATTATTTGAAACACCAAAAAGTGGTTTCCAAATCTCCTCTTTCATTGATCCTTGAAATTCTTGCAAAAAAAATGAAATAAAGTATAATTTATTGCTTCCAAAAGTTCCATTAAAAGTTGTTGTACCATATCCAACGTCTTTCTGCTGTATATGCCTTTGAAAAATGAATAAAATCAATAACCAAGTTGTGTCCATTCACCCCAAATTGGAAATTGAAGCGTCATTAATTTGTTTTCCAAAAACCACTAGTTTTTTTCTCCATTCTAGGAACCAAAATTGAAAGAATAAGACCAGAATGGAATGCCAAGAGTCACTTGTCTCATGCACACTTCTCTAGGCATCTAAATTGAGCAAATTAATTAATTTTCTTTCAAAATCCCCTTCCACCATGCTAAATGGACCATTTCAACCCCTAGAACCTTGAAATTGTGAAATATATCACATTAAACATCCTGCTTGCCCTCGATGTATGAAAATTCCTCACAAATAAATATTTATATCCTTACAACACTTCACAATATGCTCTTGAAGCTCAAACTTGCACCAAAAATTCAAAAGATTGAATATGAATTTTTTTTTTTTGATGCAAGATTCCTTGTGAGCCTAGATGCTCTTGCATTAGACACACCAAGTAAGAAGTTTGTGAGCATTGCTCACAAAATGGAGTTGAGCGATTGAACCACCCTTTCAAAATAGTAAACTATTTGTAGCATACTTCAATGCTTTCATAGGTACCATGAAAATTTTCTCTCTTCTCCTTTTCCAATAAATACTTGGAACTCTTCCGATCTTCCTTTGCAAAATGTGTTTACCAATTTCTTTTTCGCTTGTGGAATTTTTTCCACCATATATGAAAATCCTCCACCAAATACACTTTCCTCTCTTCTCTTCTCTTGTGGGATTCAACCCACCACAATCCATCCTCTTCCACCAATGTTCATCAACACCATCCCCTGTAGCACTTGCATACAAATTAGCAATATCATGGAAATTAAGGATTTCCATTTGCACGTTCTCTTCACACTCCTTTACATTTATTGCCACCCTTTCATCAATCTCTTCTTCCACTTTCATCATCTCATCTGCATATAACTCAACATCATCATCATCATAAAAATAAAAATATTAACCATCACCTCTGTTTTCACATTTTCTTCTACTACTGCAACATCTTCTCCATCCACATCCTCATTTATCAAAACCTCCATACCTTCACTAATACATGCCACTACTGCAATATCATCCTCTTCCATGCCTTCCAAAATACATGCTTCTATTGCAATCTTATTCTTTCCTTTTCATCTTCTTTCACAATGTTTTCTTCTTCACTGCTATCTATTGAACTCTTTGCTTCATCTTCTCTTCTACCTGCAAATGAAATAGCATTAGAACAATTATAGGTGTCAACTTCTCCCATCTTTTCTTTTTCTTTCCTCTTTCCTCTTTCCTCTTTCCTTTTATAATAATTTCCTCCAAGACATCTAACCTCCTAGATATTTCTACACACATTTCGAATAGCACAACTCTCTTCCTCTAAATTTTTTTCTCTCAATAATTTTTTTTTTACAGCCCTACCCAAGGCCGACATCATACTCTTCTTCCTTGACATCTTTACAAACATTTGCAACCCACTCACAATTTGCAACATAACTTACACAAAACCACAACTATCCTCTACCCAACAAAGATTCTAGAAGATGCACCTCTCAAAACCTCCTCTACCCACTTTCACATAGTGGAGGACGTTTGTACACCATCTACCCAGCCTTATCTCTATTGGAGTACAACCCATAACAATTACACAAAACAAATCCTCATAATTCAGCAAACCCTAGCTCTCTCAATCTGAAATCCTTCTCCTCACACACATTCCAGCATCATACCTGCTTTGATACCATTTGATGCAAACAAGATTGGGGGGTCTTATCAAACTACCCAATATTGCAGCCTTAACATGTCATCCAATCCACATTAACATATAAATGGAAAAAGAAACTAGAACATATCTTTATTATTACTTTCATATGTACATCCATACAACAAAATTCCTCAAGAGCAATTACTTATAGTGAGGATTTCAACAAGAAATAAAATTCAGAAATTTTCAAGGGTTTCTAGGCATTTCATGCCTTCAAATCTTCGAAGTATCATGCCTTCAACTTTCTTGGATTCACTCCTCTTTGTAAATCTAATTTTCCCTTCATCCTACAACTCTCATTGCTGCCTTGAACACATAAACACACCTGCAACTTTCTTCTTCTCTTCTTCTATTCCTCTCGTCTTCGAAAGCTAATTTTCTACACTTTCCTTCATGCAATCCTCTAGAGCAACCTGCAAATTATTTCCTCGAACTTGCTGCTATTGATTGCTGCCTCTTGACACCATTAAAGGCTATATTTATAGAGGTTTTCAATTAGGTGAAACACCAAAAAGTGGTTTCCAAATCTGCTATTTCATTAATCCTTGAAATTCTTGCAAAAAAAAAGAAATAAAGCATAGTTTGTTGCTTCCAAAAGTGCCATTAAAATTTGTACCATATCAAACATCTTTCTGCTGTATATGCCTTTGAAAAATGAATAAAATCAATAACCAAGTTGTGCTCATTCACCCCAAATTGGAAATTGAAGAGTCATTAATTTGTTTTCCAAAAAATCACTATGTTTTTTGATGCAAGATTGCTTGTGAGCCCGGATGCTCCAGCATCAGATGGTGAGGATTTGCACATGTGGAAGAAGATAAAGAGGGTGAGGGTGACAAGTGGAAGATTCACACATGTGAGAATGTGGAAATGTGTGTGGAAGTGTTAATTGAAAGATTTCACACATGTGGGAATATGGGGGTTTGTGTGATAATGACAAGTGGAAGATCTCCCACATGTGTGGGAATGTAGGGATTTGTGAAATATGACAAGTTGAAGATCTCACATGTGTGAGAATGGAGGGTGTAGATATTCTTGGGATAATGAATGGTGAGGATTAAGAGATGAGAAAATGATTTATTAAAAAAAATATTATTTAATTAATTAAATAAACAAGGTCCATTTAATTAATTAACAAGAAGAAAGGTTAGGCTAGATGACATGGGGAAATTCAAAGCAGAATTGGGGTATCTATAGTTACTGTTAATGGATGATAGCTTTGGTCAGATATAAATAACGAATGCTGAAAGCATCTTCATTACTTATATATGATCAAAGATTATCCTTAATATAAATTTCTGGAAATCGAATCTATGAGCATATATATTTATCCTCCCTAGTTAAAGAGGGAGTGTTGAATAATAAAGATATGTTATGGAGAATGTCGTGACTTGACACTTTCAAAAGCATACCATATCTTTTGATATCACGAGTTAGGTGATATCATTTTTGGAAGTTATCCTCCCTAGTTAAAGAGGGAGTGTTGAATAATAAAGATATATTATGAAGAATGTCATGTGACTTGACAATATTGAGAAATCATACCATGTCTTAGATATCACGTGTTAAGGTGATATCTCTACTTATTTGATTTGAAATATCTTCCCTAGCTAAGAGGGAGTGTTAATGGATGATAGCTTCGGTCAGATATAAATAACGAATGCTGAAAGCATCTTCATTATTTATATATGATCAAAGATTATCCTTAATGCAATTTTCTGGAAATCGAATTTATGAGCATATATATTTATATATAAATTCGTAATAATAAAGATGTTAGAAATTCACATCGAATAAAATCGGAATTCACATAATTTATATCTGCCATGTGTGAGGGGGGTTATGTGTGTTAAATGTGTTAACCGAATGATGATCGGTTGTAGAGGAAACCCGCGCGCCCAAAGGGACACGTCCCTTGAGCGGACATGTCTCCACATGTGGAGACACGTCCTCTCAAGAGACGCATCCCTTGAGGGCGGGTCTCCCCACATACTTATAGTGGTTCCTTCCTTGATATGCAAACATCGAAATCAATTAATGTTCTGCAATCAGCACATTCGCATTTAGAAGAAATCTGGAAATCGCAGTTAGTGAAGAATTCTGGAAATTACATTTTGACTTAGAATTGTCTTACACAGAATTTTTGAACTTAGTTTATTCTTAGGTATTAGGATCCTATTTGTGAAAGATTTAATTACATTTACATGGTATCAGAGCCACGTTGTGTGAATCCAAATCAAATCTGTTTGCTCTAGAAAATTCGTATTTTTCAAAAATCGAATTCACATCACATTCTTCATAATGTCAAGTGTGATCAGATTTGAAGATCGTCTTGCAGGAGCAGACAATTTCACATCATGGAAATTTAGAATCATGATGATCCTCAGAGAGAATACACTAGACTCACTTGTGAGAGAAAATAAAAGGGCGCCAGAGGCTGAACCTAAGAAAACTCAATGGATCGAAAACAATGAAAGAGCCATGAAAATCCTAGTAGATGCAGTTAGGGATCACATAGTGCCTATCCTAGCAAAACATGAAACTGCATACCATATGTACAAATCTCTTGAGAGTACTTATGAAATCAACAACACCTGCAGGACTCTAGCATTAAAAAGGAAAATCAACAATGCTCAGATAAACAAAGGAGAGTCCATTAATGCATACTTCATGAGGATTATTGAACTAAGGGATCAATTATCCACAATTGGATATCAAATTGACAACAAAGAATTAACTCTAATTGCTCTAGGAGGCCTACCAAACTCATGGGAGTCATTTGTTCAAGGAGTAAGTGCGAGGTCTAAACTCCCTAAGTTTGACAGGCTAAGAATTGACTGCCTTCAAGAAGAAACAAGACTTTCCACAAAAGAGAATAAACTGAAACACATAGATGAAGACATTCATGTTCTCCACACAACATCTAATAAGAGGAGTAAGAAAAACTCATACAAGAGAGGATCTTTTAAAAGAAAAAGAAATTCCAATGGAATGGAATCTTATAAGAAGAAAGATATCTCTCAAGTACAATGCTTTAGATGTGATTAGTATGGTCACTATGCAATGAAGTGCCCTGATAGATCTAAACAACAAGCATCTTTTGCCAAAGTAGTAAAGACAAATTCAGATCATGAATCTGAAGACCTTGTATTCTAGGAAAGACAAATGGATATAGAGTTACCCTTATGGATGGGAAAATTCTAGCATGGCCTAAAAACTCAACTATTAAGAAAACTCAGACTATTGGTGTAAGACAAGGGTACCTTTACAAACTATGCATCGAAGTCTAAAACCATCCCATGAAGGAACTTGTAAAGGTTGTGTCTTAGGAAAGAAAATAAAACCTTAAAGGCGGATAATAGAAACCTACACCTCTAAAATTTAAGGAATTCTGCATGAGTGCTGGAATTAAGAGGGAGTTCACAAGTTGCTTGACCTAAACATTTAACCATTCAAGAGGGCAAGAAGTTCTAGTGAGATAGAAACCTACTCCCCTAGAGTACCTGAAGAGGAACCTGCTCCTAAGATTCAGAGGGAGCATCCTGAGGAAATGCCACATGAACTACCTTCTAAATCAGATGAGAATACAAATGACAATAGGAGAAAGAGACCACTTTGGGCCAGGAAGTTGATCAAAGAAGCCAAGGATCATATAGCACCCAAAGGAACGTTCAGGGAGAGTAAAAGACCCAAGCGGTTCTCTAGCTATGTTGCTTTAATGAACAAAATCATAAACTCTGAACCTGCCAGTGTTACAGAAGCCTTCAGACATCAAGTTTGGAAGGATGCAATGACGGAGGAATATCAATCCATCCTAAAGAATGATGTATGGGACATAGTGCCTAGACCAAAAGAGAAATCTGTTGTCTCTTCTAAGTGGCTCTTCAAAATCAAGCATGCTGCTAATGGCAATATAGAAAAACATAAAGCACGTTTTGTGGCTAGAGGGTTTTCTCAAAAGGAAGGCATTGATTATGAAGAAACATTTGCACCTATTGCCCGTTACACATCAGTGAGAGCAGTATCAGCCATTGCAGCAGCTAAAGGTTGGAAGATCCATCAAATGGATGTGAAAATTGCCTTCCTGAATGGAACCATTGAAGAGGAAGTCTATCTGGAACAGCCTGAAGGTTTTGTGATACATAAATCTAACTCACATGTGTGCAGGCTGAATAAAGCTCTCTATGGACTTAAACAGGCTCCCAGGGTCTGGTATGAAAGAATTGACAGCTATCTCTTGGGATTAGGATTTTCCAAAAATGATGCTGACTCCAATCTCTACTTCAAGGTAATCAAAGGTGATATGCTTATAATTATTTTATATGTTGATGACTTGCTGATAACAGGAGAAGATGACCTCATTGCTCAAGGGAAACAAGATGAAATTTCTTAATTTGACATGAAAGACTTGGGTATTCTACACTATTTCCTCGGTTTGGAAGTATGGCAGAAATCATAAGGCATTATACTAAATCAAGGGAAGTATGCTATTGACATTTTGAAAAGATTTGGAATGTTGGACTGTAGACCGATGTCTACACCTATGGAAACCAACCTTCACAAATTGAAAGAAGCAGCAACAAAATCCAAATGTGCAGATCCAACCCTTTACAGACAGATGATTGGATCCTTGATGTATCTGGTTAACACCAGACCTGATATTTGCTATGCTGTAAATGTTCTCAGCCAGTTCATGTGTGAACCAAAGGAAATTCACTTAATGGCTGTGAAACATATTTTGAGATATCTTCAAGGCACTATTGGATATGGTCTTCTTTACAAGAATGATCAACTAGATCTACATGGGTACTCTGATTCAGATTGGGTTGGAAGTGTAACTGATCGGAAAGCACATCAGGATGTTGCTTCAGTTTATGATCGGCTATGATCTCTTGGATTTGCAGAAAACAATCTTCAGTTGCACAGAGCTCAACGAAAGCTGAATACATTGCAGCCTCAATGGGAGCAAGAGAAGTAGTGTGGCTTCGTAAATTGCTTGTGGGACTTTTTTGTGAGCCCTTGAATCCTACAATTATTCATTGTGATAATCAGAGTTGCATAAAACTCTCTGTGAATCTTGTCTTTCATGACAGATCTAAGCACATTGAGATCCCCTATCATTATGTAAGAGATATGGTGGAAAGGAAAGTGATTCAATTGGAGTATATTAGTACAAATGATCAAACTGTAGACATTCTCACCAAGCCTCTCTCCCGGATCAAGGTAGAGCACTTTAGGAAGAAACTTGGTATGGTTGAAATATAATTTGTTATTTATGTTTGAAATACAAATTGTTTATAAATTGTGCTAATATATAAAGATGTTTAATGTGTAAACTCTTTTGTCATGTGTGTGACTCCATGACTTTATGGGCCTACTCCTCCTGTGTACATTATCGAAAGGTGACAATCTTTCTGATAATGAACACTTGTATTTGACATTGTAAAGTGACGACTCTACAATGATAAACTATCATGATAGATATCATGTGACTTGATATCTGTGGACATGTCATGATAGTATCTCTTGGACACCTTGATGGATATCATGAGACTTGATATCTGAAGGTCATTGTGATCCTTAAGAG
Organism: Sequoiadendron giganteum; assembly: GCA_007115665.2. Taxonomy (NCBI): domain Eukaryota; kingdom Viridiplantae; phylum Streptophyta; class Pinopsida; order Cupressales; family Cupressaceae; genus Sequoiadendron; species Sequoiadendron giganteum. The sequence goes on from CM021103.1 coordinate 202,066,190, forward strand.
ATAATCATGGTGGATATTTATATCTGTGGATATGCCATGAATTATGGTAGACATCATGTGACTTGATGTCAGTGCACATACCATAATGAAGATGTGTTATGGAGAATGTCATGTGACTTGACACTTTCAGAAGCATACCATATCTTCTGATATCACGAGTTAGGTGATATCACGTTTACTTGATGGAAGTTATACTCCCTAGTTACAGAGGGAGTGTTGAATAATGAAGATGTGTTATGAAGAATGTCATGTGACTTGACACTTTCAGAAGCATACCATATCTTCTGATATCACGAGTTAGGTGATATCATTTTTACTTAGTGGAAGTTATTTTCCCTAGCCTAGAGGGAGTGTTGAATAGTGAAGATGTGTTATGAAGAAATGTCATGTGACTTGATACTTTCAGAAGCATACCATATCTTCTGATATCACGAGTTAGGTGATATCATTTTTGGAAGTTATCCTCCCTAGTTAAAGAGGGAGTGTTGAATAATGAAGATGTGTTATGGAGAATGTCATGTGACTTGACACTTTCAAAAGCATACCATATCTTCTGATATCACGAGTTAGGTGATATCATTTTTGGAAGTTATCCTCCCTAGTTAAAGAGGGAGTGTTGAATAATGAAGATGTGTTATGAAGAATGTCATGTGACTTGACAATATTGAGAAATCATACCATGTCTTAGATATCACGTGTTAAGGTGATATCTCTACTTATTTGATTTGAAATATCTTCCCTAGCTAAGAGGGAGTGTTAATGGATGATAGCTTCGGTCAGATATAAATAACGAATGCTGAAAGCATCTTCATTATTTATATATGATCAAAGATTATCCTTAATGCAATTTTCTGGAAATCGAATTTATGAGCATATATATTTATATATAAATTCGTAATAATAAAGATGTTAGAAATTCACATCGAATAAAATCGGAATTCACATAATTTATATCTGCCATGTGTGAGGGGGTTTATGTGTGTTAAATGTGTTAACCGAATGATGATCGGTTGTAGAGGAAACCCGCGCGCCCAAAGGGACACGTCCCTTGAGCGGACATGTCTCCACATGTGGAGACACGTCCTCTCAAGAGACGCATCCCTTGAGGGCGGGTCTCCCCACATACTTATAGTGGTTCCTTCCTTGATATGCAAACATCGAAATCAATTAATGTTCTGCAATCAGCACATTCGCATTTAGAAGAAATCTGGAAATCGCAGTTAGTGAAGAATTCTGGAAATTACATTTTGACTTAGAATTGTCTTACACAGAATTTCTGAACTTAGTTTATTCTTAGTTATTAGGATCCTATTTGTGAAAGATTTGATTACATTTACAGTTACAAAGTCTTGAATACTCTTAAAAGTCAATAAGGTTAAGACTAATCAACTCATTTTCTTATTGATGGCCTCAAATTTCATCAGTCTTACCATAAAGGCCTTCAAGAGTTGTCCATATTTCATCACTTGTTTTTAGTGACTCAACATTAAACAAAAGATAGGCGAGATTGCTAAACACATAGTGCCGACTACCTCGTTAGTTATGTTAAGAAATTTTGATTTATCTAGTTCAGTGGTTGGTTCTTTTTCTATAAATATATTATTCTCTAATATCCTTTACTACATGCATGATTAGATGCATTTCAGTTTTCCAAGCAAAGTAGTTAAATGGTGTGAGCATTAGAGGAGATAGTTCAGCTATGTTTGACTAGGTAGAAAGGAACCCAAGCAAAAGAACTTTAGATAGCAAATGACACAACACACCCTAAAATACTCGCCCAATTAGATCCCCCTCCCCCCAAAAATGCAATGGTGGGACTTTATTTTAGTGTGTTTTTACAAAGAACAAGCTCAAAAACTCCCGTTTTGTAGTGCAAAATATTTAGAAAAATGTAAAACTAACATGGATTCCTTGTGATTTTCTAAGCAATTTCTTTTTTTTTGGGCAAAAATTTGATCTCTTGAGTGAAAGTTATTCTCATTTGAGAAACACCTTTGGAGGGGCAAAAATATTGTGTTCTGGTGGTGGCACTTGGCAATGCAGTCGATGGTGTGCATAGAGAGTACGGTCGTGATGGGGTAGCTGAAATGTGCTAGACAATTTTTTTCTTGGACTTTTCACAGTACAACCAGCACTAAGCCGACTGATTAGTGTTAGCTCAACAAAGTAATAAGCAAATTGAAAACACTCAACACCAAGAATGTGCCCTAAAACCCGATGTGGGTAAGGGCCTAGCATATGGCAGACGTAAATGCTCAATAACTTGAAAAAAAGTTACAACTGGAAGTAAAGAGGTGGTGAACCAGCCATGAACAATTTCCACACTTCCACTTATTCAGTGGGGGAAAGAAAGAAAGAGAGCAATCTAATTCATCCGCTGCGGCAGGCATCCACTCAATAGTGGGAATTCGCCACTTTTCAGTGGGTGATAAATGATGTTACAATAGTTTATTCCTCCACATTGGCGGTAAACCATCTAGGGGTTACAAAGTGTGCATTAAAACTCAAAGTAAATGCATAATAACAATGGTTGGATTAGTACTACTAATTCACAACCTTACAATTAAAGAAATCTGCAATTTACAAGTGTAACATTGATAAAAACATTGCAAACATGTGAAGGATGAATCTTCCAAGTTTTAAACCTCTCAAATACTGAAATTAAAGCCAAAAAGTGAATTTATTGAAGTCTGATAATAAAAACCAGCATACTGAAAATGTCAACCAGCAAACAGAAAACCACATAAATGCTCATAACTTCATCAATATACCTCCACACGTGATGAAACAAAGTGCAAAGACTTTTTGGAGGGTAGGCGCCTAAGTTGCAATGAAGAAACAACTTCAATTCACCTCTAATTATTAGGCATGAATCCCAATGCCCATCATGAGAGGTACGGCCTGCTGGAAGGGGCGATTTTGCAAAATAAAAATAAAGACATGGAAATAAATTCCAATCTCTTGTGGAAAGGGTCGCCTTGAGTCAAGAAACACTTTGCAAAGATACCCAGAATGATATTTTATTTGTTCAAAAAGCTGCTTACAAAAAACACTTTTAGCTGTAGTAATACCAGCAACACCAAAATTGAGAAACATCACCAAAATTCTCCATTTTGAAGCTCAATCTGCTTGTCTGGATGAGAAGCAACCGTGAAGCCAATTAGGTGTTATCTTTCAAACACGAAATTGGTTAATTGCTAGGAGGTAAGCATTCCTCGAAGCTGAATTTGCAATGTCATTTCCACAGCATAACTTTAGCATAAACAATGGATGAGAAATGCTGGAGCAAACACTCTCTTTTATAGAAGTGAAGGTGACTTTTCAAATTCCATAACTCCTCCAAGAAAGAGATGCCCCTTCAACTTTTTGAAATATTCAAATTAAAAAAAAACACTTTATTCCATCTTATTAGGCGTCCAAACTTCATGGCAAAATAAACATTATAAAATATCAATTAACTCCTCCATGAGACATCCACCCTTTATGTAACATAACTTCAAGTCATAACACTAGGCCAAGGGGTCAATTTAAAAATATAACATTAATGACTTGAATTAACTTATTTCTCCAATATTTCACCTCAGAAGTCAAAACCAAACATACTCAACTGCTCCAACTGAAATGGAGAACTTACTGAGATGTTGTCAACAGGACCACTGCCAAAATTAGAACTTACTAAAAATAGTAAATTCTGAGAAATGCCAAAAACCTCCAAACGATGGAAACCCTAATTTCACCTTGACAAGCTTATGAGCCTTTGGAATAGGTGACAAACACAGAAGAGTGTATGGCTAAAAATGGGGACATTACAGTCTACCCTTCCCAAAATTGCTTGTCCTCAAGCAATACCACAACACTCCAAACTGATTCCACCAAATCAAATAGGATCCCAGGGTCCCATGTCCATCTCTGAAAAGTCCCACCATGCTGATGCTGCTCTACTTTGATCGTACAAATGTAGTCATTGCACCAGAATAACACAAACCATTCCTGCAACCTCAAAGAGATAACATGCCTGGAATTCAAACTGAACAACACGGAAGGGTTTGAATCAAAATCTAACAGCGTCTCCTGCCCAATAAACTCTGAGGAATTAACATCTGCAATGTCAATGTCAATCACCATTCTGAGAACAAAGAAGAATAATCTAAACAATTCAAAAATATTCTCATCAGCATTACTCCTCAAAGCATCAAATCGAATCACAATAGCAAATGTGACTCCTTCATAGCTATTTGCAAAGGAAAAAACAGCTCTTTGCAAAGTCATAGCAATTGCATCCTCAAATCTCCTCAAGGATGTATAATGCCTCCTCTGAGTAATTCTAACATATTCAAGAAAATCTGTGAAAACTTCCACCAATCTCTCCCCTAAAGTCTCAAAAAGTTGAACCAAATCAAGCAAAGGTTCTTTGCCCCAAACACTAGTGCAAGAGATTGAACAAAGATGGTCACTGGAAAAGAATTTGAACATCATCCAAAATTGATCCGAATCACAATGAAACATCATTTCCCACTTTAGAGGCCATAAACCCTCACTGAAAATAGATTGTGAAGAGAAAAAATGAGTGTACCAGCTGCCCATGAAGTCTGAAATAAACCAATTAAAGTCTGATTTTAGGAAAATCAGCATACAAGGAGTTGAACAGCTGTTGCAACTTTGGAAATCAACGTTCATATTATGACAATTGTTCATGCCCAAGGCTGGAAACATTCCGTCAAGGAACTCCAACCCATTATTAAACCATCTTTTGTTCGAAGCATCTCTCCAATCCATCAATGGGTGAAGCAAAAGAACCATCAAATGTTTGGTAAAAATGGGGGCAGCATCAAAGACTCTGAAAATTGGATCCTTATCTGTTGAAAACTGATAGCTTCGGTCAGAGATCAATAATGATTGCACTCATGCATTATCATTATTGATATCAAATCTCATGTCCTAAGTATAATCCACTTTCAACAAATCGGATACATATATATGTCTTGAATTATGATTGATTGTCGGCTCTAATATAAAAGTCTTGTCAATCGAAAAGTCGCGTCTTTTCTCAACCATATATATGGGAGTCTTGATCTTCAAAAGTAATCATCGAAATCAATAAATGTTTTACTCTTGTAGATTGAATCTCTCTAGAAAGATATTCAGACTTGTTGGAATATGTTTGATCCTCAACATGGTATCAGAGCCAAGTTTCAGAGAGATTGATCATAATCATTTTAGCATTGTCAAAACTCACACTTGTAGTCTCTGCCAGTGGTTTGGTGTCGCCTTTCCTTATCTATCATTGCATCACATTCAAAAATCGTGGTTGCTAGTCAGTGGGAGAACACGCAACGATTATGGTAGGCGATTAGAGCCGAGTTGTGGCGGAGCCTGTGGATCTTGCTAAACCCCAGCGCCTTCATTGAAGTCATCACCGGGTTTGTGGATCGGGTGGATATCCAGAAATAGTGAAGTCATTGTGAAAGGCTATATAGACGAATCACAAGTAGCATCTGTCGAGGCACGATCATGGTGGCTCTGGCCAATCCCATCACAGAGCACCTCCTGTGATCATTACTCCTGCGGCTAAGTCTTGGACGAGAACGCCCAAGTCTGACTCAGCGTTCTCTAAAAAAAAAAAAAAAAAAAAACATCACGTTATCTCCGGGAGAGTCAAGAACGTTTTGGTGAAATCACTCAAGTTGCCTCTCATCAAAGGAATCACCATACTCCTACAGGCGATTATGGGCGAAGGTGATATCCTTCGGAGTTAGTCCCGCATCTCATTTGGGAGAGTTCCTTGAAATTGTTCACTAGCGAATGTCTTGGATAAATCTAAGTGCTTACTTTCCCGTCAAAACTGCTGAGACTATCGAAGAGTGTGGGGCGTGCTCTATATTCTGTAATGATTGAGCAATCTATGTGTGCATTGTGACGGCGCGGAAAACTGGTGACATTATCACCAATGATTGCGGGTGGCGAGAGTCGAAGGCTACGCAGCCGCCAGCAAAGAGATTTGCCCCCGGAAATAAAAAAAATGATTATTAGCTTTGGGCGCAAATCATATAAATATAATCGTTATTTTAATTTATTATTAAATATTTAATTTTTTTTAATTATTTATTTAAAATAGTTTTAGAATGCAGACTTGGTATAATCGAGAATACATCCTTCAACTATTTGCTTCGGTGCTGACTGTGCGCAAAAGGAGCCTTTAATACAATCGAAGGGAAACTCCGAATCGGACTTATTATAAATGGAAGAAAGAGATAACTCAGAATACTTAAAGAGATAAGTATTTTGTTTGCTTCGGTTGTATTCACCCTTCTAGGCTAAAATTCAGTTTGTTGAGTTGTGCAAATCCGATTTCACTTGCTTGGATTACGTGTGGTGTTCACTAGGATAAGATTCTTTAGAACTAAGAAATATTCATTGCAAGTTGTGATAGAGCCTCGAGAGAAGTTTGGTTCTATATGTTGACTTCGTAATGAAATCTGTGTAGATAAGTCCTTTGTTATACTGAGATTAGCTACTCCGAGAAAATGGAAGAAAGACATGTCTAAAATCAACAAAGATAAATGATTAATTATCTAGTGGATTACAGTTGGAAACTAAGTGCATTGAAAATGAAGACCATGTTCAAATTTAACTCTGCAAAGGGCCTGTGAAGGTGGTGGACTGATCTGAGTGCAAGCGCAAACGTTCCATACTGTGTCCTGTATTTGCATCCATCGGAATATTTAAAAGAGATGAGTATTCTTTGTTGACTTTTGTTATATCATTTATTTGGATCTTGTGTGATTAGTAAAAGAGATTATGTTTTCTCTTGATTTGTGTTCACTAATTCAAGATCCTTGAAGTTTCAAACTATTCATTGCGAGTTATTGCTATAACCTGAGATAGTAAACTTTGTATGAGATTTCTTTGGATAGTTATGAACTCTTAGTAATCTCTTCTTAATGCTTTCAGGATGGATCAAAAGGCATAAGAGATTGCTTTCAAGAAAAGCTTGATGCATCCCATAGTGTATGGAGACATTGCTTGCAGCCTTGAGACTGTGTGAATAGCTGAAGACATCTCTTCAAGAGAAAGCATTAACCTTACGAGGAAGTTCTATTTTTCAGTAAAGGGTTGCAGTGTTGATGCTAAAACCTTGAAGTACCTCTTCTGCAGTTGAAATCAGAATTCCTCATATCTGTCAACCTAGATTTAACATTGGTAGCCCCGTAAACCTATTCATAATAGAGTGATCTGGGATGAGGTTGAAAAGAACAGCCCTGAATCTCTACTAAAGTGTGAGTTGGAAACCATTTCTCTAAAAGCAAGTACTGCATATGATTTTTGGACGAGGAGGTCAGGAGGCTGATACAAGTACTTAGAGCTTCAGAGGGAGTCACTTCATCACTTGTTGTAATACATAATTCTCTGAGATGGAGAGATATGAGGTGAAAGCCCTTGTTCATCTCTGAGACTGAGATGAGGCGTCATGTTGAGAGACTCCATGACGATAGGTCCCAGGATCTAACTTCAGAAGAGCCCCAAGCACCCGCAGTATGGCTTAAGGGGGGGTGTTGGATATAAGCCACACCCAGACTAATGATGGGCTGGCCACAAGGGGCCAGTAGCTCAGTTGATAGAGCACTTCAGCAACAAATGGAAGGTCCTAGTGAATGCTCTAAACCAGTTCAGGTGTGAGCCAAAGGAAAATCAACCTAGATACTCTAATTCAGATTGGGTTGGGTGTGTAACCAATCGGAAAAACACATCAGGATGTTGCTTCAGTTTAGGATCGGCTATGATCTCTTGGATCTGCAGAAAACAATTTTTTGTAGCACAAAGCTCGACAGAAGCTGAATACATTGCAGCCTCTTTGGGGGCAAGAGAAGCAGTCTGGCTTCGTGAATTGCTTGTGGGACTCCTTGATCTAAGCACATTGAGATCCCCTACCATTATGCAAGAGTCTTGGTAGAAAAGGAATGTAATCCAGTTGGAGTATATTAGTTCAAATGTTTAAACAACGGACATACTCAACAACCTCTCTCCAGAGTTAAGGTTGAACTCTTCGGGAAGAAAACTTGGTATGTAATTTGATATTATGTTTGAAATTCAAATTGTTTATAAGTTGTACTAATATATAAAGATGTTTAATGTGTAAACTCTTTTGTCATGTGTGTGACTCCATGACCTTATGGGCCTACTCCCCCTGTGTACATTATTGAAAGGTGACGATCTTTCTAATAATGAACACTTGTATGTAACATTGTAAAGTGACGACTCTACAATGATAAACTATCATGATAGATATCATGTGACTTGATATCTGTGGACATGTCATGATAGTATCTCTTGGACACTTTGATGGATATCATGGGACTTGATGTCATCTGAAGATCATTGTGATCCTTAAGAGATAATCATGGTGGATATTTATATCCGTGGATATGCCATGAATTATGGTAGACATCATGTGACTTGATGTCAGTGCACATACCATAATGAAGATGTGTTATGGAGAATGTCATGTGACTTGACACTTTCAGAAGCATACCATATCTTCTGATATCACGAGTTAGGTGATATCACTTTACTTGATGGAAGTTATCCTCCCTAGTTAAAGAGGGAGTGTTGAATAATGAAGATGTGTTATGGAGAATGTCATGTGACTTGACACTTTCAGAAGCATACCATATCTTCTGATATCACGAGTTAGGTGATATCACGTTTACTTGATGGAAGTTATCCTCCCTAGTTAAAGAGGGAGTGTTGAATAGTGAAGATGTGTTATGAAGTATGTCATGAGACTTGACACTTTCAGAAGCATTTCATATCTCCCGATATCACAAGTTAGGTGATATCATTATGTACTTGATTGGAGTTCTCTTCCCTAGCTAAGAGGGAGTGTTGAAAACTGATAGCTTCGGTCAGAGATCAATAATGATTGCACTCATGCATTATCATTATTGATATCAAATCTCATGTCCTAAATATAATCCACTTTCAACAAATCGGATACATATATGTCTTGAATTATGATTGATTGTCGGCTCTAATATAAAAGTCTTGTCAATCGAAAAGTCTTGTCTTTTCTCAACCATATATATGGGAGTCTTGATCTTCAAAAGTAATCATCGAAATCAATAAATGTTTTACTCTTGTAGATTGAATCTCTCTAGAAAGATATTCAAACTTGTTGGAATATGTTTGATCCTCAACATTATCTCTCCAAAGATTTCTCTTTCTATTTCTAACAATCTCCATCAAGCCATGCTGAGGATTCCAAACATGGATACCCAACTGAAAATGTTCTCCAATGCATCGGAAAGAGTACACAACACTTCTCCAAGTGCTAATCAAAGTAAAATGCAAATTCGAGAAGCTAGTGTCTTCTTTAATAAACCCATGTAGCCCATCCATGAAAATATCAACATCAATGGAGCATGAAACAAATGTTGTCCTCAATTCCCATTCCCCCATAGGACTAGGATGAGCCAAAACATCACTCAACCCAAGAGATAGATTGTCAAGAAAGTAAATAATCTATTTTGGTCCATCTTTCTTCCAAACTTCATGATTAATAAGTCTGGAATCTTCACTCTTTGCTGCTGCAATGGAGTTACCAGCAGCTACCAAGACTTGTTTTATTGACACCTTGAAGTTAGCGATGAAGAAATCTCCTTGAGTCCACATTTCCCATGTGTAGACTTCATCCTTGAATCCACTTATGCTTTCATTATCAAAATGCCCTTTATGATTACTACTCACAAAACATGGCACACCCTCATAGAAAGTATCTATCACCTTATGATTAACCAAATCATGTGAAGACAATGGACTGTTGTTCTCAACAATATTTTCTTCATCCCTTTTGTTGGTGTCTTCATAGAATTCAAGCTCATATTTTTCAACTTGTGGATGCCCATCATTAGTTGCCGACCCACAAAGTGTATCATGCTGAATACCACATTCATTATCCGTCAAAACATCAATCTCATAGTTGCAAACTATTCCTTCTTGTGGCTAAGTCTGTTCCCAACTCAAGAGTTCACACTCTTGATGTACTTTCCAATCACCATCAACATATGGGATCACCTTGGAATTATGCAATGTTTCATCATTATGGAGTTCATTTATTCCTTCAACTATTTGCTTGATCTCCATAATCCTTGTATTAGCTTCTTATTCCTTAAGTGTGGCTGCAATAGGTGATTGATTTTCTGTTTTGCATAATGAATGATGAGCTAAGGTAAGATCAAAGCAAAGCCTATCAACCTCTTTCTCCTTCTCCTGGTAGGCGTCATAAGTCCCCTCTGCAAACTTAATAGCATTATCTCTATCTGTGAGCAAGTGCAAATAATCTGACTTAATGGATTCCAATGCCTCTTTGATAGATTGCATCTTGGAAAGAGAGTCTCCATATTTAACTCCATTTAGTTTCTCTTCAAATTGAAACTTCCAGCATAGTTCTTCAATGAAGTGGTATGTGCTATCAAATCGTGATAACACTTTAACAATCTTCTCTTCTGAAACCAATAAATTATCCTTCAAATTTTGCAGCTCTTTAGGCCCTTGATCATAATCAGCAAAGAGGCTTTGCTCTTCAAAAATCAACTTTTCTGATTTGCTTTCATTGGAAAGATTTTCAAAATCAGCTTCTTTACTAACCTCTTCACTGCATAATTCCTGAATAGAAGGCTTGTCAGCAACTTCTTCAAGCAAATTAGTATTTCCATCTTTACCTTTCAAGTTCTCGTACTCTTCTTGTGTGTCAATCTGAAAGGCACCCAAACCATTTTCCGACTTTAAAACATTCTTCTCTTCAACATAAGAATTCATGTTCTCATTAGCCTTTGCTGCAACTTCTCCTCCAATGATCACTTCATTGCTTGCAATGCAAACTGAACTTGGAACTTCATCTGGATCAAAAGGAAATGTATCCCACTTATGTTCATTATCATATCTTGGTGCCATCATGCCCGGATCCCAAATTTGAATGGTTTGATTGTATTGTTCAATAGGAAAGAGATCATTATGATCCTCTTGGATTGTTGACTCATTGAATGAGTCACTCCTTATTCAACTCAAATTTGAAATCTTCATCAGTAACTTCCTCCAAGAGCTTAGTTTGATGATCAAACTCAATACCGCCTTTGCCACCATCATCATACTGGAAATAAAAGTCATCAAAGCTGACTGCTTTGATTACTTTATCATTTTTATCTTCAACAAACCCATCATGAATAAGTATGTTGCTGATTTCTTCATTAGCAGCCCCATGAATACCAAAGAGGTCTTCTTGGCTACTTGTCAAAAGTTTATCATGTGAAAACTCTTGAGAGGTTTGAACAGCAGCAAGAGGGGAATAATCTTTCACCAAATCCTCAACAAGAAGAGGTATTAACACATCGGAATCACCACCAACATCATCACCATGGTAATGATCATAAGCTGGTTCAAAGACACCATTAGTATCTTCTTCATCTTGCTCTTCTTCAACGAACTCATCCCACACAATAGTACTTCCATCATCTTCTGTGAAGCCATTTGTCTCAAAATCTTCATCAGTTGAATCCTTATTAGGACTCAAGATTTGCTGTTATGTTCGTCGTACCCAAACAATCTTCATTTTTTTCCAACTCATGCAAGTCTACAGGTGTATTTTGAGATTCTAACTTAATCTCCTCATTTGCCAAGGTATCTTTGTCAAGCGTAGTATAATTTGGAAGCAAAATGTGCACCTTGCTCGTGTCTTTTTCAACATTAGCTGATTGATTATCCTTTTCAATTTGCTTACATGTAGGCTGCAAGCCACAAACAGATACTTTTGCTTCTTCCTTCCTTGATTCTTCAACCATGGCAAGTTCTGCTTCTCTTTTAATTTTTTTCTTGATGTAGTTTACCACACCCAATTTTCCAGGTTTCACAGCTACCACACAATTCAAATATGTGTCAAAAGACACATTGTTCTTAAACTCATCTGTCATGCTCTTATATTCTGCATGGAATACAGAAGCATCATGTTCACATTCCCTCTTAAACTGTTCAACATATCTAATGAAGTCCATTGTGGCAACACTAATTTTTCTGTTCTCCCAACAAGATGGCAAGAACTTCTGTTTTGATACCACTGAAATGTGCTAGACAATTTTTTTCTTGGACTTTTCGCAATACAACCAGCACTAAGCCAACTGATTGGTGTTAGCTCAACAAAGTAATAAGCAAATTGAAAACACTCAACACCAAGAATGTGCCCTAAAACCCGATGTGGGTGAGGGGCTAGCATATGGCGGAGGTAAATGCTCAATAACTTGAAAGAAAGTTACAACTGAAAGTAAAGAGGCGGTGAACCAGCCATGAACAATTTCCACACTTCCACTTATTCAGTGGGGGAAAGAAAGAAAGAAAGCAAACTAATTCATCCGTTGTGGCAAACATCCACTCAATAGTGGGAATTCGCCACTTTTCAGTGGGTGATAAATGATGTTACAATAGTTTATTCCTCCACATTGGCGGTAAACCGTCTAGGGGTTACAAAGTGCGCATTAAAACTCAAAGTAAATGCAGAATAACAATGGTTGGATTAGTACTACTAATTCACAACCTTACAATTAGAGAAATCTGCAATTTACAAGTGTGACATTGATAGAAACATTGCAAACATGTGAAGGATGAATCTTCCAAGTTTTAAATCTCTCTATTACTGAAATTAAAGCTAAAAAGTGAACTTATTGAAGTCTGATAACAAAAATCAGCATACTGAAAATGTCAACCAGCAAACAGAAAACCACATAAATGTTCATAACTTCATCAATATACCTCCAAACGTGATGAAACAAAGTGCAAAGACTTTTTGGAGGGTAGGCGCCCAAGTTGCAATGAAGAAACAGCTTCAATTCACCTCTAATTATTAGGCATGAATCCCAATGCCCATCATGAGAGGTACGGCCTGTTGGAAGGGGCGATTTTGCAAAATAAAAATAAAGACATGGAAATAAATTCCAATCTCTTGTGGAAAGGGTCGCCTTGAGTCAAGAAACACTTTGCAAAGATACCCAGAATGATATTTTATTTGTTCAAAAAGCTGCTAACAAAAACCACTTTCAGCTGTAGTAATGCCAGCAACACCATAACTGAGAAACATCACCAAAATTCTCCATTTTGAAGCTCAATCTGCTTGTCTGGATGAGAAGCAGTCATGAAGCCAACTAGGTGTTATCTTTCAAACACGAAATTGGTTAATTGCTAGGAGGTAAGCATTCCTCGAAGCTGGATTTGCAATGTCATTTCCACAGCATAACTTTAACATAAACAATGGATGAGAAATGCTGGAGCAAACACTCTCTTTTATAGAATTGAAGGTGACTTTTCAAATTCCATAACTCCTCCAAGAAAGAGATGCCCCTTCACCTTTTTGAAATATTCAAATTAAAAAAAAACACTTTATTCCATCTTATTTAGGTGTCCAAACTTCATGGCACAATAAACATAATAAAATATCAATTAATTCCTCCATGAGACATCCACCCTTTATGTCCACCTTTTAACATAACTTCAAGTCATAACACTAGGCCAAGGGGTCAATTTAAAAATATAACATTAATGACTTGAATTAACTTATTTCTCCAATATTTCACCTCATAAGTCAAAACCAAACATACTCAACTGCTCCAACTAAAATGGAGAACTTACTGAGATGCTGTCAACAGTGTAAATGTAATCAAATCTGTATCAAAGTGGATCCTAAAATCTAAGAATAAACTAAGGTCTGAAATTCTGTGTAAGAAAATTCTAAGTCAAATAATATTTATACTTCTATGTTCAGAAGTATAAATTCATACTCAACTGCTCCAACTAAAATGGAGAACTTACTGAGATGCTGTCAACAGTGTAAATGTAATCAAATCTGTATCAAAGTGGATCCTAAAATCTAAGAATAAACTAAGGTCTGAAATTCTGTGTAAGAAAATTCTAAGTCAAATAATATTTATACTTCTATGTTCAGATTTTCGATTTCCAGATTTGAACTTCTTATTAAATGTGCTGATTGCAGAACATTATCTGATTTCTATGTTTGCATATAAATGAGGAAGCCGCCTTATGTATGTAGGAGACCCGCCTCTAAGAGACGTGTCTCCACAAGTGGAGACACATCTGCTCAAGAGACATGTCTCTTAGAGCCCGCGGGTCCCTGCACTCCTAATACCAATTCGTTAGTGCCTTAACACACACAGAACAAAAGGTGACAGACATATGTAAGTTCCGATTTATATTTTAATATGAATTTCACAAATCATTTATTAAAATTCGATTTTATACATACACTATAAAATTCGATTTTACTTATCAAAAATATTAAATATGAAGAACAATTTATCATATATAAAAGATGAAGGTGTTTATAATGATCATAGTTTTATATTTGACCAAAGCTACAATTCATCAACACTCCCTCTTAGCTAGGGAAGATATTTCAAATCAAATAAGTCAAGATATCACCTTCACACGTGATATCAAAGATATGATATGCTTTCTCAATGTTGTCAAGTCACATGACATTCTTCATAACACATCTTCATTATTCAACTCTCCCTCTTTAACTAGGGAGGATAACTTCCAAAAGTGATATCACCTAACTTGTGATATCAGAAGATATGGTATGCTTCTGAAAGTGTCAAGTCACATGACATTCTCCATAACACATCTCCATTATTCAACTCTCCCTCTTTAACTAGGGAGGATAACTTCCAAAAGTGATATCACCTAACTCGTGATATCAAAAGATATGGTATGCTTCTGAAAGTGTCAAGTCACATGACATTCTCCATAACACATCTTCATTATTATGGTATGTGCACTGACATCAAGTCACATGATGTCTACCGTAATTCATGGCATATCCACGGATATAAATATCCACCATGATTATCTCTTAAGGATCACAATGATCTTCAGATATCAAGTCTCATGATATCCATCAAGGTGTCCAAGAGATACTATCATGACATGTCCACAGATATCAAGTCACATGATATCTATCATGATAGTTTATCATTGTAGAGTCGTCACTTTACAATGTCAAATACAAGTGTTCATTATTAGAAAGATCGTCACCTTTCGATAATGTACATAGGGGGAGTAGGCCCATAAAGTCATGGAGTCACACACATGACAAAAGAGTTTACACATTAAACATCTTTATATATTAGTACAATTATAAACAATTTGTATTTCAAACATAAATAACAAATTACATTTCAACCATACCAAGTTTCTTCCTGAAGTGCTCTACCTTGATCCGGGAGAGAGGCTTGGTGAGAATGTCTGCAATTTGATCATTTGTACTAATATACTCCAACTGGATCACTTTCCTTTCCACCATATCTCTTACATAATGATAGGGGATCTCAATGTGCTTAGATCTGTCATGAAAGACAGGATTCACAGAGAGTTTTATGCAACTCTGATTATCACAATGAATAATTGTAGGATTCAAGGGCTCACCAAAGAGTCCCACAAGCAATTTACAAAGCCACACTGCTTCTCTTGCTCCCATTGAGGCTGCAATGTATTCAGCTTCCATTGAGCTCTGTGCAACTGAAGATTGTTTTCTGCAAATCCAGGAGATCATAGCCGATCCTAAATTGAAGCAACATCCTGATGTGCTTTTCCGATCGGTTACACTTCCAGCCCAATCTGAATCAGAGTACCCATGTAGATCTAGTTGATCATTCTTGTAAAGAAGACCATATCCAATAGTGCCTTGAAGATATCTCAAGATATGTTTCACAGCCATTAAGTGAATTTCCTTTGGTTCACACATGAACTGGCTGAGAACATTTACTGCATAGCAAATATCAGGTCTGGTGTTAACCAGATACATCAAGGATCCAATCATCTGTCTGTAAAGGGTTGGATCTGCACATTTTGATTTTGTTGCTGCTTCTTTCAATTTGTGAAGGTTGGTTTCCATAGGTGTAGACATCAGTCTACTGTCCAACATTCCAAATATTTTTCAGAATGTCAATAGTATACTTCCCTTGGTTTAGTATGATGCCTTCTGATTTCTGCCATACTTCCAAACCGAGGAAGTAGTATAGAACACCCAAGTCTTTCATGTCAAATTAAGAAATTAGATCCTGTTTCCCTTGAGTAATGAGGTGATCTTCTCCTGTTATCAGCAGGTCATCAACATATAAAATAATTATAAGCATATCACCTTTGATTACCTTGAAGTAGAGGTTGGAGTCAGCATCATTTTTGGAAAATCCTAATCCCAAGAGATATCTGTCAATTCTTTCATACCAGACCCTGGGAGCTTGTTTAAGTCCATAGAGAGCTTTCTTCAACCTGCACACATGTGAGTTAGATTTATATATCACAAAACCTTCAGGCTGTTCCAGATAGACTTCCTCTTCATGGTTCCATTCAGGAAGGCAGTTTTCACATCCATTTGATGGATCTTCCAGCCTTTAGTTGCTGCAATGGCTAATACTGCTCTCACTGATGTGTAACGGGCAACAGGTGCAAATGTTTCTTCATAATCAATGCCTTCCTTTTGAAAAAAAAAAAAACTCTAGCCACAAAACGTGCTTTATGTTTTTCTATACTGCCATCAGCAGCATGCTTGATTTTGAAGAGCCATTTAGAAGAGACAACAGATTTCTCTTTTGGTCTAGGCACTATATCCCATACATCATTCTTTAGGATAGACTGATTTTCCTCTGTCATTGCATCCTTCCAAGCTTGATGTCTGAAGGCTTTTGTAACATTGGCAGGTTCTGAGTTTATGATTTTGTTCATTAAAGCAACATAGCTAGAGAACCGTTAGGGTCTTTTACTCTCCCTGAATGTTCCTTTGGGTGCTGTAAGATCCTTGCCTTCTTTGATCATCGTCCTGGCCCAAAGTGGTCTTTTTCTGCCGTTGTCATTTGTGTTCTCATCTGATTTAGAAGGTAGTTCATGTGGCATTTCCTCAGGATGCTCCTTCTGAATCTCAGGAGCAGGTTCCTCTTCAGGTACTCTAGGGGAGTAGGTTTCTATCTCACTAGAAATTCTTGCCCTCTTGAATGGTTTCAATGTTAAGGTCAAACAACTTGTGAACTCCCTCTTAATTCCAGCACTCATGTAGAATTTCTTAAATTTTAGAGGTGTAGGTTTCTATTATCCGTCTTTAAGGTTTTATTTTCTTTCCTAAGACACAACCTTTACAAGTTCCTTCATGAGATGGTTTTAGACTTTGGTGCATAGTTTGTAAAGGTACCCTTGTCTTACACCAATAGTTTGAGTTTTCTTAATAGTTGAGTTTTTAGGCCATGCTAGAATTTTCCCATCCATAAGGGTAACTGTATATCCATTTGTCTTTCCTAGAACACAAGGTCTTCAGATTCATGATCTAAATTTGTCTTTCCTACTTTGGCAAAAGATGCTGCTTGTTTAGTCTGTCAGGGCACTTCATTGTATAGTGACCATATTGATCACATCTAAAGCATTGCACTTGAGAGATGTCTTTCTTTTTAAAAGATTCCTTTCCATTGGAATTTCTCTTTCTTTTAAAAAATCCTCTCTTGTAGGAGTTTTTCTTACTCCTCTTATTAGATGTTGTGTGGAGAACATGAATGTCTTCATCTATGTTTTTCTGTTTATTCTCTTTTGTGGAAAGTCTTGTTTCTTCTTGAAGGCAGTCAGTTCTTAGCCTATCAAATTTGGGGAGTTTATATCTCGCACTTACTCCTTGAACAAATGACTCCCATGAGTTTGGTAGGCCTCTTAGTGCAATTAGGGTTAACTCTTTGTTGTCAATCTGATATCCAATTGTGGATAATTGATCCCTAAGTTAAATAATCCTCATGAAGTATGCATTAATGGACTCTCCTTTGTTTATTTGAGCATTGTTGATTTGCCATTTTAATGCTAGAGTCCTACAGGTGTTGTTGATCTCATAAGTACTCTCAAGGGATTTGAACATATGATATGCAGTTTCATGTTTTGCTAAGATAGGCACTATATGATCCCTAACTGCATCTACAAGGATTTTCATGGCTCTTTCATTGTTTTCAATCCATTGATTTTTCTCAGGTTCAGCCTCAGGTTCCCTTTTATTTTCTCTCACAAGTGAGTCTAGTTTGTTCTCTTTTAGGATCATCATGATTCTAAATTTCCATGATGTAAAGTTATCTGCTCCTGCAAGACGATCTTTAAATCTGATCACACTTGACATTATGAAGAATGTGATGTGAATTCGATTTTTAGAAAATACGAATTTCTGAGCAGTCTGATTTTAGATTTGATTTGGATTCACACAATGTGGCTCTGATACCATGTAAATGTAATCAAATCTGTATCAAAGTGGATCCTAAAATCTAAGAATAAACTAAGGTCTGAAATTTTGTGTAAGAAAATTCTAAGTCAAATAATATTTATACTTCTATGTTTCAGATTTTCGATTTCCAGATTTGAACTTCTTATTAAATGTGCTGATTGCAGAACATTATCTGATTTCTATGTTTGCATATCAATGAGGAAGCCGCCTTATGTATGTAAGAGACCCGCCTCTAAGAGACAAGTCTCAAGAGAGGACGTGTCTCCACAAGTGGAGACACGTCCGCTCAAGAGACATGTCTCTTAGAGCCCGCGGGTCCCTGCACTCCTAATACCAATTCGTTAGTGCCTTAACACACACAGAACAAAAGGTGGCGGACATATGTAAGTTCCGATTTATATTTTAATATGAATTTCAAAAATCATTTATTAAAATTCGATTTTATACATACACTATAAAATTCGATTGTACTTATTAGAAATATTAAATATGAAGAACAATTTATCATATATAAAAGATGAAGGTGTTTATAACGATCATAGTTTTATATCTGACCAAGGCTACAATTCATCAACAAACAGGACCACTGCCAAAATTAGAACTTACTAAAAATAATAAATTTTGAGAAATGCTAGAGACCTCCAAACGATGGAAACCCTAATTTCACCTTGACAAGCCTACGAGCCTCTGGAATAGGCTAACAAACACAAAAGAGTGTATGGCTAAAAATGGGGACATTACAGTAGCGTAGTTGGTGATGCAAGCAATGGTGGTGGTGGGATTTGGCAATGCCATCTGGGTGGTAGTGGAGTTACAAATTTGGTGTAAATTCGGTGGTGGCAGTAGAGCCTAGCGACAGTGGTTGGGCACTATTGTGTTGCATCAACGTTATTTAGTGTAGTGAAATGCTTGTGTAGAGCCATATAGATGTGATGATTTGATAGTTAATCCATGGGTTTTGGGCTGCTTTAGACACAATAGAATTGTTTGTTTTGCACGAAAGTGCTATGAAATGCATGTTGTTTGCAAAAATGTCCAATCAAATGCTACAAGCAAAAAAATGGTTAGTAGACTTATGGTGTCCAATTTGGATGAAATGAAATTCTACTTTAACTGATTTGACTCTTTTGATCACAGTGAAATAACTTGCATCTTCCTTAGAGGCCTCCTACAATGGGTGATTAAAGAATCACACAAAATGCAAGAATATAAACCTAGGGAAAAACATAGAAACTATCCTAGATTTGAAATTATGTGCCACCTAATCTGTCTGGCTTTGGTACTAAGTTTGATTTAATAATAAACATGCAATACTAAATCTTCCTAGGAACAAAACAATATTACAATGACATAAAATTAAATGTAATCAAAAGACAAGAATTTTAGTGTTCCAATATTTGAATTCAATTAAATGATAATGAAAGGAAACAAAGTACAATATATAGCCTTTGAGTTTCCAAATCCAAAGAGGATAAGGCAGACATGGCACAAACCAAAGGAATGACATGTACCCATAATCCCTAAGCTACCCAAATAATAAAAAGAAATTATCCAACTAAACTTAATATAAGGTGCAATTATATTATTACACCAACAGTAGCTATATGATGATTCATGAATTATAAAGTAGAATGAATCTACCAGTGACAACAAAGTGAAAAATTGCAACTGTAGAGAATAGACACTAGAGTCTTGATATTTAAAGTGAGGAGTAGTGCCAAGTACGCTTGGCTATATAAAACTCGAGAACATACTAGATACATATTTTTAAGTGATATATTGTATATGCAAAGAATATGTCATTCAAAATATGTTCAAAATTAAATTAAAAACCAAAATTATATTATGCCACCATCAAGTTTTAGATCACCATCATCATTGATTACATCCTCTATTCATGTTGTCAACATACTTTTCTCAGACCGATCACTTTTGTTCTTCAGTTGTATTAAGATACCCCTTATTTCCTTCTTCATAAACACTTAGTTACATTGGGGACAAGTTGCAATACACATACTCGTACTATTTGACACATTCATATTCAACATACTTGAGAATATTGAGTAAAAGAAATGATTTAGATCATTAAAATGTAGTGGTGAATATGGCAAGTCTATACTGAGTATTGACAAGTATGGGAGTTCTATTCTTTGGATTATCAATGAGCATGGCAGCTTAGTATTTTTGACTATTAATGCTATAGTAAGCATGGTTTGGTATGCTTGATACTCATGTTGACTGACTGTAATGAGCTTGACTCTCAATCGTAAATGAAGGTCTGTACTTGAGATACCAGTATTGAGTGAGAGACATAATAGGGAGCTTGGTAACTATACTATCGAGAGTAATTGCAGTATAGTGAATCAAACACAACTAATTATTCTTAACATAAGATAACATAACTATGCTATGAAAAAACAACATATGCTATTCATATCGCTAGATTAAATTTATAGATCAAATACATAATATCTGGAAGTGGCATTATTCTTTTTATGATACAAGGAGAATCACAATAAACTCTCTCAATAGTTGTTGAAAGATGAGTGTATAGTCATGGCCTTGAAGGGTTTGTGGTTTGGCTACAATTGCCTGGACATCTCACACTCAACCATCTGACATAATAAAAAAATTAAAGTGATTTTAATTATTTTTAGGCTTAAACACTGCTGTTTTTCTTATTCACATACTTATTTTCTAATGCAAAGATTTATATGCCTATAGTAGCCTTTTAGGAATGTAAACAACTCAAGTTAATGTTTACCATGAAGAATTCATCATTCTATTGAGTCCTAGTGAATGCATGTATAATATAAGGTTTCCACTACAACTAATGCTTAATTAAATATGTCTCCACGGTGCCAAAGATTATCTTTGCTGCAGTTCGTGTGTCTCTGAGTTTCAGGGGCAAGGAATGCAGGGATGCATTTTTGAGGATAGCAAAGAATTTCTTAGATTGTGGGGATGGCAGGGAGATAGCTATTAAAAGAAGTTATGAAAATTAATACTTGAATATTAAAATTAAAAAAAAAAAGCATTTTAAACAAACAAAAAGAAGCTGAAGTTTTTTAAAGTAACTTGATCTATGATCCGAAATTGAATGGCTGTCATGATGATTAATATAGATACAAAATACTAAATTTACAATGACAATCCATTTAATGAACCATCTGATATTCGTTTTGTCAATTCATGAAGTTAAAGGTTACAAAGTATACAATACAAGCTAAACAGTTACAGATTAAGAATCAGAAATAAATGGCAAATGAGAACTGCTTAGCTGCATTGAGCAGCAAGCTCAATTATTGGAGTTTTCTTGAGATGGAAATTTTGCAGATTGCTCCTTATCACTAGAACTGCTAGACGCTTATGGGTCCTGAAACAGGATCCCTATCAATCCAGGCTGCACATCTTGGTTCTCATGGATCTGTGTTGTCTCCTAGGGCTTTACATCTGGCCATACTACTGGACTCTTCTTTTATTCAGTTGTCTTGCAATCAATAAGATGCAAGACACTATGTATAGCACATGGGCTTCTTGGTAGGTCACTTGTCCGAGTACTACTCTAGCTCATGTGCACTTAATTATGGAGTTTCCCCCAAGATTAAGTCCACTTAGCTTGCTGCCTCATCTGCAAAACCTTTAACAAGTGTTGTGCCTTACAAACTATTCATTATATAACTTCCTAGCTCATTTATTTTCATGTTGGTGGTGTTTTTGCAATGTGTCAAATTATGTGATGTTTTATTAGGGTTCAACTATGTAGTTTTGAGTCAAGCTTCATCAACCCATATTTCATGAGTAATGGTTCACTTAGCATGAATGGTCCACTTAGCACTCATTACATCTAGGTGATACTCATAGGGGTGAAGCATCTAGACTTCTCGAGAGGTCATCCATCCCAATACCATTTCATCTCAAGCAAACTTATCCATGGATTTTACTCCAAGATCAAGCCAAGTTAGCTTGCTACCCCACTTGCAAAACCTTTGGCAATTGTTGTGCCTTCTAAACCATTTATTATAGAGCTCCTTAGATCATTCATTTTCATGTAGGTGATGTTTTTGTAGTGTATTGGATTATATGATGTTTTATTGGGATTCAGCTACATATTTTTGAGTCAATCTTAATTGACCCATATTTCGTAGATAGTGTTATAATCTTTTGTTGACTCCTTGATGGTCAAGAATCTCATGTTGATACTTGTAACTAAAATTGTTGCTATAATCATTGCCATCAACACAATAATAATCCTATTATTGTAATTATTATTATCATTCAGTAATGAAGGGACATTGTGTTACCTGGGAATTATAGCTTGAAAATGAAGCCTTACATTTCAAGAACCACCTTCTTGAACCTTCTGTTTGGAGAGTAGACTTCTCAAGTTTTCCATGTATATGCACAATCCTATTTCAAACACAGCATCAAATTACCAAATAAAGAACAACAAAAGCTACTCAGCACCTAAATGATGTTTGGGCACACTCTAGTTTATAGATGATTTTGAACTTTATCATCACCTTTACTGCAAAAACTAACCAACAGATGATAAATTTAAAAATATATAGGTTGCACCTATAATTTCTGTTGATGTTGTCTAGCAGAAGATCAAAGCATAAAATTTGTCTGGGAGAAAACTTGTCTGATGCTAACCTCAGATAAAACTTTGCAAATGCTGCTTTCAAAGAATGCTAAAATATAATAAGCTGGCCCAAATATGCTTAGGAGTTAGAAATATACACACAAGTCAGTTGCACCATATTTATTTAGAACCAAATTCTTTTTTGTTTCATCTTAATATTTGAATCCTTGACATTTGTCTATTTATACATGTAATGCTTACAACTCTCTTTTACAAGTATTGGTCACTTCTTTGTATAGCTTCAAGTGGTTCTATTCTAGAAGATTCATATAAATTACATCTATAATTCAATGATCGGAACATCATTGTAGACTGAGCTCTATGTTAATTTTTTAAAATGTTGGTCTGTTTGTGGAAGAACCAAAAATCAACTAGTTGTGGAGTAGAGTCCTTAACCAGCGCCTTAAACTGGGGGGCTTGGCAAGGAACCCCACATTTGAAGATTTGGGGATCCCATTCAAGGAGCAATTTAACTTTTTAGTTTCGTACAGTGCTTGTATGTAATTTTGCCATTCTGAAGGATGTTTTGTCTGTTTTGATATTTGTAGCAACATTTTTTTCAAGAGCCTGACTTTGTTTGTAATTCAATATTTTGGTTGAATTTGCTATGCTTTGTAGGGTTGGCAGAACAGCTCGTCTGGGCCAAAAGGGGGAAGCTATATTATTTTTGCAGCCTATTGAGTTAGATTATTTGCAAGAATTACAGAAGCATGGTGTTCCTTTGAATGAGCTTTCAGTTAAAAAGATTCTAGATCACATTCAGGTGAATGGAATGAAAAATCTTAAACAGGGAAAATGGACTACACTTGAGATGCATCCTAGGGCATTGTCTATGCAGAAGGCCCTGGAGTCATTCATTATGGCAGAGGTATTTTTTGTTTGGAACTTTGTACATGGATATATGTTGTTCTATTTGTTTATAATTTACCTTGCTTACTTTTTACATTCTTAATTTCACTTATTCTGTTTAGAATCCATAAATAGCCAACTCTTGTTTCCAGTTTTTTTTGTAAAGGAAGTTCTCAAAAATAAAAGGCAACAATTGTAGCTACACATTGCAACAGAGCACTTCTTAGAGAACATGAGAGCTGGGGACAAGAATAGTATCTTTTAGAGGATGTTACATTAGTTGAAATGCACCCTTCGTGTTAATTTTGTTACTGTTTCAATATTTTTGGTTAACTTGGCTTTATAAAAAAGTTCATTGCCAATTCCAGTATCCAATATATTTTTGAAAGGTTGTTTTCCAATATGGAAGACAACAATTGTAGTTTAATATTGCAAGAACCCTGTACAAGAATGGTATTCTTGGGAGGATTTTAAATGAACGTTGGTGTTATTTCTATATTTTTTTTTCATTTTGCAGCTAACTTGGCCTTGTTACTCTATTCATTACTGAAATTTTTATCTGTAAAATCATCAGTCTCAAGTCAGAAATTGGATCTAAGGATCATTCATTAGATTTCCTACTCTAAAATATAATGCAGCCTAAAACAAATCTTGGATGTTTTGTGTGGATGATATTGCTAATCCAGTTGAGACTTGTATACACACTAATGACATTATTGCTTGAGCTTATACCTTCACGATTGATTTTTGTCTCAAGCTTGTGAGGCATAGGGCTCAAATTCAAATCCATGCCTATTGGATGCCTGAATTAATATCTCTGATGTGGAGAAAGTTTTCTGACAGGAATTACATCCCAGTTTTTGAAGGCCAGGTGATTTTGGTGACCTGGTATTCACACCTAATTACCTGAGGAGTTACCCTTACCTTATGAACAATAAAAACCCAATAATTTTACCTCAGTACCTGTCACAATAGTTTTGTCTGTGTGGCTAGAAGAATCAGGCAATGAGGGGACCCTAGGTATTTTAGTATATTATTCTCTTCACAAACACAACTTTGAAAAGTTCAGTTGTTAGAAATATGGACATTCACATCAACAAGGTTGAGCTTTGGTGAAATTGAAGCTATTAAGGTAATCTCTAATAAGGATCATTCTTAAAGGTTCAGGGGAAAAATGCCAAACTATTCATTGTTGAAGGCAAGTAATGAGTGGATCAAATGCCAAGATTGCTCAAAAACAGAGTTAAGTCTTCATCTACAGGCAATTTCACGGCTTAAGTAGTTTATCCTTCATTTCTTGACACCTAATGTTACAAAATCTTCTCATTCAAATTGATTTTCGTATGGCACAATTTCTTTAGATATTTGCTTAGGTTTTTGATATTGTGATTTTGTGAGTGCATATTTTATGGTCTTCTCCAAATTTTTGTGTCTTTGATAATTTTGTTTTTGCCTTTGTCTATCAGTTTGATTTCTTGGTCATTTATTACTGATACACCTATTTACATGTTTACACATTAATGAATATCTAGGTGCCATATACTCCATTCTTTATTGAAATTCTTGCTGTGTGTATTCAATGTAACATTTGTGGAAGTTCAGGAATGGGGAAGGCGTTCCTACAATTTGGGGGACATTTCTAGGGATGTCCCTCCGTCTAGGTATGCTGTGGGGGTACCCTGGTATCCCAGGATCCCTCGACCGTTTGGGCATGTTATGATGTCACTGATGGCCTTATTTAAAATTAAAAGAACTGTTAAAAAAAAGGAAAAAGTAGACAATAGTTTATTTTCCGGTGTTTTGTTGATAAATCCATCATATTTATATTGATGATATGTATTTTATTTGTTTGATTTGTGAATATATTGTTTGGTAAATGCTTGGTACGGTAAAAGTTTTCTCTTATACCATGTTCTGTTTTTTTATTGATCTACTCTGTAACAGGTTCCAATTTCACATATTGCATAGGATTCCTCACTATTTGGAGGCTTACTAACGATTCTTCATTGCATACTTCATTTATAAGTCGCCTTTATTGAAATATTTAGTAAATGATAATATACTTAAACACCTTTCTTTCTGACATTTGGGACCTGCGCTACTCAGCTAAAATCTGTCCTCACAGGCACCTAAATTTCACGCTAAGAAAGTTTTTACTGAATAAAATACAGCAACTGAATATTCTCGTTTGTTAGAGTCAATGAATAATAGAGGAAAGACAAAGCAATACCATACCAGGCTAATTTTCTAGTTTCCATGCTTTACCATTGTTTACAGATGGACTTGGATTACACTATTCTAACATGTAGAACTTTGGATAATCAGTTGGCTCAATGGAATGCCGTTGAAATTTTCATTTCTTTTAGTTTATTTAAATTATTTTTAATTAATTTGTATTTTATAAATCTAAATATAATTTAAAAATCTATCCTCCCTGGCCTTCTCGAAAATCTGGAAATTCTTTAGCCGTTTCTCAAACCATGTCACTGTCTCTAAGCTCGGAGAAACATTGCATTGGATGCATATTTGAACCTTCAAAATGTAAATCATTCTCTTTATGTATGTTGTCCTTGGTGCAAGCTTGGATATGTGATTTTGCTGCAATATCAGTTTCTATCTTGCAGCTTTTTGAAAGTATGTATTAATGAACACATTTTGGTGGATGATTGTGTAATAACTAATTAATTCTTATACTCGATTTGCACTTTTGAATTCTTTTTTTTCATTATAGGTCTTAATTGATGTTTTCACATGCAGGGAAGCATGAAACAACTTGCAAAGGATGCTTTCTGTTCTTTTGTACGTGCATATGCTGCTCATCGAGGCGACCTCAAAAGGATATTTCAGGTGAAGAAACTTCATCTGGGCCATGTTGCAAAGAGCTTTGGCCTTAAGGAGCAACCATCCTTAGTTGGAAGATCGTTTAACAAGCAAAATAAGAAGAGGGAGAGGAGTCAAATGCATAACAAATGGTCAAAAAAGAAGAGGCGTGTTACATGAGTTGGGTCTCAATACATAGAATTCATTGTATAAGAAATCAATTTTCATTAGATAAAGAGTGTATTATCAAGTCCTTTAGCAAACACTTTGAAATTTATTAAAATGGCGTGTTCCAAAAACAAGAAAGCATGTTTTTCCAACTTGGATGAAAAATAGCATTTAAAATGGTATTCATATACAAAGTTTTCTTGGCAAAACCATATCGGCAGAGTACTTAATTTTGGATTATATTTACATTTCACTCAAATGATTAGTTAACCTCATGCTTTTACTTGAAGTATGCTCCACATGCCCACCTATTAGTTTAGGTATGAGTGCAATGATTTTAGTTGTTTTTAATGGTTCAGGTATTGCCATGTAGTTCAGTTGCTCTTGGTGTATCTCAGTCTTGCTTAAAAAGGATTGACACTGATAATGATGTCTACATCAATTGTCTAAATTAGTTAAGGTACACTCAAAAAGTTATTTATATACTTGGTTTGGTAAAATTTTAATTTTGAATATCTTAAAGACTCCTTAGTAACTTCATAATGTTTTGGTAGGTATACAAGTTTAGTTTATTTGACACATGGTTTTGCACGTTTAGCTAGACATCTTAGAGTCATGTCAACTACTATATCCTACTTGACATTGTGAAGGTTATAAATAAATAAAAGTAATTTATTCGCATGTGTCATTTTTAAGCGCGAAGCCTCATGTTTAAAAAATAAATCCAAACAATATGTCAATGCAAAATAACAATAGAATATGCTGGATGACCTTGGACATTAAAATAAAATCAACACTAACATTAGAATATGGTGGATGACCTTAAACACAATATGTCCAACGTAAAATCATAAAAGAATGTATCAGTTTTTTAAAGCATTGCTGCCAAAGAATGAATTATTGGATGTACAGATAGATGTGGTCCCATGCTCTTTATTAATACACCTATTCTTAATAACATGCAAGGGAGAGTCAATACTCTATAGCCTTACTATGTTAACATCAACTCCCATTCGTATAACACATAATATTGATAATTTAATGGGCCCAATAATGAGTTTTACCAATTTAGAGGGCCAAGAGAAAGGGAACATTTGCTCGCTCATAAAGAAAGACAATTTCATTCCTCCCCCCTAGTGAGATGGTACCTTTTGTTTACATCTCATGTTGATTTGAGTAATGTGTGAACACTAATTGCCCATTATTTTATATGGAGTACAGAATCTCCAAATGAGTAATATTGTGTAAACTTTAATATTTACTCGGTCTATTTTTGTAACTTGATCTTTGTTCAATTGTTTTTTATAATACATTAAGCTTTTCAACTAGTGTATTATTTTTTGAATTATCAATTTAATTCAATTGAATGGTATCATAATCTAATTGCTCTTACATGTTCTATCAAATGGAATCATGATATCAAAAATTGGGTTAAAGATGTGATCTATCAAATTATATTTTTGATAGATGGAAATGACAAGTAGGTTTAAAGAATGAGTTATTGACTCTTGGAATCCCTTCAATATGTTGATTGAGGTTGCTCTAGAAAGACATTAGATATGATGAACCAATTTGCATAGATGCTCCAAACTTTCCCAAATGCATTAGAAATCCTTCTAGAAAGATTATTTAATAATTAGTCTTTCTTTAAAGAACTTTGACATTCCCACCTTTGAGGGAAAACTTGATGAAGCTATTTTCGTCAATTGTATTTCCAAATTGGAAAATATATATCTTTGCGAATATTTTCTTAGGTAAAGAGAATTACATTTGCTCTTTGAAAAATTGAATCCTATGCTCAATAATGTTGGAAGGCTAGCATACTTCTGAAGGAAGAATACAAGGATATACTTTGATATGGTCATGAAGGTACATCTAATGGCAACTATTACGATTGAAGAAGGATAGATTAGTGAAAGGCCATACCAATAATTTCCATGCATTATCTATAAAGCTTGGCATCAAGACCTCAAAGAAGAATTGGATCCTCAAGTATCATAGCAACCTTCATGATTATAGTTTTACATTTGTGAAATTTATGAATGTAAAAGCCCAGGGACAAGCTACCATTGCATAGTGAAGACTAAACAAAAATTTGTATCCAAAGGTAATAACCTTTTCTAGTTGTGAAGCCAAAGATAGAAATCAAAGCAAGTTCGTAGGGAGGAAAAATGTTATGACACTTTACCACATAAGAAAACACCAAAGAAAAATGGAAAGAAAAACTAGAAGGATACATGCATATGGTGTGAGATCCATAAGATCTCATGTCATGACCAAAAGTATTAGTGTGCCAACAAGGCTCCTCTAATAGAGCCACAAGATATATGTATGTATGTATGTATATATGTATGTACATATACATTGTAAGAGAGGGGGACCAACCATGTCAAGGCTTTAGATCACTAGTTGAGAGTGGAGGGCTGCCCTAATTTACCTCACTCTAAAAGATGTTTTGGGATAAGGATCGAGAATGATGAGCACTATAACGTACTTCTATCACTCTACGGACCCAAGTCTTAAGTTTGGGCTAGGTGAGCTGGTTTTCAGAGTCAATACTGCACCTCAAAAAACTCTTTGTCTGAGGACGACAGTGCAATTTTGGGACGACAACATGGCGTGTTGGCATCTCTCGAGTGCGCTAGCGTCTGTACGGTCAGAAAACAGTAAACACAATACAAACTATCTAAAAACTAATTGACAACCTAGCTAGTTGGTTTTGATGGGAAAAACAGAATGATAAAGTATGAGAAATAGAGATGAAGATGATAAAGAAAATAAATGAAAGCTAGGGTAATGAAGATAATCTCACAAAAGTGCCTGTTCACCAGCTAGCTCCACATGTACGTTCACCTACACACAAGCAAGAGGGAAAATTGTTGGGGCTGTATAGGGGCCTGCCTCAGTCAGACCCTTGTTTTGGTGTTTCCACCTCCACAAACAACCAGAAAGCAATGGAGTAGAATATGTGACAAAGGAAAGAAGAGAGAACAAAAACACTACAAACAGTATTATGCTACTTCTATCAAATCACAAAGGAGAGGAGTGAAACATTACCACCTCCACCCAAGAGCTCATTAGCCAATGGAGGAGTTATGGACTTGGCAATGTCACCGTAGCCGCAACTATGATGAGGGAAGGTCTCGCAAGACTCTAAGCCCACGCTTTTATGGCTTGCTTCACACTTGCAATGTGGAGTTGATGAAGCTTCAAATGTTGTTGTAATGGAGTGTTGGAATGCTGCTTGAGAGTGAAGTGAAGTGGAAAAAAATGCTAGGAGAATGTGAATCTGTTGCTTAGAGATCGAAATGAGATGAGAATGGATGTTTTTGAAGGTGGGATGGAAATAATTTGCCATTTTTGGGGTTGGTTGGTTGAAGAGGGACGTTACAATTCGTCCCCGCAGTTGGGTGATGTGGAATTTTTCCTTCAAATTTGATTTTCTAAGGTGAGGGTGTGTGAAAGGGAAATTTGCGTAAAGGGTGCAAATTCGCTCCTATACATATATGTATGTATGTATGTGTATGTATGTATATATGTATGTACGTATGTATATATGTATATATGTGTATTAAATTAGAACTTGAGTACTAAATTATATTAAAAGCATAAAGTCTGGTTATAATATATATGTGATCGAGGTGGTCACATTTAAAACAATAGCCCAAACCAGGCACCAAAATACATCAAAATCATATCATAGTTCATTAGACAGTGAAAATATAACATTATCCATCATTACATTGCTTACAAAATGATCATTTTCCTTTTTTATTAGCAATATTCTTGCTCAGGAAATGCACCTATATGCTTCCAACTGGGTATCAAAGTTCTGATGAGTTATCTCCAAATCTTTGACTGTTGCATCTCTCTTAACCTCATATTGGTGGACCTTAGAGTATTGATTCTAAAAATCAATATATTCATTCTTGAACTTGCTTATCTATTTCCCTAAGATCCTATGGCTAGTAATATGCTTCTTTAATATCATCTTTAAAGATTGGTGCAACTCCATCATCAAGTATCTTCACAAACCTATCCACTGACATCTAAGTTAAGGTAACCTATTCTGCAATCAATAGAAATGTGTCTACTGTTAGACTCAGTAAGGACCCTTTGCCTGCCTTGGTATATGTGCTCATTCCTTCTTTTCCACAAAACCACAAGATCTCAACAAACAAGACATACCAAAAAATATAAGACTCAACTTTCAAGCCTTTAACATAACCACTAAGAATTTCAATCCAAGACACTTTATCCCTACTATCCCACCCATGTAAATTGCCCATAAAGACAGAACAAACACTAGCAAAAGGGCACTTAAAAAGGATATGATCTAGATCCTCAACATAATTACAAACAGAACAAATCAGGTTAGAGGGACCACATACAAACTTTTTAACCATAATAACCATCATTGCTAATTTCAAAAAACTACCTTGTGGATCAAATAATGTAGCAGAAATAAATGCCTTGCTATTAGACCTAGAGTTAGC
The DNA here is from genome assembly GCA_007115665.2 of Sequoiadendron giganteum. NCBI lineage: Eukaryota > Viridiplantae > Streptophyta > Pinopsida > Cupressales > Cupressaceae > Sequoiadendron > Sequoiadendron giganteum. Next base: position 202,097,466 of record CM021103.1, read on the forward strand.
AATCAAAAGATATATATAAAATCTTTTAATAGAAGGCGACTCAATGATTTTAGAATTTTTTTTGTCTCAAAAAATATTCACAAATTAGAATTGGATTATGTATTGTATCAAACCAAAAAAATTCTCCAAAATTTTGTATATTATGAAATTACTTATTACTGGGGTTGGGGCCCTAGCTCGGTTGGCTAAATCTTTCCTGTTGCAGGAGGTTGGTCACGAGGTCTAGTCTCCCCCACCCCCGTGGTACCGGAGGGCGTGTCGCGCCAGCGTTGTCGGTCACGTTAAAAAGTTTACCAAGCGCACTACAGTTTATAGGGGGTCGTGCTACTTGATTCCTGCAGTCTAATAAAAAAGAAAAGAAATAACTTACTATAAAGAAGAAAATGTTCTAGAGAAAATCATGAAATCAATAGAGAAGTTTGAGAGATTTTGACACAGTTCTATTAGACCATGCTCTTGCTAAATATCCTAAGCATCCATCATCCTTTTGAAATATGGTGGACTCCAAAATTGCAAGAATATTTTTTATTGCTAACTTTTCATGTGTTTTACATGTCTTGATAAGTACATATCATTATTCTTTGGGCATGTGAAGTCATTGCCTATTAATTGCTTCACCTTATGTATCTCCAGCTTTAAGATGTCTGCTCTGTCCTTGCCTTTTCCTCACTATATGTATTACATGCGGGAATTCGACTCAAATATTTTGGATCTACATTCTTCATTATGAAGAATATTTTCCAGTTGGATCTCTTGATCACTTTTAAATCCATACAATGTTTATTTTTATCCATTCATATTTCTTTGTGAGATCTTTGACATCATCCACTATGATGAAAAATCATTTCCTCATTTTCCAAAAGCAATGGGATTCCTCTTATTTGTCTCTAGATAAGGAACAAACAGGGTGATTGTGTATTTTGTTGCATGGTTGGAATTATGTTTAATTGGAAACTTTATCCATGACTACATCAAACATTTCTACCAATAATTTTGAGAAAATAATTTGATCAATGTTCTAGTGGAAATACATAGATTTGGACCCAAATCTTCTATATGAATTCTGCAGAGACACATGTGATGTTACATGAATTTTATTATCATAATAGAACCGAAAATTCCTTTTTCAAATACATATTGCCATGTTCTTCCCTAAAGGGATAATGAATCATAAATATATCTTGAAAAAACAAATAAATCCTAATATTCTCTAGGTTTTCAAATTTTACATTAATTCAATTCCTTTATTACTATAGAGCCATTTTTTTTTATCTTTTGACATATTATCCAACCCTCTATTGGCATGCTCTCCAAATTTATCATCTATAATGTCAACCTTTAAATTAAATTTTACAATTCTTATGGAGGGAAAAGTTCCATTGTTTTACATATTTCAAATGTAGAGCACATGAGGTTCAAGAAGTTATTCCCTATCTCTGCAGTGATGAAGTTAACACTACTTACAATGAAGAGGAGAGATATCAAATTAAAGTTCCTAGTTATAATAATATTTTATATTTTCTTGAGCCCTTTCTTTTGTTGGTAATACCTTTTGTTAGATCAATATTTTTTATCATGCTTTCATAAGATATGTCTAAAATTAGACATTTTGGAATATTTTCTACAACTATAAAATTATCATTTATTTTAATATGTATACACATACAAAATTAAATTCTAATTAGAATTGTTTTTGTTTAGCCAAAGGCACAATGCCTATATATTTGTATTAATAATAATACGAGTTTACAAAGGATATACAAATATGTAAGCTTTGGAGATCTGCTTTTACCTTATCTTTCCTATCACAAAAACAAAATGCTTTTCCATCTTGGATGCATGACAAAACATTTACTGTACTTCCCAAATACTATATTCTTTCTATGGTGTCTTCCCCAAACTACAGAAAATTGAAGACATAGTATATTTTTCTTTTTACTAGCAACACCCATACTACTTGAATCTGGAATGACAAAACAAAACAAAGTATGTCATTTGCCTTTTCTATTCTTCCATAAGCTCTGGCTGGATTTATTTTCCATCTTGGTCCTCCATGTAGGCATTTGCAATTGGCTGTGAGGGAGGCAGTGAATTGAGAGTAATATCCCAAGAACGACCTCCTATAGGTTGGAGAAGACTAAGCTCTGTATTCACATCTGGTGGCTGTTCAACTCCACCTTCCATTCACAGTTGGTTGAGAGCACTTGATTGATCTGGAATATTATGTTGAACTGGTGGTTCGTGCACATGAGTGAGCAATGCCATAATGGCTTGCACCCTCACTTTTACTTTATCTGCTAACACAAAATCTATTTCCCTTACATGTCGTCTCAACACATTTAACATGAACATAGAATTTCGCTAGGATAAAGTCTTGTTTATAGCAACAAACAGAGTAGGAAAAACCGATCTATGCAATAAAAAATTCCTTGGAAATAATCCACCAACATACCCATGCCCTTTCCATAGGTCATATTTTGACAAGCTATGTGAAGGATATCATTAGGCAAGAAATCTTCTTTCACCACCTTATCTATGATTGATTCCACCAAAATGACATCTTGCAACACATCTAACAAATTGGAGATAAAGATAGACAACAATTGAGAAGGATATATCAAATGCTTGGCTTCAGGCTCCAAAATTTCACTCCCAATTACTCTTCTTATATTCCTTTTGAAAGTGTTGCAATTATCTTTGAAGACCAAACAAAGCTCTGCATTAGTAGTTTTGTCTGAGATAGACATCTCCCACTCATTGAATAGGATAAAAACCCTGTAGTTTCTTGGATAAAATTTCATTTGACGTCTTCTACACACTTGACAGCAACGAAATTACAACCTGAGCTCGCCACTACTGGAACTTTCTTGCTGGGACATACCCTACTCAAACTCAAACTGGAATAGTTTAGTCGATGGACAATCAGAATTAATAGTAATGCTACTAAGAGAATAATGATCTAAAAAAGTCCTTTGAAGAGCTGTAAGTGGGCAACACAATCCAATTTATGATTACATCCCATCTGCATTGAGTACGGAATAACTTTGTTCCAAATTTAGCTTCACATTTTGCAAAACTCTAGATTTTAGAGATACTCTAACTCCATTTTCTAGCTTTAATATCCTCCATTTTAAAGCCGCATGAAACTTCATCATTGTCCGCACTCTGCACGAACACTGGAAATAACTAAAAGAAGACACTTGTACCTACACATAGAAGCAAAATATTAGTGAAATCATTGTACAAGATTGCCTTAATAAACTGTGCCATTGCCTTAGGCGAAGTCGGTACAAAATTTAAACAGTTTGTCCTTCTTGTTTTGCATCATATAATGCCACATGAGCCTTATGATGTCATGGAAACACCTCATCTCAACCATCATTACTTCCCAACTGTCGATGGAATTCACCAGCTTTGCATTTCACACAAACTTAGCACATCTAAGTACTATAGTGTACTTAATTTTATTTTTTTATTTTAAATTTAAAAAAAAAATCTCCTCCACTTTCCATAAATGAGTATCCCAAAGATTACCCTATACCTGAATTAAGCCAAACAATGTTGAGACTAGATCTCCCATGTGCCACAAACTTTATTCCCTTGCACATTGATTTAACTAGTCTCAACAGATGAGATGAAGATTGATTTGAAATAATTTCAAAAAATAAACCTTTTGAAATTGGTGAAACAATTCCTCTGTCCACTTCTAACTTAAATGCCTTTAATAATAAGCACAAACCATATGGCCATTTAATTCATATGTCAACTTAAATCATAATATAACCAGTATTGCCTTCATCACTTGCCAGTAATCCAACAAATTCACAAACCATATGGAAACTTTATTACATGGAAAATTTATTCATAAATTAACCAGAATTACCTTCATCCGGTGCCACTAGTACAACTAATCTTGTGTGCAATGAATGAACATCATGACACACTTCCTCACTTGTTTGATCACATCCTGAATTGGCCAAATAGTCTGCAACACTGTTACCTTCTCTATAAATGTGAATAAGGTGATAAGATTCAAATTTACTTAATAATGACCATATCCGCTTCATAACATAACCAAGCTTCCAGTTGATTAGAAGTTTCTCACGACATGCATTAATAATTAACAAAGAGTCACCTTCAATTTGAATCTTTGTAATCTTAAAGGTGAGGTCTAATTTTAAACCATGAAGCAATGCTTGAGCCTCTGCTTCATTGTTGGTTCCATATTGCAATTTAAATGATCTTACACATAATACCAAACCCTTATAATATCTAATGACAACACCAACCCTTGACAAACCTAGATTACCCTTTGAAGCTCTATCATAATTCAGCTTAAACAACCCCTTTATGGGAGGTTTCCATCTTATTTCGTTTCTATTGACTTTTTGGGATGGGTTATGCAAGCTTCCTTTAAACGACAGTTTAAGGAATGACCAAGACATCATTAGTTTTGAATCCCAATCAAAAAATTTTGAGCCCACATGTTTTACTTTATCTACATATGCATTGACAGTTTCTGAGATTGATTGCTCTAAGGAATTCAACACCAGATCAAGATTAAATTTTTCTTTCCGAAAAATAACTTTGTTCCTTGCCCACCATAAAGCCCAAACTACTGAAGTAGGAATTACAGAACAAATACTTGCAGAAAAGGAGTTAGTAAATAGAACTGGCCAACTTGAAAATAGCTTCCAAAGAGTATTTGGTAAAGGCGAATACCATTTCATTCTTTTTAGAATAAACATCCAACACAATTGTGCTATTGAACATTGCAAAAAAATATGATTTACATCTTCAATTTATTCATTACAAAGCACACATTTGAATTGATATGCAATCCCTAACTTTGAGAGCCTATCACTAGTTAGAATCTTGCCCCTGATAGCTAGCCATGAAAAACAACCAGCTTTGGGCAATAACATAGAATTTCAGCAAAAGTTATATGCTCTTTCTTTTACTAATTGTGTTTGTGATTGTGAGATTGTTTTATAACCCTCTTTAACAGAGTAAGAACCAGAATTTGACTTTACCCATAAGAGTCTATCTTCCCCATCAGAACAATACATAATCCTTTTCTAAAAAATAGATTGCAACAACCTCTTATGCTCAACATTGATTTCCAACTCTGTTATATCCTTCCATATTTCTTTACCAGACAGTGGATCAACATGGTGAATATAATCTCTAACTTTATCACCCCATTTCTCTGATAGAAAACCTTCTGTGATTTGAAAATCATGTAAGGAATTCAAAATAGGAGATCCATTCCATGAATCTTTCCAGAAAAGGGCCTGCTTCTCATCATTGACCTCCCATGTTAAGTGTGAAATTATGATTTTTCTACAGGAAACTAAAAGGTTCCACATAATAGAACCAAAAGGCAGGTTTAAAACTATAAATATTCTAGAAGGATTTCCAATATCCAAATACTTTTGTTGCATTATCTTGCACCATTTCAAGTGTGGTTTAGCATACATGTGCCAAACCATTTTTGCCCCTAATGCCATATTTCTTTCTACCATATTATGAAGACCCGCACCCCCCTTTAACTTCTCCAAACACATAGTTTCCAATGATATTAAAGGAATTTTCTTATTGCTGTCCATATTACCAGCCCACAAAAATTTCTTGATCAACTTTTGAATTTAAATAATAATAGATTTTGGAGCTCTTAGAATAGACATATAATAATTTGGAATTATGGAAAAAACTGTCTTAACCAACAAAATTCTACCAAATAAAGACAACCAACGACCTTTCCATGACATGATCCGTGATTCAATGCTATGGATGATTTTATGCCAATGAGAGATTTTGTTTTGACCAACAAAAAAGGGAATGCCAAGATATTTGTCTGGAAGTTGGGCTTGTTGGAATCCTAGAATATTGAATATCATCTTTTCAATAACAGATTTTGTGTTGAAAACATACACCTTTGATTTGGTCTTATTAATTTTTTGACCTGAGACTAAACAATATTTGTCAAGAATTGATTTAAAATGTTGAGCTTCAGGAATAACAGCCTTACCAAAAAGCAAAGTATCATCAACAAACACATAGTGAGTTGCTTTAATATTTGTGTTAGCAATTGAAATTCCCTGAATAAAACCCTGATTATGAGCTTTGTGAATCAACATGCTCAAAGCCTTTGCTAGAATGATGAAAATAAAAGGCGATAACGGATCTCCTTGGTGAACACCTTGAGAGGAACCAAAAAATCCAACTGGAGAACCATTTAATAGAACCGAGAATTTCAAAGTAGATAAAATATTCATGATCCACTTACACCACTTAGCTGAAAAACCAAATCTAAGAAGCACCTTATTCAAGAACACCCAGTCAACCCTATCATATGCTTTTTGCATATCTAATTTTATTACCATAGACGAGAGATTTGAAGAAGCCACTGAATGAAGAACTTCATGAGCTACTATTGCACCATCAGCTGTCTCCCTTCCAGGAGTTCACAACCACCTTGTTCATTTGAAATAATTTTGGATACAAGTGGATGTAAGCAAAGATATATGGCCTTTGTGAAAAATTTATAAATAGTGTTGCACAATGAAATGGGCTTGAAATTTGAAAAGGAATGTGGATGTGAAAACTTAGGAATAATAGCAATATGTGTGGCATTAAATTTTCTTAACATGCCACCAGATTTTCTAGATTCCTCCATTGCATTTAGGATATCTAAACCCACAAAATCCCAACATTTTTGAAAAAAGATTACCATGAAACCATTTGGGCCTAGTGCCTTATCTGGAGGCATAGAAAAAACTACTTCTTTAACTTCCTTTAATGAAAAAGGAGCCATCAATATTTCATTATCTTCCGGTAGGATTAATTGGGGAATGACCTGAAGAAGATCCTCACTTTCTCTAATCATTTGAGCATTATTAGACTTAGAAGAAGCTAAAAAAGAAGAAAAGTATTTTATGCCCTCTTTCTGAATATCTTCTTCCTTTGTTAAGCATGCACCTAAAAGGCTATCATGCATTGAAAAGATTGTATTTTTTGATTTTTTGATTTGAGCGGAAATGTGATATTTTTTGTATTTCTATCCCCTTCCTTTTACCACAACTCTCTTGACTTCCGTCTCCAATAAATTTTCTCTCTAGAAATAAATTCATTCCATTCTTCTTGTAACATTTTTTGTTCCTCAAATAATGCATTATCTAAACCATTTGCAATAATTATCTCATTTACCTCAGAAAGCCTTTTATAAACCAAATCTTTTTGAACAAAATTTTTTTTGAACACTTGTTGATTCCAAATTTTAATCTTCCGTTTCATGTGATCCAGTTTCATACTCCACTGAAACATCCTAGAACCCTTTCTGAAAGGAGCAGTCAACCACCATTGTCTTAACAGATCTAAGAAAAGAGGATGACGAAACCACATTGCTTCAAATTTGAAAGAAGACTTCCAATTAGAATTAATTTTCTGAAGACTTATAACCAAGGAAATTGCAAAATGATCAGAAGCATTAAAAGGTAGAATTTCAGATGAGAAAACATAATTAGTTGTACACCAGCTTGGAGAAGAAATAAATCTATCTAATCTTTCCGCAATTTGTAGAAAGTTCTTTCTCCTATTAGTCCACATGAATTTTCCATTCAGTGGAATTATGTCCACCAATGCATTACCTTGAATGCAAGTTTTAAAGTCCTCCATATCCTTTTTAGAAGGACAAATACCCCCTTTTTTCTCTGCATTAGAGGCTATGGCATTAAAATCCCCTATAATAATAACCTTATCATGGCCCAATTGATCCAAGATTTGTGTCAATTTATCCCAAAGAGTTTTTTTCCCAACTGAATTTGTTGGACCATAAACATTTAGTAACCAAAAAGCTAAGTCATAATGAGAAACCCTCATTAGCTGCCAATTATTCTCACAAGTAATTTCAGAAATACTTACTGTTTTATCATTCCACAAAGTAATAAGGCCTCCAGAGGCCCCTTGTGAAGGAGATTGAAAAAAACACCATTTAGACCATTTTTTACTAATGATTTCAAACGCCTCTACTGAAACTTTTGTTTTTTGAAGAACCACAACATCTACCCCACATGAATCTAACTAATGCTTAATTTGGGCCCTTTTGTCAGAGGCATTCATGCCTCTGACATTCCAAGAAATTAGCTTCATAATATCCTAGGAGAGCAACATGCTCTCCTTGGTCTTTTTTGCTTTTCACTATCCCCAAATTTATGCCCATCTAAAGTAAATTGTATTCCTGCCTCTATTTCCTCTTGAAGCTTCACAACTAAGGATTTCCTACGTCTTTTAGCAAGAGATTTTTTACTAGCAATAGGTGAAAACGGTGATTGTGCTAGAGAGGGGGTGTGTATTTGTTCTTCACTTAACACATATGTTACAATCTCTTGTATAAGTTGCTCCCCAATAGAAGAAAGAGCTTCATCTATGAAAGTCTCGAGCTCTTTATTAGAAGAAAAGAGTGTATGACAAGGAAGAGATGACGACACTAAGTATTTATCATGAAAAAGTAATTTACCATCCTTATCATTATGAAATGAAGCCTCTGCCCTTTGATCAAATAGGAGTGAATCGCCATCTCTTTCAATATGATTTTCCAAAAAGTGTGAAAAAGCAGCTTGATTATCAATACCAACTGTTAACATTGTTGCACAATTATTGATTTGTTGAATGTTTACACATTTGATCAGAGGAACTAAGAGATCTACTGAATTAAAAAAAGACTTAATTGACAACATGCTTTCCCATCCAATAGGTAATGTAACTAAAAAAGATTTATGTGAACCAGAAACAACCTTGGCTGATGACAACTTGTCCACTTTGAGGCTTAAAGTATCTGGCGAGGCATTTTCAAACTAATAACAACATCACTCATGGGTCCATCATTTAGAAAACCTTGATCATTAACATGAGAGATCTGCCCACTTGAAGATCCCCTAAAGACTACTTGAGGACAAAGAGAATTGATTTGCATAACCCATCCTTGTACCTCCTCATATTCAAAAGGTTGAGCAACAATCTCAACAAGTGGAGAGGTAACAATCTTAGCAGGTGGCGAGGGAATAGGTTCCTTTTGAAGAGGAGTGCATTCTGAATCAACCATTTCCTCAAAAATTTGACACAAACTTTCCAGATGAAGGATACAATGGCAAGTTGAACAGAAAGCCGATGGTTCTTCAAAAACAATAACTTGCTCCCACACCCCATTTAGAGATGTAATACTCAATGCATTAGGAAGACGTTTATTTGGATCAAGTAGGACACATAATCTCATAGGCATCGATGGGTTTTTGAAAAAACTCAAATCTTACCGAATAAAGATACCCACTTGATTACCTAGAATCTCAATAAGTTTAGTCTCTATATTCGAGAGGTAAACCTTGCAGCTGGCTCCAAAAGGGCATAAAGTTAATACTAGCTTGAACAAGTGAAAAATTTGGAGACCATGGAGTCGTGAATAAGCCATTGCCTTCATAGAACCAAGACTTAACCCTATGGATTGCTTTCCTAGTCTCTTCATCGTCAAAAATGACAACGAAAAACCCATCCCCCTTATTTAGATAAAAAACCTGAGAAGATCCTTCCCATTCTTGAAACACCCAAGATTGCAAAAAATTCAAAGGAGGAGAGGATTTCTAGAACTTACAAATAAGCACCAAACCTTGGAGATCACTCACTTCAGGCTGAAGTATTTCTGCCTTGAAAGTAATTGAAACAAGACCTCTCTGAGTAAAACCCCCTTTCCGCTTAGGCCGCCAATCAAACTTTTGACTGTTGAAGCCGAACTTTTTTCCAACCACATTGTGATTTAGGCGAGAAGCTTCTCCACTGAATTTGCTCTTATGACCCTGAAGACCAGAGTTGGAAATGGGAATAGAATTGGGAAATGAAACCGGAGGCCTAAAATGCTGCTTAGACACAACAATATGAGATCTCTACTTTGGAATGAAGGGAGCTCGAACATTGATTGAAATATTATTCGGGAATGTAGCAGGAGGAGTGGAAACATTAGCTGTGAAAGGAGGAATAGGAGTATTATTTGGGGATGTTGCTGGAGGAATACCAAAAACCACCTCCACCTAAGAACGGTGCAAAGTATGAGGTGTTTCACCATTAGAAGAAGAATCCGAACCACAAATATCAAAACAGGTTGCAGAACCCTAAACAAAGAATGATTTCCCTTAAAAGGACCCTGGAATCCTCAATTCGATTTTGAACGGACATTACCTGACCCACTGGGCCTTGATCTTCGAGAAGAGGTCTCCGCTGAATACAAAAAAGAGTGCCTTTCTGGCTAATTTCCGCCATGGAAAACCGAAGAATTCACAGAATGACTATTTTTTTGAAAAATTGCCGTTGGGGTAGAAAGCCACGCTCCGATTTGTACGGTGCTCCATTTCCTCAATTACTCATCCGCTCGATTGATAATGTATACACTTAATTAGAATTGTTGCATAATATTAAAGTTTAAGTATTCCTTATATCATTTAATGCCTTTCCTAATCAATTTTAGAAGTGATACCTCTTGAATATATTATTTATGTCTCTTGATCAATTTTAGTACTTTTTAGGTGGAAATATGTAGATGCATAAAATGGAAATTATTTAAAGATTTTCAAATACGCTGAACCTTGTCTAATTATTTGAGACCTTTCAATTAATTCCTATTTAACATCCTTGCATAATAATTCAACATAAAAATAATAGATATGCATAATATTTCTATAATATATTTCAAATATATGCATCTCTTTTAATGAGAGTTATTTATAATAAATTTATATTTTTACATGAGTTATTTGTAATAAAATTATTAGTTAATTTTAAAATATTAAAATAGATTAATTAATCAAATAAGGAATCATGTGGAATTTAAACTTTGTATAAAATATTTATAATAATGTATTTCATGTTTGAGAACATCATCTATTCCATACCGATATTGAGTATATCAAAATTTCAAAAATAAATGATAGAAATAAAGATAATAATATATACACATAAGCTCTCCAAGAATGGCCACTTTGGTGCATGTCCCAAACTTCTACAACAAATGTAGAGACAGTGCCCATGCATCCTATAAAACCAAAATGAATGCCTTCTATGATAGTTTTTGTAGCATGATCCTTAACCTACAAAAGAAAAAAATTGAATTTAATGTAATAATATAGTAGCTATAATAAAATAACTAGTATATAAAAATAATTAAAAAAATGATCTTTTACCATTAGATGAATTATTGTTAAAGTAGACATAATGATGCTTGCCATGATATTTGTAATTAATGTTCCCACTGGTAGCCATTCTAAATGCTTTTGTGCTCCAATTCCTTGTCCATTGAGGCGTGCTATATACCATCTTATCCATACTCCAAATGGCCCAACCAAACAAGCTATCCATAATTTTGTTGGATCATGGGATGTAAAATCAACCATTGATAAAACAAGGCTTCCTCCCCATAGTATTCCAGTGATGGACATAAGAATGATAAAACCATATAAACCACATTGATTGTTTTTTCCAGATGGGATCCATTTGCAAACAAGTTGTTGCTTCTTGATTTGACTATGAACATATGAAATTAACTTTGCAAAGTCAATTCCTATTATAAGAGACATTTGGGCCAATTCCATTCCTGTCATTTTATAAACAATATTTTATTATATGGATAATTAAATAATTCTATTCTTTGAGTTCAAAAACTAAAAAATAATCCTTAAGCTACACACATACACATTGTGATGATGCAAATTTTAGTTCACATGAAAATAAGGTAAAGCTCATATTATTTGCATAATATACCTAAAAGAAGACCAACAATTCCTGCTACCCAATGTCCTTTAGTTGTTAACTTTACCATTTCTTGAACCCAAGATGCAAAAGTAGTAATACTTCCCATTAATCCAGTTGAGAGTCCAATAGCCAATGGTTTAGAGAAAATGGAAATATTGGTTTTGAACACAACTCCAACAAATCCCATAAAAAAGCTTCCAACCTGCCACCAAATAGTAATTATTCTTAAATCAAAACATTCTTGATAATTGTTAGACCCTAACATGTTTTAACAACATTATCTACAATATCTAAGTTTATTATGCTATTTTAAAGTATAAAAATAAAGATCAACTCATTACCATATTTGAAGAAAGATTAGAATAAAGAGCACTATACTCATTGGTCACATTGGCCACATGTGGTCCAAATAAGATTTGTAAGGCATATCTTATGATGACCTACACAAATGTTTCAATATCAAGTAAATTGATTTAATAAAATATAAGTTTTAATCTTATAAAATTTTAGATCTTAATTAAAAATATTTGATTATTGCATATCTTAAGAATATTAAATAAATTTGACAAAATTATTCGTTAAATATTTTCTCCTACCTACACTAGATTAATATTAGCATATTCTTAGGAGGTAGTGTGTATTTAAAGTTATTGTATATTATTGTCAAACTAAACATTACTCAATTTTTTTCTATATTTGTAACATAAGAGATTTGATTTTTTCCCTTATTTTTGGTATAAAAGACATAGAAAATATAAGAAAATTATGTTGGACCATTAGAAAAAATGATCTTATTTATTATATATGAACATGTTATAGATATAGATATTGAAGCTTACCCCAATAACACCAAATATTGCTAGATGAGAAAGGATCATTATATATTCCATGAAATGTAAACATTTCTCTAGGTTCACCTGCCAATATAATAAATTAAATGTTTTGTTAGTAATACATTAATAGTATTTAAAAATATACATTGTTTATCTTCAACTATTATAACAAGTTAAAGTTAAACACACAAATGTTGAGCACAATAAATTTTATGAAATGTAAAGGAGACCCATTGCTAGATTTTAGACTTTCTCAATAGAAAATATTGTTGAATCTATGAAAATCCTTTGAAAGTGCTATTACTATTTTATAAATAAAATATTATATATTAACGTCATTATTTAACATAGTCACTTTGTCAGTAGAGTTAATTTTTTATTTAAAATATTTATTATAATACACTATTAAAAACAGAGAATGAATTTTGAAAATGAAAATATTTAGAATCATATAGTCATGTACTGAATCTGTTGTTCTATCTAATATTATAAGTGCAAGAAAGAAAATTTATGAAATAATAGATAGAGATTCTAGTAAAAGGAAACCTATTTTTGTAGTTAAAAAAAAAATACACAACAAAAGTGTATTTATAAGTGGTATGAGGTCATGTAAATTAATTGATTAATAAATTATCTAACACCATAAGTCATACATAAGTCACACATGAAAATTTAGACCACAATTATACATGCGTATAGGTTGTGTAACCCAAGTTACAAAATTTAGGGCTTTAGGTACTCTATTTGGATATATCTACCCACTGATTTACCCCTTTCTTTTCCCTTATTTATAGTCTATCCTTCTAGTGCTTAGATAATATTGACTAAAGGTTATGATCCTTATTCTATAACTCATGTAAGGATGAAATTGAAATATTATAATAGGTACATTATTTATAATTTGGTTTGAATGCATAAAAGGTCGCTTTTAGGCATTAAAACATTCTAAAACTTCTTATAATAAAACATACCATCAAGATATCACGTGGTAGGATGTGTTAGCATTTAATATGATCTATATTTTGGAGTAAGATGTTCAAATATAGTAATTTATAGTTAGGATAATCAATTATCAAAACTATGATGTCTTAGGTAACATGTTCTACTATGAAGATTAAATTCTAAAGCAAGACTAATTATGTACAGGACTCACAAAAATATTTCAAATCAAACAGAAAAATAAAGCTTTTTTTGTTATAAGGTTTCTTGACCCTAAAATTCTCTCGTATTAGACACCCCAAGTAACATAATTTTGAGCATATTGCTCAAAATTAAGGAAGTGGGATGGTTTTGTGGCCACCTAAATCATACCACTTCATCTTAAAAAATAAAGGTATCTTCATTTATTCCTCTTCCCTTCCATGAGACTAAATATTCCTTGTACTCTTTCTTACTAATTCTTTTTCCTCATGCACTCATTTAGAATCTACTCTATCTCATCTTTTAGCCTCTCAATAACCTATTAACTCCACTCTAGTTCTTATAGTAATGAAATATTTTCTACTACATAATCAAGATTAGGATAATCATATAGGTTGATCATAATGAATATAAATGAGATATCCAAACCCTCTAATAACTCAAGTTTAAAAGCATTCTCATAATTCTACCTAACATCTTGTAAGGACCAATCTTCTTTAGCTTCAACTTGTTATATATTCCTCAAAATTTTCATAACAAACTAACCCATTGAATAATTATTCTCTTATATTATCATCAACACTTTCCTTATACTTACCACTAATTTTCTCCAACTAATTTACTTGTTCATGCACCTCTTTCATGTGTTGTATAAAGTATTATACATTCACACCAACATATTCTCCATTAAAAACCTACAGTAAGGTTGTGACACATTTGGGAGAGATTAGACAAATAATCTAAAACAATTTATCTATCATAGAATAATTTACTAAGTTTTTGAAGATAAATTCTACTTGTGCAAACAAAGAATCCCACTATGCTAGTATGTCTCTTACTAAAATTTTAAGGGGAAATCCCACACTTTTTTAATAGCCTCTACTTGATCAACTATTTATAGATGGTATGTTGAATTATAGATCAATCATATTCCCATTCTCTTCCATAGTGTGTACCAAAAATAACTTACTAACTTAGTACCTCTATCTATGGTAATATTTTGTGGCAACTCATGTAACTTCACTACTTTTTTGAAGAATAAATTCATAATCATAGAATCATAATTTAATATTTGACAATGAATGAAGTGCATTATTTTTTAAAACTTATCAATAACTATTAATATAGAACCATTACCCCTTTGATTCTCTCACAATTTAAGGACTATACCCATAGAAAGTTCCTCCAAAGGCCTCTCTATAATTGGCATTGGCTTGAACAATCTTGTATTTTAGAAAACACCCTTCATAATTAAATAAATCCTAGATATATTAATAATTTTTTTGACATTAATGTGAAAACATGAATATAAACACTACTCCCCTAGAATGGCCAATGTTTTATCAATAACAAAATTACCTCCTAATCCTTCATTATGCAGTTTCCTAATAAGGTTCTCTCACATGGAAATTTGTCATATACACAAATATATTATTTTAAATAAATATATCTCTTGCACAAATATATTATTCTAAATAAATATCTCTCTTGCAAAAATTCTAGGCATATGGTGTACACATTCTTCATCATTCCAAATCCTACCGACTCTATTTTAATAGTACTAAAAAATACATGAATTTTGCTCAATACATCTACCGCCTTATTAGTTACACTATCTCTATGCTTGAGAATAAAAGGAAATCCCTTCAAGTAATCTACTTACTTCATGTGCCTTTGATTCAAACCAATAATAAATATATAAAATATTTTTTTAGCAGAACGTATTGCCTCCACTTCTACAATCCTTGAAAAATTACATAAAATATAGGCCATGCATTGATTACTTATTTTTTCTCCATTTAAACCCTCTCAATAATATGATGCATTTAATTTATTTACTCAAAACAACACTAATAACTCTATCATTGAAATCAAAGTCCACCTAAAAACCTTCTTGAAGTCTAGAAGTTCCAACACTATTACCTCTATTATCTTCAACAAATCAAATCTTTTCCCTATAGTAAAAGTACAATAAAATCTATCCTTTTTATGTAGTGCATAAATGGAACACATATCCTACTAAAAATTATAATGAAATTATTGTAGAAAATTTCCAACCCATATAAAATCCTAACATATATCATATTTTTTTGGTGTTATTTAGATAATAATTGCATGAAACTTCTCTATATCCATTCTCAATTCATCTTGATATATCAAAAATCCAAATTACACTAATTCCTTTGATGAAAAAATACACTTATTCAAGTTTATACACTTTTCCTTTCTCAATTGTACTAAAACCTACCATAGGTTTTTCAAGGTATTCATCTATAATATTACTAAACACCAAAAAATATCATCCAAATAAACAACCACAAAATTTCTTGATAAATGTTTTAAAATTTCATTCATTATCCTCATAAATGTAATTGGTGTATTGATAAATATAAAAAGCATGACCATTCAATCATATATTGTATATTTTGTTCTAAAAGCTTTCTTCTACTTATCTCTCTCATTGATTTTGATCTAATTAAAATCGCTTTTGAGATCAATATTGGTAAAGTAGCATGCTCCACTCAACCAATCTACAAGGTCATCAATTCATAGCAATGGAAACCTATACTTGATGGTAATCTTATTGATGGTATAGGAATATGTACACACACACACACACATATCGGATAAATAGTTAGGAAAAAGGTTGACATCTCATAAAACAATAATGTTTTTAATGCATGCAACTTAAAAAAAAATATTTATAAAAATTTGAAAAAAATAAATCCATGTACTAAAGTTTCAAGTTAATAGTACACCAAAAAAAAAATTGAAGAAAAAAAATTACTATATAAAGAGCAATGCCCCATTTAAATTCATTTTTTAGTATTTATCAGCATATAAATTATAGTGCTTATTTTATAAAAAAATATATTCAAATATTTTTTATTTTTTATTTTAAATTACAAACATAAAATACACTAAAAAATATACATTTCATTAATTTACATTATTTCAAAATTTTAAACATATGTCACTTTCTAGTGATTTAAATTAAAAAGTTGGATTGGTGTTGGTTGTTTCCTTTATAAAAATGTGATATAGTTTTGTACTTTTACCCAACAAGAAATTCCATGAGATGGTGAGACACCCATAAGAAGAAAATATTAACATGGAGAAACACAAATATTGAGATAAAATGCAAATTTATCAAGAAGGAATGACTAGTGTTTAGTAAGCCTATTTATAGAGGATCTTCCAATCCAATGAAATATACAAGATATTATGAGTGATTCTTGAATAAAATTGGATTAAGGGACAAATGATTAATTTACACTTATTTTATTATTATTTAGAGTCACTTCTTCATTATTGGTACATGAATGAAGAATAAAAATAAGAGAAAAAGACTAGGCAAAGCTATAATTTAATATTTTTATACTTTTTAACTTTTAAAATAACAACGATATGATACGCAGATTAATTAAAAGGAAAAAAATCATTTTTCAAATACTTGATAAAAAAGGTAAAAGTTGAATTAAAAAGAATAAAATAATAGCAATATCATAAGTGGTTACAAATGACTAGGATCCAATCATTTTCATGACATAAGTAGTAGTGGTACTGTCCAAAGTGATAAATCCTCCACAAACTTAAATAATTGATTCAAAATGGCTCAAAGAGAAATCCTAAGAAGATATAGGTAGAAATGAAAGAAGAAGAAATAATTTTTATCACTATAGATAAAATACCTTGAAGGAAATTACCATACCAACTAAGATCTACAAAGAAAATATAGGTAAAGTGAAAAAGACTTCTCTTATTTGGGATAGGAAGAAGTTTTCATAATACTATAGAATCATACGATAGATAGAATAATAGAGGAGCATTGCAAGACATAACCCCAAATTAAAAATCAAGAATAAGGTAAGAGGTACATATAAAATGAAAAGGAAAGAATATAGGTACATTTAAAATTAAATTCTAAGAAGATATGGGTAGAAATAGAAGAAGACGAAAGGGTTTTATCATTATTTAAGATAAAACTCTTTGAAGGAAAATGCTATACCAGTTAAGATTTACTAACAAAATAAATGTAAAGTAAAAAATACTTCCCTTAGGGATACGAAGAAGTTTTTATAGTACTATAGAGTCATACAACATATAGAAGAATAGAGGAGTATTGAAAGACATATCCCCAAAGTAAAAATCAAGAATAAGGGAAGAGGTACAAATAAAATGAAAAGGAAAGAATATAGGTACATATAAAAGAAAATTCCAAGAAGAAGATATAGGTAGAAATGGAAGAATAAGAACATGTTTTTATTACTAAAGATAAAATTCCTTGCAGGAAAATTCTATACTAACTAAGATTTACTAAGAAAATAATGTAAAGTGATTTTTCCCCTTATTTGGGATATCAAGAAGTTTTTATAGTACTATAGAGTCATACGACATATAGAAGAGTAGAGGAGTATTTCAAGACATAATCCCAAAGTAAAAATCAAGAATAAGGGAAGAGGTACATATAAAATGAAAATGAAAGAATATAGGTACATATAAAAGAAAATTATAAGAAGATATAGGTAGAAATGAAAGAATAAGAATTTTTTTCAACACTAAAGATAAAATTCCTTGAAGGAAAATGTTATACCAACTAAGATTTACTAAGAAAATGAATGTAAAGTGAAAAACACTTCCCTTATTTGGGATATGAAGATGTTTTAATAGTACTATAGAGTCATATGACATATAGAAGAGTAGAGGAGTATTTCAAGACATAAAACCAAAATAAAAATCAAGAATAAGGGAAGAGGTACACAAACATACATAATATACACATATATACATGTGTACATGTATACATATATGATTATATGGATAAAATAAGTTTCATTAAAAAATTAACATGAATTATATCACATTAGATGATTACTTAAAAACTAACCTGCTTTTGTGGTTGTTGATGTTGTTGGATTTCACCTGCATCTCCTCCATTTGATGCCACAAAAGGGTGGTTTGACAAAGGTAGTGCAATAATATTAGAAGGCGATGATGACACAATTGAAGTAGTGTGATCTCTATGTAGGTAAGAATTGGCGTGAGAATAATTTGGAGTCAATTCCATATCTCTTAGTCCTACCTCAATTTTAATTGCATTAGTTTCATGCCTTGTATTACAATGAAATGATTGTCTTCCACCATCATCACCAATCTTTGTCAATTTCTCACTTTCATCAATTTCCTCTGCCACCCTTGTTGTTGCACTAGCAGGTGAACGACTTATTGAGCCAATCTCATCACATTCATTATTTTCATGTTGAAAACTTGAGCACAATTCTAAATCTAATTGCGTTGTGATTTCAAGGCTAGAATCAATTTTTGTCATTGGCAAATTGGCCATCGAACCTATAGTGTATTAATAATCACTAAATCTGCAACAATAACAAGAAAAAAATGTAAATGTATTTCATAATATACATTTTAATATTAATACTTTATTATTTACATTCAATTTATGTATTTCTAATTAATCTATTTATCACCTTAACATTTAATATAACATTTGTAAAATTTGAAGCCATAAAAATAAATACAATATTAAAATAGTTAAAATCTAATTTTTGATTAAGGTAAAATCTAATTATTTTACCCTGCATGCATTTTAATTAGAATTTAAAACATGAATTTAGACTATAAGTCACTAATAACAACCATGTGAATGATAAGGAGTGAATTTCTTTATAAAGTTTTCCAAGAAAAGTTTTTTTTAAATTGATAAATGAACAAGTGACCTTAAGGCTTCCTAGACATAATGGTAGGATTAGGTTATGTCTAAAACTCTTTGGATAAGGATACATATTTGGATTCCTAAAAAAAATCCTTTTCAAACCCTTGCAACATTTCACCTCTAAAGTTTAATTAGGAGAAAATTATGGGAAAAAATAGCAATATCAATTCCTCCATGATTCACTAAACATGCTTATAAATATAGATCCAAATTGGAAACCCATAATACTAATATTTCTCTCTAACTATTATAATTATTTAGACCATTCAAAGATTTAAGAGAAGAGTAAACTGTAATACCCCTCCGTTTTGCTCTGTTGTGCGAACATTGTTCTTCTCCTTTGCTATGCTTTAGTATGTCAGTACTTTGACTTTAGTACTCGGTTCCATTTGATCGCTATTTGTAAAGCGATGTGAACGTTATATTTTGATGTGATGGTATTTTATTATGATGTTATCATTATGGCATGTTTTGAATTAGCATAAGTGGATATTCGAATTAATGATGTTTTATGCTTTCGATTAAATTGTTATGTTAGAATTGTTAGTTAGTTACACTGTATTGGTGAAGGGGGCGGTATCACATCACTCACTTGCGAGCACCCTACAATTCCGTGATTTCCTCTTCACGGTGTGTTTTAATTATGACACATATATGCATGTGGATATACTCTTTGTACGTAGGTTGACAGGTACAAGACATCGACTCCACCTGGTTTTACAGGTTTGAGCATGTCCATTGCCCAACAACATTCGATTGGGAGATAGTAGCTAGGTTTTTCGTGCCAAGTCATCACCTTAGTCATAGTGTGTCGTTGGGTCTTATTCGAGTTAAGTTGATTTAATATTGTTCATTCTCTTTGATTATTTAATTGCATGTAATAAAGGTAAATATATGCTTTTGTAGTTAAGTTGTTAATTAAACTTATCTGGTTTAATGTTAGAAATACGATTCAATTTATTAATTAATTTAATTTAATTAATAAATAATTTAATCGTGGATTAGATTTATTTTATTAATTAATTAAATTGATTATGTTGAAATTAGATAAGTTATATTTTTTGAAATTTATGGATTTAATGTTTGAAATTGAAAATTAAAGAAAAAGAATTTAAATTTCATTTTTAGAAAATTTTGAATTCAAAAATTGAAAATAGAGATATTTTGCTATTCTGTTTTTGAAAATTTATGAGGGTGGTTGCATAGATATTTTTGAATTTTTTATTATTATTTGGATTTGGAATGAGTTTTCAAGAAGTGTGGAAAAATTGGAAAAGCAAGGAAAGGAAAGAAATTTGCTGTTTGGTTTTGGTTTTGGATTGGAGAAAGAGTTGGATCTGTTGGAGAAGCTGAAATCAGAGGAGGAATCCATAACACCATTGTCAACTTTCAAGCTTTTAATTTAGGTTTTCTTCTTACTCAATTAGTTTTCATTTTGAATGTTTCAAGGTTTTAGTATGCTGTTTGGAAACATTCAAAGCCTCTATTTGGTTTGCAAATGAAACCCATTTTAAATCTTGCATTTAAATTTGAAGAAATATCTCTGGTTGGAAATGAATTGCCTCGAGAAAATATTGGTGTTCTTGGCTGGAAAATGTTATTTCAAATTTGTTTTCTCAATAAATCTTGCAAATTCATTTTGTGAAAATGTAAATATATATACATAAGTATAATATATATATATGTACACACATATATATATATATATATATATATATATATATTGATATATATATATATATATATATATATATATATATATATATATATACATATATATTGATATATATGTATATATATATATATATTTGATGGAGAAGTAGTTTTGATTTTAAATAATATGTTTTTTTTAAGACAAGTTAATTATTTTAAAATGGTTATATTGAAAAGAGGAAACAATATTTATTTTAAGATGATGTATTCTGATTTGTAGAAATAAATGGTTATTTTATTATTATTTAAAAGCAAGTAGGGAATTAAATGTTGAGTTTTAATTTCTCCCTTGTTTGAAAAAGACGTATTTTTATATTAGTGTTGCTAATGCAATAAATTACTGAATGTTAATAAGGAAATGGATTTAGTAAATCCAAAGTAGATTTAATTCATGTCTTCTTGCTCGTCTTGATTGTGAATTGCTTCCATTTTCGTTGGGGGAAATTGAGTTATAGAGATTGATAAGTCTTCCAAATGGGGTTTCAGTTATGTGGGTTGTCATACTATGTAGTCAACCTTTGGATTGCCTTGGGTAGTGTGTTTGACTGTATCTAGATTGTTACCCAATTATCACGAACGAGGATGTGTTGACTTTATGTCGTGGATAGGGATTTGATATCCTTAGGTCACACTTGTGTACCCTTGGGTTGTGGAGTTGTTCCACGTGTTGTCTTAGAGGAGTGGCTTGCAATGAGGGCCGACACACAAAGTGGTGCCAAGATAACTCATTGTAAGTTAGTTAATCCAGTGATAACATAAATAAACTGATTAGAGGATTAGGTAGTATCAAACACTTAACAAAGATAATTATGCCTTGCTCATAGACACAAAGGCTTGTATAGACTTGGGATGAGACGAGAAGGCCTCGAATGGCAAGATCGTTATCTTGTCTCTACGAAAGATAACTGATTCCGTATTGGATTGCATGAGGGGCCGAAATTCGTTAGAGGTTACTAGGATAACCCGAGATGGGGGCCGGGGCCTAAGAAGACTTGCCAGGATAACCCATGTAACATTGTGATGACACTTCTCCTAAGTCAACAGTATGTTCGTATCAGTGATGCAATTGATTATATAATTCTGGAAGCATTGTAACCATTGTGTTAAGTGATGTAATTGTACTTGATTCAATTCAGTTTGGTTGTGTTTTAGCCTGTGTCTAGAGGTAGATGGTCTTGGCTAGGAATCTTTGTTACTTTCTCCTAGCACGGGGGGTGGGCCTTTGGGTTCCACTTGGTTGGGTGGAACGTGCACCTTGCCCCGTTGGGATTTCTTCATGTTCATGTTGACGAGATTTCTAGTTGGAGAGCTCGTGGGATCCAATTTCATTTCATACTTTATTCATTTCAGTTAATCTTGTAATTTATTACCCCTCATTTGTTATCGAGGTGGAAAGTTGTAATTGTAATCATGCTTATTGGACTTACCTCATTCGGGGAATGAGAGATGTAATCTTATTGTTTAATTATTGTTAGATGAAATCACACGGTATCTCTTATTCTTGATGTAATTTATCATGTATGGAATGTATGTGTTTCTAATTTATAAAGTAAATGAATGTTATGGTTTCCATTCATGTTTTTTGTTTGGGTCTTAAAGTAAACTCAGTCTCGTAACCTTAGGGGTTGTTTGCAATAGGTAGTGAACTTGCATGCTTTTGTACTTAAACAAAAAAAAAATAGTCCATTTGAATAGTCAATTTGCAACTTTCTCTAGAGTTACGTGGCGGGGCATTACATAAACAAAGTCTATAAGAAATATCTATTATCCTCTGTGGATATGAGAAAACCTAAATTCACCAATCACTCTAAAACCATACAATATTTTCTAGTGAATAAAACTTCATAAAATATAATGACAAATAAGTCACAATATTAAAATCACAATTAAAAATTAAAAAATGTAATATGATTGATATTCCACTATGAATACAAATGTATTTACAAAGAAATTCAAGAGTGAGCTAGAAGATGGTATATATAAGATACTCAACCAAAAGATATGAATGCATATACAATATGAGATAATAAAATAAAAAATCACATGATAATCATTATAAAAATAATAAAATTTTATATTAATTTTTAAAAAGAGGGTTTGAAAGACATATAATCTGATGTCTAATTATTTAGTTAATGATAATATTTTTATTTAAATTGTGATAATTAATTTTTAATATCCGAGGCCAAACAATATAGATATTTTTTGAGGAAAAGAAAGGTACTAGCAAATATTAGAGAATACATATATTATGCATATATAATGATAGACCCATTTCTATCCAAGTCAACTATTGATAGTGAGTTATATAAAAAAATAGATAACTCCCTCCCACTTTTATAATAAATTCTTTTTTATAATGTATCCCATCCATTCACAAAGATCGTGTGTTGATAAGACTCAAAATAATGTTGAATATGTTGATAAAACAAAACAAATATGCCTTAAACATTAAATTTATATGCATGGGCCTTTATTTACAGATATAAGAAGTGGGAAATATCTTTAGAGGAAGGAAAATAAGAGATATATTTATGAATATTTTTCTTCCCTCATATTTTACAATGTAAGTAATTAAGTCCATGAAAGTCGCATGTTTGTATATGGATACATTTTTTTTATTAATGTAATTTATTTTTATAAAAAATAATTATAAGTATTATAAAGCTCTCTAATTATATTTGAATTTTTTTTTTTTTAAAGTTTTATTTATATTTAAAACATTGAATTTCATCATATTGTCATTTCAGTAAAAGTTGATTAAAATAATTTATTAAATTTGGGAGAGATTTTTTCTTAATGGAGTTCCGAGCATGAAATGCTTCTAATGGACATTTTTTAAAATTTCATTTCATAGAGGTGCCATGGTGATGGTTTCTAGATGGCAAGGCTTGGTAGAAGACTACATACTAGTCAAAGAATTATCAATAGTCAAGATAATTCAAGGGTTGGGGTTATGTAAGCCCTTCCCCAAAGACATGGAAAAGTGGGAAGGGTTTTGCGGGCTAGCAAAAGCTTGTATTCTATCACCAACAATCAAGTCAGTTTAAAGG
Organism: Sequoiadendron giganteum; assembly: GCA_007115665.2. NCBI lineage: Eukaryota > Viridiplantae > Streptophyta > Pinopsida > Cupressales > Cupressaceae > Sequoiadendron > Sequoiadendron giganteum. The sequence goes on from CM021103.1 coordinate 202,121,729, forward strand.
TTGAGGGACCACAAGCACTTTCTCAAAGATATTGGAAGGTGGGAAGGGTCCTACGACCTTTCCTAATAATACATCCATGCCGAAACCAAGTCCATATGGTGCCCCCTTTAACCCTCCTCAGCCAAGGAAATCATGGTTCCAAAAACACACTTGGAAACTTGTCAGACAACATAATAAGGGGAACTCTAATCCAAACTCTCAAAAAATGGCATGAATTCGAGACCTCAACTACAATAAAAGGATGCAAACTTATTAAATAAGCAAACACAAGGGCCCAAGAAAGCAACCAAAGTCTAGGAGGTGTCATCTAGGTGACATTATCAAAAGAACACCTCAACTTCCAAATAAAGGAGCTTTGTGAAAAAACTATTATTGGTAAGTTCTGTTATCTTAACTCTACCAAAAATGTTTTGACTAAATGGGTTAGTGACCATTGGGAGGGAGTTAATGAAGTTAATTTCATAGATAAGGATGAAGGGTTTTTTATTGCTACTTTTTCCTTGAAACAAACAAGGGATACAGTCTTCAAAGTGAAGAAGTGGTCCTTACAAAGTGCGGGACTATATATTCAACTTTAGATCCCCAAATTTAACCCCTCATCTATAGTGATAAAGTTTGTGCCATTTTGGGTGCAACTGCCAGCCTTACCACTTTAATACAAAGATCTTCAAATAGTAGAAATCTTATGCAATCAAATGGGTATCTTCATGAAGCTTGATCGGACCTGTTTTGACAAAATTGAAGCCCCAGTTCATTTATGTGTTTTTATTAGACACCACTAAACCTCTCCCATAGGATTTTCAAATTTTTTTGAGTGGGACCTGGCGGCAAGAATTTTCTTGAAGGGCCCAAAATAGAATGTCATTCTTGCCATCTAAAGTCTCATCCAAGCACCAAAGGTTTGTATCAAGCTACACAATATAGGGAGGCCTACGAGGATTTGGAAAGCATACTAGTTGATAAAATAATCCTTTCCGAGGATTATTTGATCTTGTTTCCAGAGATTTCTTCGATGGCTAAAGAGGCTACAACAAATAGTATTGAGACTTTGGTGGAAAATTCTCCAAAAATTTCAATGGGAGGTATGGATATGTTGGGTGTCCATTTGGAAAAAGGATTTTTCTCCTTCAAAGGTACCAAAAAACTTGCAATAAGGAGAATAAAGTTTTAGTGTAGCTAAACATAATGCTATAATTACCAAATTTACAGGCACTAATTTTTTTTGCCAAAATACACAATATGCTAGTATGATCTCCAACTGAGGAATAGGGGAAATAATGACCTAGGTTGTTTATTTAGTAGTCCCAAATATGTTGGTTGAAGTTTCAACTAAGTAGCTTGGAGAAGGAGTGCTCTCCCAGAACACTCTCGATAAGGCTATAGAGCTAAATACTCCTCCTATCCCTAGCCTTATGGATCAGAATGACATGAAAATAGTCCTACCTACGGTACAAATCAAAACTATGATATTATAAAATACATTCCCTTGGGCTCTCAAGTTCCCTCCTCAAGGTCTCTGTAAGAAATGGCAGAATAGATCTTAGTTGAAGTAGGAGGAAAAATCATTGATAAAATTAATGAGGATCTAAATGATTTTGATTACTCCTAGTCACTTTCAATCTCATAGACACAATTTGATGTGTCTACCTTGTCTCCTAAAACAAATACAAAGAAAGACAAAAAGTACAAGACAAGGAAAATACAAGAAGAGATCACAATAGGTTTGTAGACTACCCTGGACAAAAATATGAACGTGATACCGAGGAGAGTCTATCACTCTCCTTGAGACCAATGAAGGTCCTTTCATGGAATATTAGGGGCTTAAATTTTGCTAATAAAAGGCACTTGATTAAGCACTAGATCGACTCAAGAAACACTGATATCTTTTTACTATAATAAACTAAATTTTTCGATGATCAAAACAAAGAAATCCTATCTAAATAGTCTAAATGGGAAGTTCTTTATACCCTTGCAGTAGGGGCATCAAGAGGACTGGCAATATTATGTGATTTGCACAAGGCCGAGGAAATTTTTATTGTAGCCCAACAATGGTGGATTCTTGCCAAGATTCAATGTTATCAACATATATTTTGGATATTCAATATTTATGGTCCTACATCAATTATTGGCAAGAAACAGGTATGAGAATCTTTGAAAACTACCCTCTTTTTGTTAAGAGAGGAATTGATTATCTTAGGAGGGGATTTTAATGCTATTAACTCCTTGAAAGATAAAAATGGAGGTATCATCCCCCCTCCAAAAGTAATGGAGGATTTTTCCAATTTTATCCTGGATAACATATTAATTGATTGTTTACCAACTAATAGTAAACTTAACTAGACAAATAGAAGGAAGCATTTTTATCTCATCATAGAGAGGTTAGATAGATTTCTCCTCTCCATAATTTGGACTAGCACTTATTTTAAATATTCCTCTTCCATCCTCTTATTCTCGGGTTTAGGTCATTATCCGATCTAGCTAGACATTGTTTGGAATTCTGCACCAAATAAATTTAAATCATCCTTTAAATTTGAAAACATGTGGTTCAAACATGAAATTTTTTTGTATTACCTTAGACAATGGTGGGAGAATGTACCATTCGTAGTAGGCTACAAACTTTACCAATTAGCCAAAAACACCAATTTATAAAAGGATAGATCAAATAATGGAATCATACATATTTCAAAAATATTTTTGAACAAAAAAGTCTTCTTATTTAGCAAATTTGAGTGCTCAATGAACAAGTAATTCAAAACGGTATGAATAATAAATCCTTCCACCACCATGCAATCAACTTCAAAGAGAAATTGAAGTTCTTGCTAGAGAAGAAATATATTGGAAACAAAAGTCAAGAGAAACTTGGTTAAAAGAGGGGGATATGAATACTAATTTTTTCACAACTTAGTTAAGGTCATACACAATACCAACACAATATTTTATATAAATTTTGCATCTAATGAACTCCTAAAAGATGAGCAATAGATTCAAAATGAAGCCGTCCTATTCTTTTCCAACCCCCTTACCAAACCGGTGGATCATGACCTTGTGTGGTTGGAAAAGAACAAGATTTTTTTTATTGCATCCCAAAGATACTTATTCCAAATGATAACAAGTTTATCTTGGTGTCATTCACCTTGGAAGAGGTCAAAACTATAGTTTTTGCACTTTCCCCAGATAGAGCTCTTGGGTCGGATGGTTCAGTGCACTATTCTATCAGAAATGTTGGGATTTTGTGGGAAGAGATATTTGATTGGCTCTAGAAGAATCCCATAGTTCGACAACACAATGTTAAAAGAGCTCAACACCACTCATATTGATCTGATACCCAAAGTCAAAACTCCTTCCTTATTTACAAAATTTTAGACCTATCTCCCTCTACAATACCATTTATATATATTTTTTGAAAGATATAACCCTAAGGATTTCCATACTCATTCTCGTCATAATATCAGAGGAACAAGGTGGTTTTATCCTTGGAAAAAAGACAACTGAAGGGGCAATAATAGCTCATGAAATTTTTACACTCAATTCATCAAGAAAAAAATTCAACTATGATCATAAATTAAACATGATGAAGGCCTATGACAAAGTAAACTAGGATTTTTTATCAAAGGTTTTAGCAAGGCTAGGTTTTTCAACAAAATGGTGTAAATGGATTATTTCCTGTTTTAAAATAGCTAAATTCTCAGTCCTCATAAATGGCTCTTTGATTGGTTTTTTCTCTACCTCTCAAGGAGCTAGGCAAGGGGACCCTCTTTCCCCTTTCATTTTCATCCACATGGCGGAAGTGTTGAGTTGATAATTTCATCCTTTCATGCATCAAGTAAATGGGATGGCATAAAAATACCAAGATCAAACATCTCTTGCACTCATTCCTTATTTGCAAATGCTACATTACTTTTTGGGCATCTCTTGGTGCGTGAAGCCAAAAATATAAAGTACATGTTGGACAACTATTGTCTAATTTCAGGTCAAATTATTAATTCGAGGAAGTCAATTTTTTTTTTTTTTTAATACTAGCACTTCGATAATTGGCCACATCCTCTCTATCTTAGAATTTAGACAAAAGAAACTACCCTGCAGTTATTTGGGTATTCTTTTCTTTGCAGGGGCTCATAAAGCCTCATTTTGGCACAAGATCTTTACGACTATACAAAGTAGAGTAACATACTAGAAGGGTAGATGGTTGTCACTTGCAAAGAGATTTACTATGATAAGATCACTATTATCTACCATTCTTAACTACTTCTTATCAGTACTCAAAATACCAAGAGGGATTCACAAGAATATTATTAAAGCAACTAGGAAATCAATTTGGACAACTCTAAAAAAATACCTTTAGTTTCCTTGGAAAAAATATTCAAGGGTAAAATATTTAGAGGTGCTGGCATTTAAAATCTAGAATCGAGAAATTTAGCCTTAGGTGCGAAGCTAACGTGGAAGCTCTATGCAAATCCTTCTTCAAAATGGAGTTGAATCATGAGATTCAAGTACCTATATTCGACATCCTCGAAAAGAATCTTCACTTTGGAAAATCGATTGGAAGGCTAAAAAATGTGGAATTTCATCATCACATGCTAATATGTACTCTCACCTTTCCTATCATGGACTGTCAACAATGGAGAAAAGATTAATTTTTGGGAATATTGTTGGAATGGTAACCCTTCGCTAACTATAGTTGTTGGTCTACAAGAGGCTTAGGCATGTCTAAAAGCAATTTGGGGATCAAAGCTCAAGAATTATGTAGTAAGGGAAAATCTAAATTTCAAATCCAACTTTACATTCTCCCATTCCCCCACCATCAAAGACAAAATTTGCAATCAATATTAAACACAAGAACTATTTTATTTTCAGATTTTGAGGATAAAATTATTTGGGCACCATCCAAAATAGGATAATATAATGTCAGATAGGGCTATAAATATTTGACCTTTGAGTAAAATTCATTCAACTAGGTAAGTTTTCATATAAGCTTTGTTGGCACACCTTAATTCTCCCTAAAGCAGACACTTTTTCTTGGTTAGCTCTTCATAATAGAGCTCTAACAAGCTATAGGATTTCTAGGTTGGGCCTAGCCAAACTGAAAGGAAAAGAAGAGGTGTGGAATACGCTTTCCTAATGCTAAAACCTCAGAGGAGAAGTGCAAAAACCATCATTTAAAACTTTCTTGCGTTTAAGATGCATAAATACAGTATAATAGGAAAGACAAAAATAAAACATACACAGAGATAACACTAGATATACGTGGGAAAACCCTTATGGGAGAAAAAACCACCACACCAAGTCAAGTCACTTTGTATTACAATAAACATATTACATACAAAGTTACAGACCTCACTCTCAGGTATTAGCTCACAACAACATTACATTCAGTCGCTCTCCTCACAGACACAATTTATTACATTCACTGTTACAATGCTTTCTCAACATATGTTTATCTACTTACACCATCACCTACGACTATATATCCATGTTTTTCGTCTATTCTCATTAATACAGTCAATGACCAATAGGAAGTATTTTATTACACGCTTCAGCTGCGACAAGCAATCATCGTTCTTAGATTAGATCGCCCTGCAATCATGCATCAGGCCACCCTAGCATTTAATCTCATCACAGAGAAATACCTAAATTTGGGCTCTATCAACCCTCGTATCAGATCTTACAATTAATGCATGTAGATTGCTTTTCAATGAATAGAGCTTTTGGCCAATAATTGTTGATTTACACCAACGATGTAAAATCAACGAATGTAATCACGCTACGTGTCGTAACGCCATTCGTTCATCACTTTGACTGTCAAGTCAGATTGACCATGTAAGCCCTGATCTCCTTCTACCACGTCATTGCTAGCCATTTGAACAACCCTCGTGATAATGTGGTGTACCGCGCTACTGCCCATTATTGACAAAGCCTTCGCGGTTTGGCGGTACCCACAACGCACCACCAAGGCAGAGTAGTGAGACCACTACGGTATGGCGGTAACCATCTACGCCGCCTGCCACAGTCCACCACACCACTGCAACATGGCCAGAAGACCCTCGCGATGTGGCGGTGAAATTCTACGTTGATTGCCACGATCTACCACGCCGCTGCGCCTTAACCAAATGACCATTGCGGTGTGGCGGTGTCACCGCGCTACCGCCACATGGTCGATAGACCATCATGGTATGGAAGTAACACCATGTAATCGCCAGTCAACTTTGAGAAGCCCGCGGTAAGGAGATAGGCGTTTGTTTGCTTGACTGTCGCCCTTCATCGTGTCGTCTCCAAGGTAGGAAAGGAAATCCATGGTATGGTAGTGCCACCACCAAAGACCGAGCAGTGAGGAGTCCGTTGTGGTATGGAGGTAACACTACCCAATCGTTGGACTGATAAAGGAGGCCTGCAATAAGGAGGTAAACCATGTAACCGCGCCTCCTGTGAAAGCTTCCAGCGGTGCAGCGGTAAAGGCACGATCAAAAGATAAATTTCACCAAGTCTTCAAGAGGTTCCAAGCCAATAATTTGAGGCATAGTTTTCCAACAAGATCCCACTTGACGAAGACTTACTGGCTTCCTCCAGACTTTGAATTTACTGACGATCATAGGCCCCAAGGCCCATCGAACTTTCACATCAACTGAACTTGTCTGTGCTCACTAGCTTTGTCAATGCATCTGCAACATTCTTCAGTGTATCCACATTCTCTAAAGAGACCTTTCCATCCTCCAACATATCTCTCATGAAGTGATATTGCACATCGATATGCTTCATCCTGGCATGGAAAGTTAGATTTTTTGCCAAGTAAATGACACTCTCACTGTCACAACAAATAGTAATCTGCTCTGCATCAAAACTAATATTAGAACACAAACGAATTAGCCAAACAAGTTCTTTGCAGGGTGTGTTGCTGCCATGTATTTTACCTCTGTAGTGGACAAAACGACTACAACCTGTTGCTTGCTCATCCATCTAATTGCACCACCATTCAACATGAAAGTATATCCATTGGTGGATCTTTTGCTGTCAATGTCCCCTGTCCAATCATAATCTACATATCCATGAATGCTAAGAGTCCTCTGTGATCCAACCAGATTGCCATGGTAACATAGAGCATATTTTGAATTTCCCTTTAAATATCTAAACACTCTTTTCAAAACATCCCAATGTGTCCTTCCTGGATTCGCCATAAATCGGCTAAGTACTCCCACTGCTTGGGAAATGTCTGGCCTTGTACATACCATTGCATACATTAAACTGCCAACAACACTTGAATAGGGCACCCTAGTCATGTCCTCCATCTTAGTAGCAAATTTTGGATAATCTTCAACAGATAGCTTCGTTCCCTGCAAAACTAGAACAACTAGTTGCTTGCAATCATTCATATCGAATCTCTCCAGAACAGTGTTAACATACTTACTCTGGCTAACCCAAAGCTTTCTACTCATTCTTTCCCTAGTTATTTCCATACCTAGAATATACCTTGCTGCACTAGATCTTTCATTTCAAACTTTGCAGACAATTGAGACTTAAGATCATAAATCATAGTCTTACTATTTCATATGAACAACATATCATCCACGTACAGGGTAATAATAAGCACAAGATCATTTTCAGATTTGTAATACACACAATGATCAGATTTTGATCTCACAAATCCCATAGACAACACAAAAGTGTCAAACTTCTGGTACGACATTCTAGGTGATTGTTTCAAACCATACATAGATTTTTCTTTAACTTGCAGACCATACTTTCTTTACCTTTCTCAACAAAGTGCTTAGGCTGGGACATATAAATTTCTTCTTCTAGCTCTCCATGGAGAAATGTTGTTTTCACATCCATTTGTTCAATCTCTAAATCATACATAGTTGCAAGTGACAAATTTTTTTTGATAGATGTTAGCTTAGCTACAAGGGAAAATATTTCTCCATAATCAATTCCCTCTACCTCAGAATACCCCTTTGCAACCAACCTCGCTTTATACTTTTCAACACTACCATGTAGACCAACCTCGCTTGTTACATTGAACAAGATTTGCATCTAGCTTGTACAGAGTGCCAATATGTACACCCTTAGCCAACACCATTGTGCCTCTAGCCATCTTACATCCTTTACTCGAGAAAGAAACTTCCACACCAACATAATTAAGCTTACTGACATAAAGTAAGTTATGATCCAAACCTGGTATGTGTAGTACATCACCAATCCCTTTGATTCTTCCGTCAGGGAATTGTATTTTGACTCTTCCACGACCAACAATCTCCAGTGTTGAATCACTTGCCAGGTACACCTTTCCACCATCATACTTTTCATACTTATTGAAACACTCTCTATGAGACGTCATGTGGAAAGATGCACCTGAGTCAACCGGATAGACATCATCTAATGCCTAAGTTGCCAAGGCTGTAATGAAGGCATCTACATCACTTTGAGAAGAGTCATTGTTTGAAGAGTTATTATTATTATTCTTCTTTTCCTTACAATCCTTTTGAATATGACTAGGCTGCCAACAGTTCCAACATTTCACCTTGGAATTTTTACCAGGAGACTTTGATCTCCCTTTAGATTTGGATTTATACTTTTTTTCCTTCTTTCCTTTCTCCTTCGATCTACTTCAAACAACAAGGGCCTCTTTGGCTATCTCCGAAGACTTCCTCTGCATTTCTTTTGATAGCAGCAAAGCAACCATGTCTTCCATCTTGAAAGAAGTTGTTGTACTTCTAATAGCCATTACCAGATGATCCCAAGTATCAGGTAACAAACATAACAAAAGCATGCAACGATCCTCCTCCTCTATCTTCACACCCACAAATGCCAACTAAGCAACACTCATATTAAATGAGTTCAGATGGTTTGCTATAGATGCTCCTTCTTCCATTTTCAAGGAGTACAACTTATTCCTCAGGAATAACTTATTCACCAAAGACTTTCCCTGATAAATATCACCAAGTTTCTTCCATAATGAAGCTAGAGTCTTCTCCTCATGAACATTCAGGAGTACAAAATTGGCCAAACTAAGTCTTATTAGACCTCTCACTTTTCTATCCGCAAGATCCCAATCTTCTTGTTTCATACTTTGTGGCATAGTTCTAGACACAACAATCCAAAGGTCTCTATCCACCAACAAGTCTTCCATTTTGAGTTTCCACAACTCAAAATTATCGCCATTGAATTTTTCAATTTCTACTCTCCTTGAAGTACTCGCCATCTCAAACAGAAAAAGGTTCTCACTTTGCAAGACTCCCATTGAAACAAGATTAGCATAAAAAACCAGCCCTACTAACAAGGATAACACAACTGTCCAGGCTCTGATACCACTTGAAAGGAAAAGCATAGGTGTGGAATACGCTTTCCTAACGCTAAAACCTCAGAGGAGAAGCACAAAAACCATCATTTAAAATTTTCTTGTGTTTAAGATGCACAAACACAGTATAACAAGAAAGACACAAATAAAACATACACATAGATAACACTAGATATACATGGGAAAACCCTTACGGGAGAAAAACCCACCACACCAAGTCAAGTCACTTTGTATTACAGTAAACAAATGACATACAAAGTTACAAACCTCACTCTCAAGTATTAGCTCACAACAACATTACATTCAGTCGACCTCCTCACAGACACAGTTTATTACATTCACTATTACAATGCATTCACAACATATGTCGATCTACTTACACTGTCACCTAAGACTATATATCCACATTTTTCATCTGTTCTCATTAATACAGTCAATGACCAATAGGAAGTCTTTTATTACATGCTACAACTATGACAAGCAATCATCGTTCTCAGATAAGATCGCCCTGCAATCACGCATCGGGCCACCCCAAAATTTAATCTCATCATAGAGAAATACCTAAATCTGGGCTCTATCAACCCTCATATCAAATCTTACAATTAATGCATGTAGATCACTTTTCAATGAATAGAGATTTTGGCCAATAATTGTTAATTTACACCAACGATGTAAAATCAATGAATGTAATTGTACCACGTGTCGTAACACCATTCATTAATCACTTTAACTTTTGAGTCAGATTAGCCATCTAAGCCCTGATCTCCTTCTACCGTGTCACGGCTAGCCATTTGACCAACCCTCGTGGTAATGCGGTGTACCGCCCGTTATTGACAAAACCTTCACGGTCAAGCGGTACCCACACCGCACCACCGTGATAGAGCAGTGAGACCATTGTGGTATGGTGGTAACCATCTATGCCGCCCACCGTGGTCCACTGCACCACTGCACCATGGCCAGAAGACCCTCGCGGTGTGGCAGTGAATGTCTACGTTGACTACCACGGTCTACCGTGTCGTCGTGCCTTAACCAAACGACCATCGCGGTGTGGCGGTGTCACCGCGCTATTGCAACATGGTCGATAGACCATCGTGGTATGGCGGTAACACCGTGTAATCGCCAGTCAATCGAGAGAATCCTACGGTAAGGATATAGCTCTTTGTTTTCCTGACCATCGCCCTTCATCACGTCACCGCCAAGGCAGGAGAGGAACTCCGTGGTATGGCGGTGCCACCACCCAACCGTTGGGCAGTGAGGAAATCATCGCAGTATGACGGTAACACCGTCCAACCCCCAGAATGATAAAGGAGGCCTACGGTAAGGAGGTAAACCATGTAACCACACCTCCTGTGAAAGGTTCCAGTGGTGTAGCGGTAAAGGAACGATCAGAAGAAAAATTTCACCAAGTCTTCAAGAGGTCCAAGCCAATAATTTGAGACACAGTTTTCCAACAAGCTCCCACTTGACAAAGACTTACTAGCTTCCTCTAGACTTTGAATTTATTGATGATCATAGGCCCCAAGGCCCATCAAACTTGCACACGAACTGAACTTGTCTATGCTCACTGGCTTTGTCAATGCATCTACAACATTCTTTAGTGTATCCACCTTCTCTAAAGAGACCTTTTGATTCTCCACCATATCTCTCACGAAGAGATACTGCACATCGATATGCTTTGTCCTGGCATGGAAAGCTGGATTTTTCGCCAAGCAAATGGCACTCTGACTATCATAGAAAATAGTAATCTTCTCTACATAAAACCAATATCAGAAAACAAACGACTTAACCAAACAACTTCTTTGTAGGTGTGTGTTGCTGCCATGTATTTTTCCTCCGTAGTGGACAAAGCGACTACAACCCGTCGCTTGCTCATCCAACTAATTGCACCACCATTCAACATGAAAGTATATCCATTTGTGGATCTTCTGCTGTCAATGTCCCCTGCCCAATTAGAATCTACATATCCATGAATGCTGAGAGTCCTCTGTGATCCAACCAAATTTCCATGGTAACATAGAGCATATTCTGAAGTTCCCTTTAAATATATAGACACTCTTTTCACAGCATCCCAATGTGTCCTTCCTGGATTTGCCATAATTCGGCTAAGTACTCCCACTACTTGGGAAATGTTTGGCCTTGTACAAACCATTGCATACATTAAACTGCCAACAACAGTTGAATAGGGCACCCTGGTCATGTCCTCCATCTCAGTAGCAGATTTTGGACAATCTTCAACAGATAGCTTCGTTCCCTGCAAAACTGGAACAAATAGCTGCTTGCAATCATTCATACCGAATCTCTCCAAAATAGTGTTAACATACTTACTCTGGCTAACCCAAAGCTTTCTACTCATTCTGTCCTTGGTTAATTCCATACCCAAAATATACCTTGCTGCACCCAGATCTTTCATTTCAAACTTTGCAGACAAATGAGACTTAAGATCAAAAATCATAGTCTTACTATTTCGTATGAACACCATATCATCCACATATAGGGTAATAATAAGCACAAGATCATTTTTAGATTTGTAATACACACAATGATCAAATTTTGATCTCACAAATCCCATAGACAACACAAAAGTGTCAAACTTATGGTACCACATTCTAGGTGATTGTTTCAAACCATACAAAGATTTATTTAACTTACAGACTAGACTTTCTTTACCTTTCTCAACAAAGTGCTCAGGCTGAGACATATAAATTTCTTCTTCTATCTCTCCATGGAGAAACGTTGTTTTCACATCCATCTGTTCAATCTCTAAATCATACGTAGCTACAAGTGACAACATAAATCTGATAGATGTTAGCTTAGCTACAGGGGAAAATATTTCTCCATAATCAATTCCCTCTACCTGGGAACACCCTTTTGCAACAAACCTTGCTTTATACTTTTCAGCACTGACATCTAGACCAATCTTCTTCTTAAATACCCATTTACAGCCAACAAACTTTCTCCCTTCAGGCAAAGGTACCGAATCCTAGGTTTCATTCTTTTTCAATGATTCCATTTCTTCATTCATGGCTTCCAACCAGGAATTTGAATCAAGCATGTTAATTGCTTCTTTCACAGTCCTAGGCTCATTAGTGCTAGTAATCAAAGCATAAACACAGTTCAAATCCAATATAGAGAAACCATACCTATCTGGTTGATGTCTTTCACATGTAGATCTTCTCACTAGCTGAGGTTGTGGTTCTTCTTCTTCAGAGCTCTCAGAGCTGCTAGAGCTCTCCTCAGTTTCAGGTACACCTTGTAGTTCCTCTTTTTTTGGAGTTTGAAGAATTTCAACTACATCATTCTTCTTTTCTCTTTGATCCATCTCTAACTGTGGATCAGCTATTGAAGGCTTCAACTCATGAAATATTACACTTCTTCTATACAAAACTTTCTCAGTATCAGGATTCCAAAGCTTGTATCCTTTCACACCAATGCCATAGCCAATGAAGATACATTTAACAACCTTGTTCTCCAATTTAGATCTTTTCTCATTCGACATATATGCATATGCCTCACAGCCAAAGACATGAATATGTCTCAGAGAGGGCTTCTTACCAGAACACACTTCCAAAGGTGTCTTATCAACAAGAGCAGAGCAAGATGAACGATTTACCAAGTAACATGTTGTAGCCACAAACTCAACCCAAAAATTTTGCTCCAGACCAACACTGCTCAACATACTCCTCGCCCTTTCCATTAGCGTCCTGTTCAACATTTCAACAACTCCATTATGCTATGGAGTATAAGGTGTAGTTTTATGCCTTTTAATCCCATGGACTTTGCAGTATCTTTCAAAATCTGCAGAGCAAAACTCACCGCCATTATCCTAAAAAGTTAGCATGCGAAGTGCTAAGAAGAAGTCATTTTACTTTGCTACGATTGTTGTGCTATCCTCCTCCAAGATCGATGCCTGACTAGACACCACATGTCATATGACTGCAAGCTCAGGAGCATTTTGAGCTTGAATATTTTGGAATGGTGCATGATTGGCTGTAAATGTATGCTTGTTATTGTCCCATGTATTGTTGTTATGGGACCCCAAGATCGGTTTTGAAAGTTCATGCTAGATTGAATTTGTGGTTTTACTCCAAGATTGAGGTGGATAACGTTTCAAGGTTGAAAGACATCATTATTAACCAGATTCACGTACGGTCGATTTATAGTAGTATCTATTGGTACACTCTTTGGGTGTGCCTGTTCAAGCAAGATTATTATTAGTAATCAGTGTGTCTTAATTGAGAAAGAAATCAAACATTTATAAGCATACATACCTACCACAAGGGCTTTCTATGGTTCAACAAGGAAGTATGGATACTCCCATTAGCCTAGTGAGCACCCACAGACAAATGGCCTTCTAGGGCATAATCTTAGAGCTCTGGTTGAAGTGAATCATGGTGGAATCAGATTTTATGTTGATTGGAGTCATTAAACTCATCTATGGCCGAGAATGTTTAGTGTTAGATTAGTGGTATAGGGTTGACTCAAGTATTTCCTCATGATTCATGGTTGCACTACTAGACCTGCACATTTTGAAGGCAAAGGTGGTGGAAATGGCTCGCAAGCTCTTTATACCTAAAATTTTAGGTGGACTTGAGGAGGTGATGGATGTGGAATCCTTTAGTCTTGGTATACCCAGACCACATGACTTGGAGCATCTTTTGGTTTTGGGTGAGGAAGTAACCTTCTACCCCTCCATATTGGGTATCAAAGGTGAGGCACTACACAAACATTGAGAGCAAGCAAAGGTGGAAGTAAGCTTCTTGAAGAAAATGTTGCATATTGAACCGGTCTAAGACTTTGAATGGGTCAAATTTTTTATGAACTATACACATGAAGGTGGTAATGTTTAGTCCAATTAGTCTATAAGGTCTACACTTTGATCCTTTTTTCTCATATGCATATAATGTTTTTCCATAGATGTTATTTTTATTTCATGGCAAGATTTTGAAGATACTTATGGGTGGTTGGGAGTTTGGGTGGGTGTTTGTGCAACATGTATTTTGTGCAGTTGCTTTAGACTGCGTGTTAGGGTGGTAGGGGGTAGTTTTTATAATTGTTTCTCTATTTTTGGCCCTTGATGGGCTACGAATGCAACTAGTTTTGTTTTGAATTTCAAGTTAAACTCTCAAACTAGTGGGATAGAAATTCCCCCTTGGTACATATTCTCTAAATGTATAAGAATGTATTCTAGCTTTAAGATTGATATAAACTATTTAGGCTTTTGGCCTTTTATCGAAAAAAATATCAAATTTGAAATTTAATATTGTCAGACAACCATTTAGTTTTATGATAGTCATCTTATGTGTTGTAAGTCAAATTTTATATTTGACAATAAAGAACCAATATATTAAAGGATATTCATATTGATATTAAAATATTATTTTTAGGTCATACAATTAAAGATGGTATCCATGGAAATCCTTCAAATTTAGAATGTACAATAATTGAATAATAGTCATCTCACGAACATGTCAAATTTTGCATTTGGAAATAAAGGACCAATATATAAAAGTATATTTAAATTGTTCATATAAATTATTAAATTTTGTGTCATGTTATTAGATTCTATCAATATAATTTTTCTAATTTTGGGTTACAAAAAGTCTCTACATTAGTTAGAGTGTCAATATTTTGATGAGTATATTTTAAGAAAATTATACATAAATTAGTTATATATAATAATTGAAAACATATATATTTTCGTGAAAAATTACACAATGATCTCACATAAAATTACAATAATAAACTAATAAATCAATAGTTCACCACTAATTTATTTTTATTATATCCACATAAGCTATACTTTATTAAGGCTTTAGATAATATCAAGAGGATGATTGTCACTAAATGTTGATAATGTGTGACTATTATATCATAAAATTATTTGAATCTATTGTTTATATTAATATTTTATAATTTTACACGAATTTCTATTTATACTATCAACTACGTGTTCTAATAAAATAATGTAAAAAAATACATTCCTAATGAATTCATGACATATTTTCATACAAGTAATTTTATTTTAATTTATGTTTATGTAACTTAACACTATTTTTAAAGCTTTGAATTTACAAAATTTTGAAGCATAGTGACAAAAGTTGAACCTAATAGTTGCATTAATGTTCAATTTTTTTTCAACAAGATCATTTGCTACATCTTGTAGTGATTCGAACCCTTGAGATACAAATCCTTAGGAGACTTTGTTAAAAAAATAAAATTATATATATTTTTCTTAGATATAAGGTAGTCACACCTTGATTTTACTTAGTGTATGTGCTCTATCTAAGCTCAAAGTGAAATGTAACCAAATAAATCATTGAATGTAATAAAGAGGAGTAGAAAAACTTGCTAAAATTAAGAAGGTATAATATAAGAACCCATGAGGGAACTCATCACATGATAGGGATCATAGTGTCACAATTGCAAATTTGTATTCTATGGTGAGGTCTTATATAGAGTGGTAGTGTTAATACCTATGAAACTACAAATAGGAATATGAAAATATGAAACTTAGTACAACAAAGAAGAATATTATAAGAGCAATGGTAACCCTAAGAGAAAGAGTCTTAGAATACTAAAACTATGGAAATAATAGGGTGACAATGCAATAGTGTCTTCATGGATCAATATTATTGACAACCAAAACATTACTTTAAAAAAAATAAATTAAATTTATCAATTATACCAAATAAATGGTCAATAATTTAAGGATGATGTAAAATAACGAGCTATGGAATTTTCCTTGTAGGTTCAATTTAGATTTTATTTTATTTAAAATAAAATAGTGTACATTTTTTTTTCTAATCAAATTTTATTTTTTATTATTTTACATTGAATTACATTTTATTGTAACACATAATTTTCACTACAATTTTTTTTTTCATAATTTATTTAAACCAAGTCATAACTCCAATGCCTAATGTGCACATATTTTTAATAATTATTTACTAAACATTCTATATTGTTAATTTTTATTTATTAATAACAAAAATTTCATACCTATATATTTTAATAGGATATTTATCTTGTCATATACATAGAAATTATTATTTTTAATCAATTTTTCTAACAAATTTTGTTCGTTTTTCTTAACTTATCTTGAATAGAGTTCATAATTTTTCATAATAGACCTACATCTATTATATTTTTTTTAAAAAATATACGATTAAAAAAATACATATTATAATTTTTGAAAAATTGATACTAAGAAATAGATACATACAAAATTACATATTCAATGGAGTTCATTGGATCCCCCAAAAGATGAAGTGATTTTGATAAGAATGGAGGATATTCTATTGAGGGTTTAGTTTAAGGTTTGGGGAGTCCTATCCAAGAGGATTTAATCTAACTCCTTTACATAAAAGCCTCCTAAGTTTAAACCTTGGATTCTTTTTATAATATTTTATAAAAAAAATAGGTTGTCTTGGAATTGAGACTTTGTGCTTTAACCTATAAATAGTAGGAATTTTATCCTTAAGATTCTTTAAGAAAATTTAATTGAGATAAGAGGATTTTTATAGCTTGCGTGTGGCCCATGACTATAAATATACTAGATAAATATGTTTAAAATGGAAGGAAGAGGTAATTTTTGGCCAAGTCCACTTTATGTTTAGGAGAGTAGTGCCACACACATGAATACAAAATAGGACAAGATTTAAAATATTATGGATATCATAATATCTATTATATTGTTTAATTGGTTGAAAAAACATATTCAACAAAATTATCGAATTGATCCCCATCCATTGTAGTTGTGCACTCTTGATTTATCTGATAATGATCTAACTAGAAATAACTATTGTGGATGCCTAATTTAAGCTAGCTCAAGCTCCTATGCATACATGGAAACCATCTAGAAGGAATCATATCACTAAATAAAAATGTTGAGCAAGCTATAGATAGTGGATTTGATAGCCAACTGAATATTTAAATGAATTTCTAACCTAGATTAAATCTTTATATAGTCTTGCATCTCTACTATAATTTTTTGGTAATCAATTAGGTATTGTATTTGTACATTCATATTCCCTTTCTCACCTAAGGAATGAATTTGGCATAACTAGTACATAGAATCATTACACAAAAGTGCACGTAGTTGATTTTGGGTAGAAAATTTAAAATGGATAAGTAAAAAAATAGAATTTAAAAATTTAAAAAGAAAGAGGACAAGTCCACAGCTACAAATATGTCATAGAGTAAGCAAATGACCAAGTCCCAGTAGCTAATGGCTATATAAGAGTAATTGGATGAATAAATGTATTAAATATAAGGATAAAGAAAATATATAAATATCTATGCACATAAAAATATTTGAAAAAGGATATAAGTGTGGTAATGAATGTATATAGAAATGGGAAAAACCTACAAACATGAGCCAAACTTCATTCGAGATTATATAATTCTTCAATATCATAACATTTCCAATTTTACCATTATAGTCCAATAGACATTAATAGACTAGAAAAATAATCCATTGATAGACTACCAATTTTGAAAATTAAAAAATAATGAAGTAGCTATAAATGTAGTGCATACCAACATTTATTGGGGTAGAAATTTTGTAAAAGGAAGATTGCTATAATAATAGAAAAAAGCGTTATAGGAAAACAAATATTTAAATAAATAATTAGACAACTGTACCAACTAAAAATAGTGTTATGTTTTTGGGTGCTTTTATAAGATCATGGTATTATTTTTGGATGAAAAGGTGTCAACTTTATCATTTATAAAGAAAAAATAATACACATATTCACAAAAAATGTGGGTGGATATAAGATCATGCCCCAATCTAGTATCTTTATAAATAGTCAAATGTAGTCACTTAGATGAACAATTTTTATTATGAGAGGATTCAAAATTTCAATAAGTAAAAATGAAAGAAAAAAAATGTTGAATGAGGTGAGATTTAAAAAGTTAGAGCCTTAGCTCAATGGTACTATTTTTTGTTCTAATCTTACCTCACTAAGAGGCTAAAATTTTATTGGACTACTAGTGCCCTTTATAAGACTTTTAATATGAGACAAAAACATATTTATTGTAGTTTGTTATAGGATTTAATTTGAGTTTTCTTAGGTAGGATGCAAGGTATGGGATAGTTCAAAATATATCACATTTTTATTTATGTAATGAGACCATGGTCTACTCTAAGTATTGTGATTAAGGGTTTCTTTTCCCTTGTTAATTAGAAATCATTTTAGTTATAAACAAAAAAAAAATGGTTTCCTTGGGTAGGAATGTGTAGATCAAGCATCAATGATGTGAAATTAGGCAACAGTCAAATCACCACCATCTATAAAGGCAAGTGAATTATTTAATAAAGAAATAAAAATAAAAATAATTATTTAAAAAGAAATTTATAAGATCTTGAATTATATAATAAAAACAAATCAATTAATTATCAAGAAAGTGGATGTCATATGAACATTGAAAATAGTATTAATCATTATCAATAATTGTTGTAGAAGTGATTTGAAGATATATTTTTTCAAGTAATTACCAAGAAATTGGGAGGTATATGGACACTGAAGTAAAATTATTTAAGAAAGAAAAAGTATTAATAATCATCAACAATTATCAAAATGATTTTTTGGGGGGGATTTCAGACACTTGTAATAGCATGCGTCAATTTTAAAACTAATTGCAATAACTAGTTCATAACCCAATAAACTTATATGAAGACATCATAGACATAATTTTTCCATGGTCCATATAAATGAGTTGTTATATTAATTTTTTTAAAAATAATTGTGTTAAGTCTTTTTGCATCAAAAGAAATATACATTTTAAATCACATTTAGTAATCCATTATGAGGATGAGGAAAATAGATGATTGAACTGGAAACTTGGCTTACTAAATTTTAAGTTAAAAAAATGTATGAGAAACATGAGAAATGAGAAAATCTGTGATAAAAGAAAATAAAAAATAATTTGATAAGAAATAAAAATAAACTTGCAAATTATTTTAGTAAATTTTAAGAATATATTTTTTAGATCATACTTAATTATCCATCATAAAAATAATTTATAGTATAATGAAATTATAATATACTTACCTAAGTGTTACTCAAGTTTATGCAATACCTTTAGATAAACATGAGTTACCATGCAATTGAGAGATGGTGCAAGTTGTGCATGCAACATTGGTTGGCTTATCTATGCTATGAGATGGTGGAAAATGTTTATAGTTTAGAGGTTTTGAGGGATGTGTTTCCTCAATTCAATATTTCTAAAAATGAAACCTTCCTCAAAGTTGCAATGAGGTAAGAGGAAAACAATGGAATCTAATGATGAAGAGCTGATGCAAAAGGGGGGGGGAGCAGATGCGAGAGCTAAGGGATTAGGTGAATCCATGATTAATAATTTATCTCTTTCCCCAAGCATGAGATAAAAAAATTCAAACTAAAAATTTGGGTTATAAATGGGTATTAGAGTGACCATGGCCAATATCCTCCTACCTATTTAATTCATACGTGTAGGTGATGAAATATCTTTGAAATAGCATAATATTTGAGTTATGCTATAATTATTTCAAATTTGGTAGGTTCCTTCTTGATACATGATGGAACTTGCCAGAGGATGTGGTGTATCAATTTTAAGTATATTTCAGTAGTTCCCCTGCCCATGTTCATGTCATTAAGTGTCACAAGGAATATTTGTAGTGGAACATCAAAAAGTCTATTGAGGTACTACATGTTTCCCTATCTTTTGACGTGAAATTAATGTTCTAATTACTTTGAAGATGACAATTTTGATGATTTGATTGAGGTATCTTTGCTTATGAAAGGGGTTATATGTCTTAAATGCAATCATGGTTAAGGGTGATGATGAGCCTTATGTAATTTCCCTCAACCCCATTTTTTTGTTACTTTGGAAATTCCATGTCTCTAGGATTAAGGTTATAGTAATTTGTCTCACCTCCTAGTGTGGATAATTTTGGTTTTGGGTTTGGTGGTTGTTGTGTCATTGGATTAGTTTTCGTAGGGTGTTTTATTTATAATATATGGTTATACATCTTTATGGTTTGTTTAATGTAGTGTCATGGATACTATATAAACCCTCCTATTTTTGGCATATTGTGTCTCAAGTTTATTCTAGTTTGGCTATAATTTTGTTTCTTTTTTGTTTAGTCATCCTATCATTAACTATGTTAGTTAAGGTTTTTAGTTAAGTTCACAACTATTTGATAATATCTAGTTAGATAGACCTTCTACAAAATTAAACTAGTGGACTATATGATAATGTCATGATTCAATGGTTCTGACTAGTTAATAATATCAAGAAAATCTAAATTGTTAAGTAGAGAATCATGTACTATGTTCCCACCTTGCCATTGTGTAAAAAAAATCAAAGGCAATAATCTTAAGGGGTTAAAATATTTTCATTATCTATAGGCATATGTGCAAAGTATTATCATCTATATAAGAGGTTATATGCAACTAGTTTGTCTTTGACCCAATGATAATAATTATGGTCAAATGTAAATTGGGTGTAATTACTAATTATTATTGTCATATTATAAGTTAGTTGATTTACAAACCTATAAAGGGTACCTCTAGGAATACCCTCCTAGGTTCAAGTTGAGTCCAACATGCACAAGATACCACCCACTCCATAGTCTATTGATGAACCCCCCTTTTACCTTCTTGACAACATACCCTTAACCCCAAAGGTAAGAAATGTTCTAGGATTATGGACATACATGTTTTGGAAGTAATACACTCTTCTCTTCCTTTATCTTATATGTGATTAGACAAGATAAATTATTTTTATAAGAAATAGGCTTAAGACTAGAGCATAGTAGTGTCTTAGCATTTCCACTACAAACTATTGACTTTATTTATGGATTAATTAAGGGCCATTTTGAGGCCAAATTAATTCATCTCTTTCTATATTTTCTTCTATTATTTTTTCTTTCTTTTGAAGATTATGATTCAATGTTCATATAATAATGTCTTAGCAATTATAAGGCAAACCATTGATTTTTTAAATCAATCAATAGGGTTTAATTTGGGAGCCATCACATAAATAAAGTTGAGTTTCAATATGATGTTGTTAGACTCAATAGTATAATGAATTGGCCACTATAATAGAATATCCAAAAGAAACAAAAAACATCCGTAGTCCTTTTACTCTACAAAGACAAAATAATAAACTAGAATGCATCAAATATATTTGAGAAAAGGATAACAATAAGACATTGAATGGGGTATAAAAAGTGAGTGTTTAGTGCTAATAGCTAGTGTGTAGCAACATAGAGAATAAATATTAAGTTGTAAAGGAAATGGTCCCCAAAATAGAATTGTGGCCACATATTTCACCAAAAGACATAGTAGGGGAATAATTGGTCAATTATATTTTAACATGAAGCTATAATAGTGCTATGGGAAGTTAGATACACCAAGAGGTATAAAAGTGTTAGGTGTTGAATTACACCAATTGTAAAAGGTAGAGGGAATAAAAAGAATAGGTGTACCTTATAACTATTGCTCAGGTACCAAAAATAAAGGCATGTGAAGGTGAGAATCCATAAGAGAAAGATGTTAATAAAGATTTGAATTATAAATTGGAGACCACCATTATCATTTAATTCAATCAATACTCATTAAAAAAAACCCATCATCATCAACCACCTATGTCGTAGTAGAATGCAAATATAATTCAAACAAATCAAACAAAAAATTTGCGAAGAACATTACAAAGTATATACTAACAAGTATATTTTGGATGTAACACTACAAGATATATACTTACAAGTATTTATTTAAAAGTAGGTATGTATTTTTGTGAAATAAAATTAGATGTTTTATATATACATATATTCAAATCATATTTGATTTATTTATTTTCCATTAACTATATTTTAGAAACTTTTAACTCATATATCTTATAAATTAATAATCATAAATAATCCTTACCTTTTTGGAGCCCGTTAAGGGGCATGGATGGGTTAATCTAGTTTCAAAGGTGCCAGTGGAGGTTGCTTGAGAAAAACTGATGGAGGGATGGTGGAAATTAAATTTTGATGGTGTTTCTAAAGGGAACCCTGGACCGTCTGGGGTATGTTTCATCATTCATGACTAGAAAGGTAATGTGTTGGTCTTGGGGACAAATAAGTTGGAGGTTGGGACAAACAATGTAGCTAAAGCCTTAGCATCATTAACAACTATTAGATTTGGAAAGAAATTAGGAGCCTCAAAAATTCATCTAGAAGGTGACTCTCTCATAATCTCTTAGGTGGTAATGAAGGGGAGCATTGATGCATGGCATCTCCAGAATATAATTGCTAAAATCGTGGAGGAATTATCATCATTTGATGATTTCCGTGTTGGTCATGTAAGGAGATTTGAGAATGTGGAAGCTGACATCCTTTCGAAGTGGGCTCTAACCTTTGGAGAGGTCGATGAGATGAGGACTGAAGATTTAAGGAAAGTTGATTTAGAGGAGATAGTAAATTGGAAGGCGGTAAGCACGTAGTATTTAATGGGCAAGAGTTAATGATAGATCAAAGTGTTTGAAATGAATGAAAAATGGTGTGGAGATGGGCGATGGAGTTATTCGTACAACTTGCATTTATGGCCGAATGTGTAATGCTTAATGTGTTTAAAATCATTCGACCCTTTTTTCTCGATGTTTCTTTTGAGTTTTTCGTGGAGAAAAAAGCATTGAGAAGGTCTGAAGTTGGGTGATGGCACTGGTGTTACAGAGACTCAATGGAGGAAAATTTCACACTTCTAACAAGGCGGCAATTGTGCCCATTCTTCGGAGAAGTGACAACAAGGAGATTGAAGGGTATGTTTCTATATCAAGATGAGAGGTTGGTGCAGTGTGTACAGTTGATTCTAGGCAAGGTGTTTGGGGATTTAAGACATAGGTATTGAACAAACATGGATGTTTATTCCTTAATAATGGCGTGGGGTCTAGATTTGGGGGAGATGGTGGAAATGGTGAAGAGGGTTATGGAAGCAATTGTGCATAAAGATTTTCTGGATGGAATGGACTCAATTTTGGAGTGGGCAATCTCGGGTGAAGGTCTTGATATTCGTGAGGGGATTGAAAATACAGAACATGAAGCTTTTGAAAAATGCATTCCATTTGTGCGGTGGCTGGAAGGGAGATTCAAAGCTCATCGTAGAGAGGAGGCCAGACGCGGGTGGGAGGCTTTGAAGGTCTTTGTGTAGTTGATGGAGGAGAAAGTTGTGCTTACTCAGGCTAAGGTAGAGGTCGAGTGTATGGAAGGCAGATAACTTCGTCCTCGGAAGAGGAAGGCGATGAGAGCACTGGAGGGCGGAGCAGAACTGGGTAGCTCGTTGTTAGTTAATTTAAGTGTATCTTTCTTCTGTAATGGTTCTGTAATTATGTTTTGTCCATCTTTTTTGAATGTTGGAGGTCGAGTCCAGTTTGGGATGTGATGGTAAATGGATTTTTAAATGTAGGGTGGTTGGTTTTGTTCTCAGACATTGTTTTGAATATAAGTTTGAGTTCTTTTTTGAGCTCGAAGTAGATGAACAAAAGTTTAATGTAAGATGGTATTTGGAATTTTTGCTCATTCTTGAAAAAATGGTTATATTTGTAGAGGGCTTTTTGAATGGTAGATGATGTTTCTTGAAAATAACGATGTACTCTAACTTTACTATTGATTAATATAAAATCTTATTACCAAAAAAAAAATCTTATAAAGTACACAAACACCTCTAAAATTTTGTTGAGGAAATTGATTTTTTTAAGATCTACGATTTTAGCTTGTTCACCGTCTACCCTCTTTCCAAATTAGTAAAGCTTTGAGGGGTGTGTCATACTTTATAAGAAAAGATAACAATCATTATCAATGAAAAAAAATGGCAAAGCGAGCTGGTACCCGAATTCCGAAGAACAGATGACAAAACATAATGAAGAGAGAAGGAAAATTGACCTTGCTGTAGAATCAGCTCTGGACTCTGAAATTGAATCATGGGCAAATGATAACTGGCGATGCGGCTTAATCCTGAAATTCCTACCAAAGGCATTTTTTGGACAATATTCCTGAATGATAAGGATAGGGATTCAAGAATGGACAATGAGCCTTGGCATCTAAAGGACACTACTTTATCATGCAAAATCTGAGTTCCAACGTCAATCCTGCCTGTTCCTCCCCGAGCGACGCTACTGTTTGGACCAGACTATACAATTTACGGTTAGAATTCTGGCCAGAAGATTGCCTCACAAAAATTGGAAGCCTTTTTGGAACAGTGGACGAAATAGATAAATGAATATAAGAAAATAACTCCTATATCTATGCCAGAATTAAGATGGCGGCCATTTGTGCGGTCCCGAAGGATAGAATGATAACCACGGCTGCAGGTGAATGGACACAACAGATCGAAGTTGAGGAACGGGGATTCTTCTGTTTGAAATGTAAATGTAGAGATCATTCAACGGAGTACTGCGTGCGCCACCCTTCTGATCCGCGAAGCCATGGGTCCCAATCCGTCAACCTGATGCAAACCACACAAAGGAAGATCCGGAAGATGACAAAGTTTCACGATCAGATGGTGAAGATCAACAGCGAAATTCAACTCGGAATTTAGCATTGTTCCCGAACGATGAGAATGATTTGGTCTCCCTTGTAGACTGTAAGACTCCTAACACCCATGCAGGGGATAATCCGAGGCCCTCCTTCACGGAATTGTCTATACAGCTCTCATAGCGGTATTTATTTATTAATTAAAAATAAATGTTTTGAGGACTGCCTTCACTCCGATAATATATTTATGTCGAAGGCGTTCCCTTCACGAATCAGATCGACTGATTTTGGAAATCAGACGGTTTGTAGCATCTGAGAAGCATGCAAGACGATGGAAAACTTATTCGTCACTAATTTTTTTCTTCACTTTGTTTATTTACCCGCATCATGAGTGGAATCCGTTTCTACTATGCCCACCAAAAATTGAAAATAGCTTATCATTTAACACTATTCATAACACATTAAAATTTAATAATAGTGAAGGAAAGAGGGGCCCTCGTGCATGAAAAGAGAAGGCAATCAAAATGATTTTGTGACTCTTTGGGCAATAAAATAAATAATATAATTTATAATTATTATTTTTCATAATATTTATGTGATGTAAATTAATATTTATTCTTTGTATTATTTTTAAATATTATTTATTATTTATTTATTTTTACAATTTTAAATTATTGTTTTATATTATAAAGTATAATTTACAAAAATATTTTTAATATAAAATATAAAATAAAATTATATATAATATTAAATATGTTAGATTTAAATATTTCTTAATATAATATTATACATATAATATTTATATAAATAATATACTATTAAATAGAATATATAATATAATTTTCACATATAATATTAATTAAAATATTAAATATAGTATATGTTTAGTATTTATCTATATTTATTGTTTAAATATATATTAAATTTATTGAAAAATGTATTCAAATTATATTTATTATTACATATTATCTGAAATATAAAGCATAATATTAAATATAAATAGTATTTTTTATTAATATAATACTATTTAAATTAAATATATAATTGATATATATATATATATATAATATTTCTATATTTTACATAATATATTATTTAAAAAATACATAAGAAATTTAACAACTTAACTACTATTTTAGAGAGATGGAATGAGAGAGGGTGTGGAGGGTGGGGAAATAGATAAGAGGGAGGGAGGGAGAGAAGCTACTTATCATTTGTCCATGCATTCAATAGTTCAAACTATTCAAGAGACATACAAATCAATGAAGTCAGACTCAGTTGTTCCTAGATTTAAGATTTTTTTAGATTATATAGCTATTTTTTAGCTTTGTCAATAAATAGTCTAGAGGCTTCCATATACATAGGTATATGAAGTCCCTTCATACATAGACTCAAGACTCTCAAACATATTGATCAACATCACATAACTCTCTCACTATCAATACATATTTTTATATTAGTGAAATCCATCTCCATCTCCATCTTCCTCTTTATCTCTCTCCCCTATCTCATCTCCTTACACCCCTCCCCCCTCTCTCTCTCCCTATTGCTCCCTCTTTATATATATATCTATACTTCTCTATCCTCTCTCTATTTCTCTCCCTCCCTCTCTATCTCTGTTTCCATATCTCTCACTGAGACACACACATCTCTATTTCTCCCTCCCTAACCCCCTCTCTCCCTTCCCCTCTCTCCCTCTCTATCTATCTCTTTCCCCCTCTCTCTCTTCCTTCATGTACCTATCTCTCCCCCTCTCTCCCCTCCCCTCTCTCCTCTACCTATCTCTCTCCCTCCTTATCCCCATCTATATCTATCTCTACCTCTCTCCCTTTCTCTCCCCATATATCTATATCTCTCTTCCTTAGTGGGTCCACACACAACTGGTCGTACCTAGCAAGTAACCGTTGGATAAAGAAAAAGAGCAAAAAGTAAATTAAAATAAAAATAAAATGAGATGTACTGCATTAACCGAGAAATGAGTGTTTTTCCGATGCTTGGACGGTATTTACATAGTAATCAGGGCTCTGTCATGAACGAACGAACAATAAAAAGCCTACTTTTCCATGCCGATCATGACAAAAAATATTCTCTCTTTCAAGACACTTCTCTATTCACATCAAACTTCATCTCAGCCTCCACCATTCACAATTTCGAGTTTCCTCTGTGCTTTGCGCGGCTTTAGCATGATGGACAAATTACTCTATTTACATTCGTAAGATACAGAAAACTGCCATAAAAATTACTAATTTTTCAAGGACTGCATCTGTAAGTGAAAATTTGGTTGGCTATGGACTTTTTAGAGTAAATATCAGATAAATTTATCAAATAGAGGTTTCTTTTCACATTTTCTTGATATCTAACAGACTCTGCAATTACAAAATTTAGGGTAAGATCAATAATAAAATTTAGCCTCTACGCTAAATTACACGGTGACTATCTGCTATAAGGCATGCATGCGCTTTATACGCGATTGTATACTTGTGTATTTCCTATTTAACTATTTTATTTCGGATTTACTTTACTCCTGTGAAGGGAATGATTTTCATTCTAATAATGCAGAGATGCAGAGAACATTTATATTTTAACAACACATAGATTTAGCTGAAATATGTCCGATCCGGACGAAAGAGAAAACAAAAGACCGCGTATAACACCAGCAGAGAAACGGAAGTAAGATTTTGAGCTACATTTTTAAATTATTAAGAGAAACAGAAAATTATAAAAAATGGCGAAGAGCACACCTTTTGTTTTGAAAGCAAAGATGCAGCCGACTTCAAATATTGCCCGAGGAAGTCTCCAGATCTGTCCAAGTCCAACCCTTTGCGTCGCAGAAAAATTAATCTGCAAAACGGAGGGAAAATATGAAACGGCTATGGCTGCCCTCCCTCTGATAACACCTTTAAATAAAAGCTTAATAATAATGAAATCAAAGTTTTAGCAGAGCAACATACAGAAAATATAACACCTTACCCTTCGTTGTTTCTCTGCTTAACCGTAACACTTCGAAAGATAACCTCCGGAACCCCGGCATGCAGTGGAATAAGCTCAGCATTCACTGAAGGAGCTCAAATTTCCAGACGTGTAGGTTGCAGATTCATTCCAGAGAGCTTGGAGCGCATATACGCCGTTTGGTACAAAGATCATTGAGGAGAAAGAAGCTCCTTGAACGCAGCATTTGAAGCTTGCGAACTAGTGGCAGTGGCGACCTCTTATTTACAGAGTGTCAAAAAACATCAATATTGCTAAAAACACAAGACAAGAAAGACAAGGAACTGTGGCGATGACAATTAGAAGGATCTTACGGTACCCATTCCTAGGGAGGAAAGGATACCAACGTGTCGGACAAGGGGACAAGGGATAGTGGGGATGACAATGTTAGGAAATATGGTATCTGGAAGAAGGAATCCACATGAATTGGACGGATGGCGACCTCTCATTTGACAACTTTGCAAGTAACACAACGGACAGTGGGATGACAATGATAGGAAATCCAAAGGAATCTGACGGAGTGCGACCTCTGATTCAAAACACTGTCCACTGACTTAGGTTTTGTGGTTAGGCGGGTAAAAACAGAATGGGAAGTTGATCATTTCTGGAGAGAAACGATGAAAGAGAATTGAAGGACAACCTCTAACATTCATTCCTATGGAAAGGTCAATAATTTGGAACAAGTAATAATTTGCTTATGTATTTCATAGTTTGCAATAATTATTAATTAACAGTTTGATTCTTATAATTTAAGATGATATTCTAGTGTTTTAATCATAATGCGTAATAATTAATATGTTTTTTTGGGTTTTAATCATAATCTGTAATAATTAATAATTAATAGTTGGATTTTTATAGTTTAAAATAGTATTTCTCATTTTCAATCACATGTGTGATAAAGAGAGATTATTATAAATATATTTGTTTAAAATTTTATAAAATACTAGTATAATTATTTTATTTAAGACCTAGTTAATTTTTATTTATTTAAATTTTTTTAAAATAATATAAAATTATTTAATAATTATTTTATTTATTTATATAAATTATTTTATGTATTGAGATTTTTTATTTATTTAAGTGAGAATTATTTTAAGTTATTTTCTTTTTGGTATGATTAAATTTTAAATTGATTTTTTTAAATAATATGTAGGTTATGTAGTTTTTATTTTTAAAAAACATAAATTTATATTTTTATGACCTGTATTTTTATAATAATTATGATTTATATTTTTTCTAAATTATTTTAGTTAGTATATTTATGATGTAGAAAAATATCTTAGTATTTGCTTTAGCAATACATTATAATATTTTTTCCTTAATTAGCTATTAATAAATTATTTGACAACAAATAAGAAATCATTATTTTATTTATTCAACAAATGTTTATATTTTTTAAAGTAGAGATGTAAGATCTATTATTTGAAATTTTTAAAAATGATTTATCATGAATATTGGTCTAACATTTTATGTGTTATGAGAAAATTTAGGTTTTCTTTGAGATTTATTTATATTTAAAAAATAAATTTATATTTTAAATAGTTTTTTTTCTTTTTTAATTTATAATATTATAAAGAAAGGGATTTTTCTATATAAATATATATATATATATATATAAAACATTAATAATAATATTGTATTTTGATTCTTAATGATTTTAATTTATTAGATTTATTAATTTTTTTAATAATTTAATATATTTTAAATATATTATGTAACAAAATATAACATAATAATATTATATTTTATTTCTTAATGATTTAGTATATTAGATTTTTTCAAATTAATATATTTTAAAATATATTATATAATAGAAATTGATATAATAATATTACTTTTTAACAATATGTTGTATTTGGTTACTACATTAATATATGATTCAAAATGACATTGAGTGGGAAACCTCTGAACAACGAGCAACGGGAAAGTGTGGACGAGAATCCTCATATCGGTGCACTTCAGGAAGGAGTGGATGTTGTTGTGTGGGATAGTTTGGGCGGGGACCTTGTTCTCCCTCCTCTAAATGCTAGTTGCCATTAGAAATCCTTTTTTGATGTTTTAAATACTCATGCCCAGATTCCTCCTGCTACAACTAGGGTTTGGCCTTTGCCATGTGCCTGTGCTTCCCTTGTTATGGTCTGTGGACCAGAGATTATTGAAAATGAGGATTTTTATGTGTGTCAGGGTGTGGTCTGCAGGTTTAACAGCTTGTGGCCCTCCCTTCCTGATCTCCATGAGTGGGTTTCTATTTCTTGAAAACCTATTGTTTCTGGGCAAATTGACCTCTATCCCAATGTTAGAGGTTTTTTCTTTGCAACCT
This sequence comes from Sequoiadendron giganteum, assembly GCA_007115665.2. NCBI lineage: Eukaryota > Viridiplantae > Streptophyta > Pinopsida > Cupressales > Cupressaceae > Sequoiadendron > Sequoiadendron giganteum. Next base: position 202,151,825 of record CM021103.1, read on the forward strand.
TTGCTTCCTTCGAGGAGCGAGATAGAGTGCTAGATAGGGGGTGGATGTGGGGTATTCATTTGTTGTTCATTTGGCCTTGGTCTCGCTCTTTCAATTCTCCTATGGAGCCATTGAATATCAGACCAATTTGTGTCCAACTACCAAACCTCCCTCTCCAATTTTGGGAGGATTCATATTTTGAAGTTATTGGCAACACCATTGGTTGTTTTTTGAAGGTGGAATCTACGTCTTGGGATCTTGGGCATACTATGGTGGATCATATTTTAATCGATTTGGACATCTCCAAACCTCTCCATGGTGATGTGATCTTGATGGTGGAGGATAGACCTTGGAAGCAACTTCTGGACTATGAGGGGCTCCCTTTTCAGTGTAGGAAATGTTTCTTTGTTGGTCATTTGGCCCTTGGCTTCCCTCTTGCTCATCGCAAGGGCGTTGCTACCTGGTGGAAGGATGCTCTCTCAGACCATCTCATGGTGGGATATCCCTCTTAGGTTGGTCCCTCCCGAGAGGATGACCCTACCTTAACTATTTCATCCTTGGAGGTTGTGTCTCCCTTGGATCCTCCTCTGCCTATCCCTTATGTTGAACCATTGTTGCCACACACTACTATCGTTGTGCTGGTAGAGCCTACTTGTCCCTTGATGAACACTTTTGTTGATCCTTTAAATGTTCCTGACTCCTCTTCTGCATTGTCGGCTTCACTGCGTGGTGGCTCTTTGTCCTTGGTGGTTGTTGAGGAATCGCTCACCTCACCTCGCTCGATGGATTTCATTTCTAAGCCTTCCTAGTTTTTTGTGCAAAGAAGAAAGAAGGGACTCCCCAAATCATGGCCTTAGGTTTTGGGAGTCAGATCAATCCCCTCAGATTTTGGGGTTGTCTAGTCCTCATCCTTCATTCGACATGTTGTCTGTTGGTTGTTCATGTCCTGGTTCTATTCTATGTGTGGCCTGTATTGGCCTATTCTATCGAGCCCCAGTGGCTCCTGTTTGTAAGGGATCGCCTCCCTTTTGTCTTGCTTCTCTTTCTAGTTCATGTCCTACTTTGAACTAGCTTCTTTTTGGCCTCGAGGGATCTTCATGTAAAGGGTACAACACCTTGTAAATGTTGCTTACTTTATCAAAAATAATATGTTATATTTTTTTAATAATTTAATATTTAAAAAATATATTATGTAATAAATTATAATATAATAATATTAATTTTAGTATATTAGATTAGATTATATTAATATATTAAATTAATATGCCTGTGCTATAATATTTGACCAAAAAAACATGAAAAATATTATAATGTAGATTTTATCTTATTTATTATTTCTTTAACATTAAAAAATAATTTTAATTGTCATAAAAATTAATTAGAATTAAAATTAAGATTAATATTAAAATAATTATAGTTTATTTATAGTTTTTAAAAATAATTATAATTAAAAATTAAGTTTACAATTATAATTATATAATTAAATTAAAATTATAATTAAAATTATATAGTTTTTTATAATTAATTAAAATAAAATAAATTTATATAAAATAGAATTATAATTACATTTAAGATTAAAATTACAATTAATTAAAAATTAGAAAGGCAAGTACTCTCCACTACATGACACTTGTTAGATTTTTTATTAAAATAGTTATTTTTTGAGAAAAAGGGAAAAAAATATTAAATCGAGAGAAAATCATTACAAATCAAACCAAAAATCAACATACACATGCCTAAAGTAGAATCTATCCCCCAAGAAACCAAACTAAAAATATCCTTCATCTAGACATGTACTCCTTAATCATTTTATCTAGACTTTGGAATTGCTCTTGGGATAAGTGCTTGTGGCCTTCCACCTACCAATCCCCCATATTCTTGGAGGTCCATTTGGTCAAGCAATTTTCCACCTTGTTCTAGGACACTCCCATGGGTTATGAACAAAGGAGACAAAATCAAGCATGGTACTCAATCTAAGAATCCAAAGAGCCACTAAAGCTAGTTGACAATTAACACCATCCAACCTTTGCTCATTCAACATGTTAATCCAAATCTAAGAATTAGACTCACAAATAATCTTACACCAACCCAAAGCCCAAGATTTTTCAAGGGTAGTAAGAATAACCAAACCTTCCATAAGATTATTAGTTTGTTGCCCCTTATAGATGGAGAAGAGAAAAATGACATTCCCATTATTGTGTCTCCCAACTCCACTGACCCCAACATGTCTAGGATTTCCCTTGGAAGAGCCATCGATATTAAAGTTAAGAACACCTACTCATTATGAAGACCATCTACCATCCCTCTAGGGTTTCTTTCTGGAATGGCATCTCCTCCACACCCTAGATAACCCTACATTATTTTCATGGAGTCCCAACCTCTTCGCCACCTCCTCCTCTCCACACTCCAAGGAGACAAACACTTCACATCTAGCATTCACCGTCTCTGGAACCATACCAACAATTATTTGTCAGAGCTATTGAACCATTAACTTCCTTCCCTGAAAAATATTATGATTCCTTTCTAACCATAGTTTCCAAAGGGTAAAGGAGGGTCCAATACTCCAAACCACTTGAATAAAGAAAGCCTTAGTTGGAGGCCTTCCCATACTTCTCCAAAAATCAGTAAAAGAAGAAGCATGCAGACAAGGCTGCTTCCTGATTCTCCACCAAAAGTGCCATATGTCTCTAAAATTTGAGAATTGCAAAAACAAGTGAGAAGAGAATTATTCACTATTGCCACATAAGACATAAATTGATTTTCTTTGAAAACCCCTCTTCTGAAGGTTATCCCAAGTAAGACACCTATTCCACACAACAAGCCAAAGGAAAAGGTTATATTTGGGCCAAGGGAATTTTTTCCACACATTCTTCCACCACATAACTTCCATACCATCATATTTTTGAAATTTTAACACTTGACATCCATAGGCCACCATATACAACCCCTTAGGTCAAGTCTCCAGGCCCAGGTGTTAAATTTTAATTTTTTGTTAAGTTTTTTTTTAATTGATAAATTGCAACCTTGAGGGTTACTCCCATTTATATGAACCATAAATTATTACATAGTCGAAGAAAAGGGCTCATAAATTATAGCAAAGCCCACAAAAATTAAAGTCAATAATAAAATCATGGCATTACCATCCTAAATATAGATAGTATCATAAAATGCCTAGTAGCCTATAACAAAATAAATGAGTAGAAACTATTATATTGCTAAATTAAATAGAAAAAACCCATTACTTAGTCCTTCAAGCAATCACGACGAATTCCACTAACCACTCCATACCATTCATCTCAACCAAACCCAACACCTTCTTTAGGAAATTGACACCCTTTGAAGCCTTCCATTGCTGATGAAGATTTGAAGCCAACTGAGAGGAAGAAATAAATGAAAACCATTCCACCATGACACCTCTATCTTGGAGCTTGTGATAGCCAATAGGTAATACAAAACTATTTCCAAACCAAGCAGCTTCTAGGATTTCATTTAAGCCACCATAATTTTTTTGATTATAGTTGTAACCATAGTCTTCACAATGCCTTTGAGCTCCCTAAATCCAAGAGAACATCTAAAAACATAGAAGAAATGTCTAAAAATTTACCCTATATCTATGCTCCATCATTAGAAATTCATCTCACATATCCCATTGAATTACAAAAAAAGTCAATCCATACCGTGTCTTGAAACAACATTGCAATCTCTTCTTTGACATCATACCTAGGAACACCATTTTTCATTGAGACCTTACAATCAAATGGGTTTTTACATGGAGCAAGACTAAACAAGAGAAAAGGAAAAAAATAATGTAGATAGTACAGATTCATGTTATATTCTTTCAAATTCGAGAGTAGGGAGAGAAAAAAACTAAGAAGAGAGTTTAATTTCCCACCATGCAATTTCTTAGTTCTAATATCATTGGTGACAATAGAAGAGTCCCCTTTAATTGCAAACCCAGGAGGAGGGCATGAAGCTCCACTACATTATTAGTCCCAGGTTTGATTCTTATAGATTTCACACACATCACCTCCCCCTTCCAATATCAAACCACACATTCAACCCTTGAATTTATAGGGTTTCCCTTCGAGGATCTATCAAAATTTAATTTATACCGCCCCTCTAGAGGTGGTAGCCATTTAACCTCGAAACATTTTTTAGGAATCGTCTCCCCTAGCCCCATTAATTTTTATTCTATCTATATTATTATTTTAATTTTAATTTTAATTTAAGAAATCATTTTACTTTTTATATGGCTTTTGATTATACTTTGAGAAAAGCCATACTAATTCTTATTTTATTTTTTATTTTCAAAAACATAGTAAATATTATATACTTATATTTAATTTTTTAGTAGTTGATTTGTAAGCATTAATAAAAAATTTAATATTTTGATGTCTTCATATTTAAAAAATAAATAATAGCTATATGTTAGTTGTTCTTTGGTTTTTATGTACATAGTCATGAAATGAGACTTCATGCCCTAAAACCATTATAGAATATCTCTTAGCATAATAAAATTATTATATATGAAAGCTAAGACTAACCAAGAATTGGCTATTGATGTACTATTTATTGGTATTCTTGATCCCTATCCACATGAAAGCTAAGTGTTGAAAATGAAGGTAAAACTTTAGTAAAAATGTAGCTTAAAATTTGTAAATCCTATGTAACTGTAGATTCAATTTTAGTATTCTTTGTCACAATCTCTTGTGTATGATTAATCTTGAATTAGATCAATTTTAATGTTGTAGAAAGTAGAAAGTAGATAGAAGATTGATAGAAGAAATATAAGACAAAATAGAAAGGACACAACATGTACGTGGAGAAACCCTTTCGGGAAAAAACTCCACCAGAATTGGTCTTGTTTGTATTATTTAAGCTTTGATTAAGATTACAATAACACTAATTCAATTCTCCTTGATATGCTTCTTCTGTCTTCAAGAAATCTTCTTCACAACCTGCAATATTTTCTCACAAAACTCTCTCATACAATTGCTGCAATAATAGACAATATTCTTGCCTACAAACTCATAAGAGTTGCCAAATATATAATCACAAAGCCTCTTGATAAAATCCATGCCTAGGGTTGCCAGGTTGAGTTCTCATATGCATGCACAAGTCAAACAAGAGTCTCCCTCAAATTTGGCACCCAACACTGAAGTGTTAACCTCGTAGTTGCCAAAAATATCTCATTCAGGCTCATCCTCAATGTAGGTGCCCAAACTAGGTCCCACTTAACTGATCATTGAAAATATCTTTTCCATGCAATAGTTGTAACTCAAATATGCCAACTTGGGTGCCCAAGGTGGGCCCAAGTTAATCTTTGTTAACTAAAATACATCTGTCATAGATTCATGCAAAGTGATATGCATGATTGATCCTCCATTTGTTAACTGAATGTATCCACCTGTTATCCTTCCATGCAACTCAAGTCACTGAAGTTAACTAACATGCAACTGAAGATAACTGAAACATAACTGAACTAAACTGAACTATGTAAACATCAATCCCTATTTTATAGGAACTCAACATGCATAAATCAAAATCCCTATTTTGTAGGAACCTAAGATGCATTTATGAAGTGTACTCAATTCACCAACCAGTTAACTGAAACAAGGTGGATCCCAGTGCCCATGTGCTCCTATTTTGTAGGAGCTCTACCAAGGCATCCCCACATGCTCCTATTATTTAGGAATAACTAGAAATATTTATTTCATCCAAATTAATCTCTTCCTAATCCTAGTGTTGTGCAACATATTCCAAGGACTTAGGAGATACATGAAATATGTTTAGAATGCAATTAAATGGCATCCTATTCCCAACACTAAGTTTTTTCTATATATATCTATATGTTAAAATCACTTTCTTTATAATATCATAAATTAAAAGAGAAAAAATTATTTAAAATAGACATTTACTTCTTAAATATAAAAAAATCCTAAAGAAAGCCTAAATTTCCCCATAACATCTAATTTTAGACCAATATTCATGATAAATAATTTTAAAATTTTTTAAAGGGCATGTGCAGGATCATGATGGGCCAAAAAGTGGCGATATGAAAAAAGTGGCGTTTTGCACTTGTGAAAAAATGCAAAAATCTCGAGTTGACTTTTTTTTGGGTTAGGTGTTAGTACATTGCTCCATAGCAACGCCCAAGACAAATTTTTACAAATCGGATATCCGATTTGTAAAAATAAAAAAATTGGATATCTGATTTGAATCGGATATCCGATTTGAGTCGGGTAGTATAAAAGCTAAAAAAGGTCATTTGAAAGTCATTTCAAACCTCTAGCAACTGCAACGACAACATAAGTGCAAATCCAATATCAAATTTAAGCTGATATCCAATTTTGTAGGTACGTATTTGGTTTTTTTTGTTTTAATCAATTTTTGTTTTAGTTTTGAATAATTTTAACTAGTTTTTTTACATATTTTGATTAAAAACTAGGGGTTTTTTACAATAATTTCATTTATATTGTGGAATCTCAATTAGATTAATTAGTTTTGAACTTCTATCAGGTATTATGGCTGAGAATCAAAACCCACAAATGCCAAACCCTCCACCACCTTCGTGCCCATCCATTGAAGAGTTAATTGGTGAAAAATTGGAGCTATTGAGGGGCATTTGTGATGTTTATAAGACAATCCCTCAATTAAGGAAGATGAAAAACACGTTGAAAGAAATAATTAAAAATATAGAAACCCTCTCCACCTAACATAATTCCTTTCTTTCATCGCGAGAAATCATGAGGGAATATTACTCTTGTGGATTGTCTTACAAAGATGTGAAAGATATCAAAATATCAAAAGCCCAAATAGCCTCTTTATATTTGTTAACCCTCGCATTGGTTTGCCAATTAATGTTAATAAACCAAAACTTTCTATAAAATGGTGCACGAATAAGGACATTGTAGACAAATTTTGGGATCGTTGGTGCATGGTTTTCTAAAACCACCCAACAATAATAGTGATGTACCATTTTACTTTATTAAAAAATTATACGCTGAGTTTGTGTTAGGGCATCATGTCAATTACTTTGAAATTAAACCCTTCTAGGGTGTAGGTGGAGGTATGCCCCAGGATAGACTAGGGGCAATTAGAGTATTTCAGGGTCCATATGTTCCTCTCCTCCCCTTCCTCAGCCACCTCTAGTACGTCATCCAGATATTATTGAGGATGCAACCACACAGACTATTCAGGCTATTCACTCTTTGAGTGATCTTTTCATTTCCCATACTACTATAGTAGCTCAACCACATGCTGGTGATGTTGGTGATGGATCGATTGTTGTTGCATCATCCTCCTTAGGTCCACATATCTGTGTACCACATACTTGCACTATGTGCCACCAGATATGCTTGGGTCCTCTTGTATAGCCCGTTGAGCATCCCTTGGACACATCTGATTATGACCTCCATGATGTGGACGTTAGAGGAGATTAGAGGCAGGAGATTGGAGTCGACCCTGTAGAGTCCTCTCCTACTAGAGAGGAGGACGTTGGAATAGTTACATAGGTAAGATTTAAGTTGTAAATTCATAACTTGCATTTGTTTTTAAATGAATATTAATAAGAGATAGTATCAAGTACTAATATTTATTTACATGGTCTATTTAATAGTTGATGTCTGAGGAGTAGCTTACACAAGTTACTGATAGCACCCTCAGGGCCATTTCATTTGGCCTCGACATGCACGTGGTATATATTTTTGCACTCACTCGTTTACATTTTTTTATTATATACTTGTTTGTCATTTGAATTTTCATCAATGAAATTATATATTAACTTATATATTTATCTTATTTTTCTCTTGTAGGAAACACCTAGAGTGAGCAAGGTGCAACGCTGTCCAGACTTTGGAGGCACAATGGTAGATAAGGGAAAGGTAATTGAACTCAAATTCGATTGAATTAAGTTTTTTTATCTTATAGTGATTATACATACATTGACATAGATTGGTAGTTTCATATACTTGTCATTTTTATGCACAGATGGTTATGAGCTACACTTCCTTGTTGACAAGTGTCACAACGCCTAAAGGAGTAGGTATTGGAACACTTGAAGGAGTAGGTGTTGAAACACCTCAAGGAGGAGTTGTCGAAACACCTGAAGGAGATAAAGAAAAAGAGATGCCTAAAGAGGTATGTGTTTATTTTATTTTGTGTTTGGTCAATATGATCCTATTACCAACAATTGTACATCCTAACTTGTATCAATTTTATGTTTTTGTTCACATATATAGATTGGCAGTGCAAAAGTTGATGTGATTGGTTCTTTGAGAGGGGTATATTCTAGGAATCTTGAGGGTTTGAAGAGACGTACATATGAGGTAATCAAGATTTCAATTTTAGAGCTCAATTATAATTCAATGTATATTGATTTTGTTGTTAATTATTCAATTTTAAATTATATAATATAACTAATATCAATTATGGTTTGATTTTTTCTTGTGCAGTTTCCTTCAGAGCCAAAGATTGCTTCAAAGAGGCTCCATTTTGATGATCCACCAATAGTTTAGGATGAGATAGACATTTTGGCATGCATATTTTGAATAGATATTGAGATGCTCCATTTTGATTATCCACTAGTAGTTTAGGATGAGATAGACATTTTGGCATGTATATTTTGAATAGGTATCGAGATGGTATATGCCACATTTTGTAAAATTTTTTTTGAGTTGGCGTTGATGCCAATTTTGTTTATGGACATACACTTGATTATTGGATAATTTGATATATAGAAGTTGAGAATCGAAATAATTTGTTCCTCATGTGCATGTTTAAATTGTTCGAAAATTTAATCTTGAGCAATGGTTAAATATCAATGTACAATAGCATAAAAAATAATGGTTATATTATATAGTTCACAATAAAAAATAATGAATAATGGTTAAAATTATATCATATATTGCTTAGTTATTTTATGGTTATATTATATAGTTTAAACAACTTTGAAGACAAGAACAATGGTAAAGTTTAACATTTTAACTTTAAATTTTAAATACAAAAATGTCATTGTCTCATACTACATGATGTTTTAGGGTCATTAGGGAGTCATTGGTGTCATTTTGTGCATTACAACGAGGAAGTTGCAAAATATTGCAAATTATGAAAAGTTGTCATTAAGAATGCCAAAAGGTTGTAAAGAGGAAGCCCAACAGTCATTTGGGTTTGAAAAGTAGTTTTAACTATTGAATTTGGTGAAAAAAAATTTAAATAGGCTTGTGAACTTGAAGGGATGGTTGGAGAAGTTGTTCATTGAGAAGAAGCAATAAAATTTCATTGTTTCCTTGTAATTTCTTGAGCTTTTCCAGAATTTCTGAAGTTTCTTTGTGTTGTACGGTTCCGTACAGGGTAATCTTGCACTCCAATGGATTGAATTCTGTGGCAAGTAGGGTTAACCTCACCACAAACTTGGTTTGAAGCATTTTCATTTGTTCTTGTACATTTGAGAGGCAATTTACTAAGGGTCGGTTTGTATACCTTGTTTAAGGGTTTTGAGTGCATCTAAAATGGCATATTAAGCCTTCCACCCATTGTATGCATATGTAAATTAGTGGATAGGCTTAGTTACAGTTAATAAACATGTTTGCATCATTTCATGTGCAAGGGAGGTCAAGATCATGATTTTGATGGTGCCCTAGATGGCATTTTAGGTGTTTTTGTATGAAAAGGAGAGATTAGAGGGGGTAAATGTGAGACATATTTGAGGGCAGTCACTTTTTATGTCCTTTTAAGTTTTTGAAGTGTTTTTCAAAGGTGTTGGATGCATTGGGATGGTTTGGTGAAGTCTGCAAGTAGGTTTTTCAATAAACCCTTGCCTAAATTGAGCAATTTGAGGGTTTTATTGAATAGGGTCTTAGAGGGCGAGTTCCTGAAGATAAGTTGGAAAATTTGTGGTTCTGTCACTTGGTGAGTGTTTCCCCATTGATTTTTTGGGTTTGTGAATTGATTCAAGGGTGGTTGCTTTGGAAATTAGGCCTATTTGGCTAGGTTGAGCAACGTAGTTTGAATGATTTGTGGAAGTTATTCCAAAAGAGTCATATGTGGGGTTTATGTATGTTGTAGAAGGATTTAATGAGTGCCTAGAATGATGGTCACTTATAGAGGTTGTTAAGGAAAATTGAGAGTTAAGTTGGGAAAATTGGGTTTGCAGACCTACAAGGGTGTCTAGGTGAGAAAGGGAAAATAAGCCAAGATTGAGTTTGTAAGTAGAAAGGTGATTTGTAACCTTTTGAGTTGATAAAGTGAGGGGTTTTTCAACCTAGGTTATAAGAAATACTCACGAACACTCCAAAACTCAAAACCCTCACTTTTGACAAGTTTTAAGGAGGGTTTATTGAAAACCTCACCTGTAGACCTTTCCTCACTGTTTTAATACCTCCAACACCTTCAAATATGTCTGCCCTTGCTTAATTAACTCTTGAAAAGTGTTTCCCTTATGTAAGAAAGGGGGTTCCCAACTACACCAAGAGATTAGGACCTTTCACATGGACTTTAAGAGGCATCTAACAAGATTAAGATGCTCTTACAAATTCAACTTATCTCCAAAACACACCCTAAAGGCTTGTAGCCTCAAAACACAACTTTTGAAGATTTATTTTGGAGAAGGCCATATAGAGACCTACAAAAAATAATTTGAAAGACACTTCAACTCCTGACACAACATACCAAAAGATCCAATAATGTTTCTTTGAAACAAATTTGTAAACCTTTAGTCTGCCCCTATTTTAGGCTACTCAATTAGCCCTCTTTTACAAAGGAGGTCCCTCCTAAACTACTTTATTTCACCAAAAATCAATGGAAAGTCACTAATTGTGTGACAAAACACCAAATTCCAACATTTATTCTTAGATTCAAGACTTCTAGGGAACTGATCCAACAAACTGTCACCTTTCATGCAAAACACCAAGGGTTTATTGAAACTCACATCATCTGGGATTAAAGAACTCAACCAATGCCACCAAAAGACTCTAAATGGTCTGGAAAAAATCACAAAACCATCACAAGACCAAAACTATCAACGCTTCATCAAAACCCTATCTCAATACCTCATTTCCATATGAAAAATGCACTATTTAATCGTAGGGAATCATCCCAATTTGAACCACTAAACTCCATTGCCTACCAAAGCATGAACACACATAAATTAAATTTTATTGGACCCATTCCACAAGTTATAGTGGGTACAGTGAGTGGAATGGGTCAAATCATCATTTTAGAAGGCAATCAAACCTAAATACAAAGATTACAGGCTGCTTCAGAAAATTAAAAAAATCTCCCTCAAATTTCAGAGTTAGACACTCAAAATGGAAGAATTTAAAAGATATCTCATGTGCCTACATAACACAGTGAGATCAGATCACTTAAAGCCTGAACGAGTCTGTACAAAGTGAGTAAAGTTCAGAAAACATAGAAAATTTGTAGAAAAGCGTTGTATTATGATTAGAATTCTTCAATACAAACTTCAACCACCTTGTTCGAGCCTTTTGGAAGCCTTTTATACTTACTCCATTCAAATCCCAACCAACCCAATTCCTATAACTATCTTTTAAAATCCTTGACCTTTCACATTCCCTAAAAGTTACATTTTTGACAATGTTTGCTCTTGACAACATTTTTATATTTTTGCAACTTTTGACTCCCAAACACAAATGACTCAAAAATCAACCAATTACATCATGAATGGTCTCACAAAACCTTATTTAATGTAAATATACTATATCTAATGCTAGATGACCTTAACACCTACACTTGACCAGTTGACTTCCATTTGTGAACTTCATGTGCTTACGTGCACCTGAACCATACAACCTCGCAGAAAAAGAACTCACGTCACATTAGTTGTGTATTACACTAGTTCCACCAAGATTTACACCTACCCTTTGGTTTTCAAATCTACTTCCTTGGTTCATAGACTATGATTCCACAATCTACCTTGCATCCTTGACATTGCTTTCAGTTGAATAAGTCACCATCTTAGCATTCCGACCTAATGTTTGTCTTCTATCTACTCCTTGATCAAAACAAAATGATATTTTTGTATTTATGATTGCAATAGAACTCTTACCAATAGTTTCTTGAAATTCCTGGTACTTTATCACAACTTCATGCTTGCATCTATCCTTGGGTTCTTGTTCTTTCTGTCCTTTCATCCCTGTCATCAATCCTCTTATCTTACCAGCAACAAGTACCTTTGTACCTAATGTACTTGCAAAACCTTCATGCTTTGCAACATTATTCCCAACCAATGGACACACAATGGACCCTATCATGACATTAGCATACCAATTTACTACCAACTCATTCTTAAAACCTGTGTCAACCTTCACACCTGTTGTTAAAGTATTTTCAGACTTCAAACGAACCATCTCACTTGACACCATATTTTCAGTAGACATTGCCTTTGAAGGAAGGTTGAGTTAATTCTTTGAAGTTTCTTGTTTAAGGTTGTAGTTAAGGGTTTGAGGGTCAAAATGTATTAAGAGGCCATTCCACCTATTATTCATGTTGTGATTCGATAGAATGGGCCTGGTTAGAATAAGATATCTAGTTGTGGCAAAGATATTTGGTGGAGATTTCCATGCCGCCTCTATGGAAAAAGCATGAATTTAGGCCTAGGAGGCATAGCTTGAAGTGATATAAGGTCTGCAAAGGCAGGGTAGGTCATTTGGATGTTTGGGCTTGAAGCCCTAATTGAACAAAGAGTGAAAATGGGTGAAATTGAGAGGTTTTAAGAAGGAAATATGTGAGAAATTTGGGGGCAGCATAATTTGAAGGTGAATTAAGTTTGTGTAGGGTGAAATAAGAATGTTTGAAAATATTTTGAGGTTGAATGAGGTCTGGAGATGGGTTTTTCAATAAACCCCTGCTTATTTGGTGAAAAATGAGGGTTTCATAAAAGAGGGTCTTAGCAAGTGAGTTTTGACTCAGTGGATGAATAATTTATGGTTTTGGAGGTATTTTGAGGACTTTCTAATGGTATTTTGAGTGGGCAGAAAGATTGAAGGAGAGTTCCTTTGTTAAAGTGGGCTAATTGGAGCCCCTTTTCCAACGTTCAAGGTCAATTTGATGGTATGGTTCCAAAGTAAGTACATGTGATTCTATGATTTGTTTCTTGGGTGTAATAAGGTCATCCATGACCATTTGGAGTCATTTTGAAGTGATTTGGAGTCATTTGTCAAAAAATGTAAAAGGTTGTCAAGTTGCTAAAATGTTGGCAAGCAACTTTTGCAAGAAAGTGCAAAAATGAAGTTTTCTTAACAAATTATTTAAAAAGTGGTTGTAAATGGTTGGGACACACTTGGGTGGGTACGTTTATGCTAGGCATGGTCCACTTTAGAACCGAAACATGCAAAATCGGTCTGAGCTACATTCAACCGACAAAATCCCTTAAGAGTCCAAAGTGCAAAATGGTTGCAAACTTTGGCATGCCCGTATCCAAACACCATGATGCTTAGAAACTTCTTTTCTGACCCTATGGAATCATGTTGGGACCCTCTACAATAACCTCTCTCTATTTTTTCTATCTCGGAGGCCTTTTCCCGTGGTGGCGAATTCTCGCTTAGGCAAAAAGTTGTCATATGCAAGTAGTTGAAAGTTGCAAAGTGGTGCAACTTTCATTCTGCAACTAATGTGACCAATCAGACTGTTCTGATGTGTTCGGGTGGGTATTTTTACGCTAGGGAAGGTCCTCTTTCGCATCGAAACACGCAGAATTGCTCTGAGCTACATTCAACCAGTAGAATCCCTTAAGAGTCCAAAGTGCAAAATGGCTACAAACTTCAACATGCTTGTATTCATACACCATGTCACTTAGAAACTTCTCTTCTAACCCTATGGGATTGCGTTGGGCCCCTCTACAATAACCTTTCTCAATTTTTCGCTATCTCAGAGGCCTTTTCCCATGGTGGTGAATTCTCGCTTGGGGAAAAAGTTGTCAAATGCAAGTAGTTGAAAGTTGCAAAGTGGTGCAAATTTTGTTTTGCAACTTGTGTGACCAAACAAACTATTCTGATGTATCTGGGTGGGTAGTTTTATGCTAGGAATGGTCCTCTTATGCACCGAAACATGTGGAATCACTCTGAGGTACATTCAACTGACAAAATCCCTTAAGAGTCCAAAATTCAACATGCTCCTATTCGGACACCGTGACACTTAGAAACTTATCATTTGATCCTATGGGATTGTGTTAGGCCCCTATATAATAACCTCATTTAGTTTTTTCTATCTTGGAGGCCTTTTCCTGTGGTGGTGAATTCTCGCTTGGGGAAAAAGTTGTCAAATGCAAGTAGTTGAAAGTTGCAAAGTGCTGCAACTTTTGTTTTGCAACTCGTATGACCAAACAAACACATCTGGGTGGGTATGTTTACTCTAGGCATGGTCCTCTTACACACCGAAACATGCAGAATCACTTTGAGCTACATTCAATCGACATAACCCCTTAAGAGTCCAAAGTGAAAATGACTGCAAACTTCAACATGCTCGTATTCAGACACCATGATAGTTCAAAACTTCTCGTCTAACCCTATTGGATCGCGTTGGGCCCCTCTACAATAACCTCTTTTAGTTTTCACTATCTCAGAGGCCTTTTCTCGTGGGGTGAATTCTCTCTTAGGGAAAAAGTTATCAAATGCAAGTAGTTGGGTGTGTAAAAATGACTTTTTAGCCATTCCACCCATTGTATCCTACAGTAACTCGGTGAAATGGAATAATTAGGGGCAGGGAAAATATGTGCAAGAAAAGGTGAAGAAGTTGGGTCTGCAAACCTACAAGACAAATAGTGAAGTTTGAGGAGAATCACCCTTGATAGGGTTTGGAGGAACAAAGGCTTGGTGTATTAGTTGGATTTGTGTTTGGTTGATTGAAGGCCTCCCTGATCTACATCATTCTATTTCTTACTATTACACTTTGATAGATTTTTTCCAAGCATCCATAGCTTGTTCGAAAGCACCTGTTTTAGAATTTTAGCCATTACAACAAGCTAGTGAATTGATTGATAAAATGATTTGGTAGACATGTATGAACTGTTTGAAATAAATGCCTCAAATAAACTTGGTCCCATGGTGATGGAATACCATGATAAGCACATTGAGACCACATTTCTTTGAGGCATTTTTTTGAACAGTTCACTGCCTTGTCTATGCTATTGCTTATTATTAGGATTTGATAGATTTTTTCCAAGCATCTAGAGCTTGTTTGGAAGCACCTGTTTTATGCTTTTAGCCATAGCAGCAAGGTAGTGAACTATTTAATAAAATGCTTTGGTAAACATGTACGAAAAATGTGGTAGCATAGACAAGGCAGTGAATTGTTTGAAAAAATATCTCAAAGAAATGTGGTCTAATGGTGATGGAATTCCATGACAGTCCACAACAAGGCAATTAATTTTTTGGTATAATGCTTTGATAAACATGTATGAAAAATGTGGTAGCATAGAAACTCCAGTGAACTCTTTGAAAAAAATCCTCAAAAAAATGAGGTCTCATGGTGATGGAATGCCATGACAATCAAAAGAAATTTGATTGTCATGGAATTCCATCACCATGAGACCACATTTCTTTGAGGCATCTTTTCAAATAGTTCACTGCCTTATATATGGCTTGTCATGACCATCACCACATTTATTTGATGCATTTTTTCAAACAATTCACTACCTTGTCTATGCTATTGCTTACTATTATGCCTTTAATATATTTTTTCCAAGCACCCATAGCTTGTACGAAATAAATTATTTTAGGCTTTTAGCCATAGCAACAAGGCAATGAACTATTTGACAAGATGCTTTGGTAGACATGCATGAAAAATATGGTAACATAGACAAGACAATGAACTATTTGAAAAAATACCTCAAAGAAATCTGGTCTCATAGAATGCCATGATAAGAAAATCCAATTGGTAGTTGCTCCTAGTTATTAGTTATGCAATGTGAATTAATTGCATAACTACTTAGGTTGAATATGTAGAAACTATATTGTAATTTAAATTTTGTCATCTATCAACATCTAGTTATTAGTTATGCTATGTGAAGTAATGCTTTGACTTTGAAAGATGTGAACTAGCTTTGCAACTCTCAATATCCTATTGCACCAACCATTTATGATGCAATGAGTAGGGGATCAACACAACCACAATCAAAATTTACTTCAAATCAACCAAGGTTTCAGGGCTTATAACCCTATCTTTTCAAACTTCACCAATTTGACTAGCCTTCCTTGTAGGTGTCCAAACACCAAAACTAGGGCATAACTTCAGAAAACTTAACAAACCCAAAAACTATTTAGGGTTTCAGATACCCATTTGGCTCAATCCAAACATATCTCAAATGGACATATCACTCCTTTGGACCAACACCATGAAATTGGTCTTTTTCACTATTTTAGACCCCTAATTGGGTCACTTTTACAAAGGACCTATGCCTTAAACTTTCATTTTCACCCAAATTTTGATTGGGAAGCACTCAATAGCCAACATAATCCCAAATTACATAATTATTTTGTGTAGAAACGTTTCCCAAAGCACCCTACCATGAAACCCTCATTTCTTGCACTTTACATGGGGGTTTATTGAAAAACAACCTTCTAGGGAATATCTAACCCAACCAATGCATAAAAAACTTCATAAAAGACCTGAATAAACTCAAAAGATCAAGAGATCTCTTCTTCCCCCAAGAATTCTATCATTTTCTCACTCAAACCACCCAATTTCACCCAAAAATGCAATATTTGCACCTAGGGCATCATGCCAAACCAACCAAAAGATATTCCATGAACACAAAACTCATTATTCACCCTATTTATACTTATTAAAACCTATCCGGTCCATCCCATCAAGCCACAACATGTACAATAGATGAGATGGCTTATTTAAGCATTTTTAAACCCTCAAAACACAAGTTTCAGCCACCTATAGTAATTTTGCAACCAAATGCATAAAACTCAACAAAATTTCTTCACTCCAAAGCAAAAATGGATATATCTTTGTTTCCCACCGAATTTACATCATTATAAACCAAGAACTTAGCGTACAGAACCGTATAGAGCCTTGAAATTGATTTTTTTTTGGAAAAACACAGAAAATTGGCAAAAACAAAGAACTTTATTTGATTTCCCTTCACAAAAGTATGAATCAACCCTAAATTCAAGTTTATACAGAATTTTTAACTTTTTCCACCAGATCCAGCCTCCTAAACTAACTCAACAATATTTTAAACCAACATGACCGTTGGTGTTCCACCGTTTGCACTTTCAATATGACAATGTTTACAAAATATGCAATTTTTGCATTTTTGACTCCAATGACCCTCCAAACAATTCAAATGCCATTAAATAGTCCCAATGGACCCTAAAACACATAAATAACTTGATTCATAACACATTTTTTACAATTTGAATCTTCATATGACATTTTACAATATTTGGCAATTTTGCATTAAAACTTTGCATTATTTTGCAATTTTTGACATATTGACACAAAATGACTCAAGATGACTCCAAACAAAAGTTACATCATTTTGATTTTTTTTCAATATTAACTCAAATGACCCTAAACCACACTAATATGACTTATTACATCAAAAATTGGTCTGTATGACCTTATTAGACCTCAAAAAAGACTCAAACACTAACATACCTAATACTAGACCATGTTTCCAAAACTTGCAAATTCAAACTTTCATGGTTCCCCTACACCAAAAATCCATGCCTACAACATTCAAGCATAAAATTTACATAATACACATCATAATGGAGATTCAAGAATGATAGTAAGAAAATAATATTTTTTTTAATCAAAAAGTTGTAAGGCTATACAATGATACATAATGATAAAAATATATACAATATATCCAAAAAATCCATACAGGCTTAGTACAAAGGATAGAGGGAAAGGGAGAGAGAGAGAGATAGAGAATTAGGAGGGGGAAAGAGGGGGAGGGGAGAGAGAGAGAGAGAGAGAGAGAGAGAGAGAGAGAGAGAGAGAGAGAGAGAGAGAGAGAGAGAGAGAGAGAGAGAGAGAGAGAGAGAGAGAGAGAGAGAATTAGGAGGGGAAAGAGGGGGGGAGAGGGGAGAGAGAGAGAGAGAGAGAGAGAGAGAGAGAGAGAGAGAGAGAGAGAGAGAGAGAGAGAGAGAGAGAGAGAGAGAGAGAGAGAGAGAGGAGAGGAGAGAGAGAAAGGAGAAAGAGAGAGAGAGAGAGAGAACATTAGAGGGAGAAGGGGAGGAAGAGGGAAGAAGGGAGAGAGAGAGATGAGAATAGGAGAGCAAAGGAGAGGGGAAGAGGGAAGAAGGAGAGAGGAGAGAGAGAGGGGAGAGAGGGAAGAAGAGAGAGAGAGAGGAGGAGAAGGAAGAAGAAGGAGAGAGGAGAGAGAATAGAGGGGAAGGAGAGGAGGAGAGGAGAGAGAGAGAGAGAGAGAGAGAGAGAGAGAGAGAGAGAGAGAGAGAGAGAGAGAGAGAGAGAGAGAGAGGAGAGAGAGAGAGAGAGAGAGGGGGGGGAAGAAGGGGAAGAGAGAGAGAATTAGGAGGGGTAAGGGAGAGGGGAAGAGGGGAAGAAGGAGAGAGAGAGAGAGGAGGGTGAAGGGAGAGGGGAAGAAGGGTCTGAGAGAGGGAGAGAGAATTAGGAGGGGCAACAAAGAGAGGGAAAGGGAGAGGAAGAGGGAGAGAGGGAAAGGGAGAGGGAGGGAGAGAGTGAGGGAGGGAGAGAGAGAGAGGGAGAGAGAGAGGGAAAGAGATGATATTTAAATATTTTATATATTAGTAATATTAATTAGTTATATAATATTTTATATATTAACTTAATATTTATATAAATAATATTTAAATATTATACATAATAATATAATATATTATATATTATACATAATTCTGTAAGAGATTATCGTAAATTATATACTATATATTAAATTATAAACTATATTGTATATTCTCAACTAGATATATTAAAATAAACTATAAACTATTTATTGCATTTTTTAAATCATATATCAAAAAGTATATTGTATTTTTTTAAAATTATATAAAAAATAAATCGGATATCCGATTTGGATCAGATATCCAATATGTCTGACACAAACCCTACTACCTAGGGATTAGCCTCGGGTTTGCTTCAGAATTTGGCTAGGACATGCCAATCCTAAGAAGTCAACACAAAAAACATTTTTAACAGTTTACCTTGCTTTTCTAGACTTCGCCCATGTGGCTGACGACTTTTTTTTACACTAAATTGATGAAACGAAAAGGGTTTTGAAAGGAGATTCTCAGCTTTCCACCAATATAAATTATGCTTTACTTTGAATTTAATAAATAATTATTATTCATTTTCTATTTGAATTATGACTAAAGTCTTGATTGATAGGTTGATTGAAAAACATCTATAGCTTTCAAATGGTATCACAGTTTTTGAATCCAAAACATGCGTCACATCCTATGCTTCGCATACTATTGTTGAGAAAAATTGTGTCTCAACTTCTAGTTTTGAGCCTCAGACATTATGGACATGGCAAAAAAATGTTTCACTTCTGCCCTTTACCACTTTACCACGACAATCTGGCATTGCCCTGGCGGTACTGCGGTGAAAATCTTGGCGGTTACCGCCTTACCGCGCGTGGTGAGTTGACTCACCATGGTGAGACCACCTACGGTCGCCCTGACAGTTACCGCCAACCGCGGGCGATGGGTCCACTCACTGCGGTGACCATGGTGAGACCACCTGTGTTTCGTCTGGCTGTTACTGCCCTACTGTAGGTCAACTCCAACCGGGCAGTGGTAGCGTGGTGCAGACAAGGAGCGAGCTCAAATGGTCATATTGCCACACCGCAGACGGGTCAGTTGAACACAGCGGTAGCACAAGGTATCTTTGGTAGAGATCGATGGAGTCGAAGGGTGAGCTCAGACGAGCTCACCGCATTACCACGGGTCGACTCAAATGGAGCAACGGTAGTGCGGGCAAGATAAGGCAGTGCTCGAAGGCACATACCGCCATACTGTGACGGGTGAAGACAAGCTCGACAGTAGCGCGGGGAAGCATGGGTGAGATCGGAAGAGCTCACCGCTTTGCCATGGATGGGTAGAGTCAGCTCGGATGAGCTCGGACCGGGTTTGACTAAGTTGGACTTAGAGTCAAATGAGATTGACGAATAGTTGGTGGACACATGGCAGTTTTACAGCAGTTTGATTGGCTAAAGGCCAATGTGGTAAAAGTAGTAATTGCAGGCCAATTTCAGTTGATGACAAGAACCTGATTTGGGTGGTGAAGTTATTGCTGGGTGGCTCGATGCAATCGATGAAGATTGATGGCGTATTGGAAGTTCGATGCATGAACCTGATGCCGTGGGATTGGTTGAGAGGGTAAATGCAATGAAGACTTGTAAAGTCAATGTGAGGGCGACAGATATGTACAAGCAAGTTGTAAGTCGATGTTAGAGAAGAATTCATGGTATACTTTGAATGTGAAGTATTGTAACGGTGAGTGAAGATAACCAAGTGTTGTTGTGAGCTGATCAGAGAGTAAGGGCTGATATTGTATGTAATTGATTATTACTGGAATACAATTTTTCTTGCTTGGTGTGGTGGGTTTTTTACCTGAAAAGGTTTTCCCACATAAATACTGTGTCAAATCTGTGAATGCTTATATTTTGTTATCTCTTTTATGTTGTATGTTTTTCATCTCAAGTAGTTGTAGAAGCTATTAGAACTAGTTTTTGCTCTTCTCCTCTATTGTATTAGTGTTAAGGGAATGTATTTTGCACTATTGGGTCATTAGATCCATTCCTATTTTCCCTTCAACTATAGGATTAAAAAAAATTGAATTTCATGAAGTTTTGACCAAGTTAAGGTGGTCAGACATACAAGTTTTTATATTTTTTAAAAGTTGAAATAAAAAAATTATAATTAATTATTTACTTGGAAAAAAATTACAAAAAAATATACATCACATCAGAACATGAGTCCTCTACTTATATCTAAAATCTTATAAATAAAAATATCATTTTATTGTAGTTAGGGTGGTTAGACATACACCTACTTATTTTTTCGTTGAAATTTCAGTACTACTGCATTGAAATTTTAAATTTTCGCCAAATAGATTTAAAAAAAAAAAACCTAGTAGTTTAGAAACTACATTCAATTTTCTATAGATTCTATTCTTACATATTTTTGAAATAATATAGATAAATTATTCAAATTTTTACATCAAGTTGCCTAACTCTAATTTTTTTGAATTTTCATCACCATTTAAGGGCCTATTTTTTCCATGATGATCCTGCACATACCCTAAATTATAAATCTTGTATCTCTATATTTTTTTGAATAAAGAGGGTAAAAATTTATTGCCACCAAAAAAACACTATTATAAAGAAATTAGGGGCTATAACCCACACCCTTGGAAAACCAAGAACCACCAAACCCAAAGAAATATAAAAGAAGAAAAACAACTAGTCGAAACACCAAGAAACATCAACCTCCTTGTCCACCAAGATGGACCCTCAAGATCATGGGAATAGTCTAGGGATAAATTCTCCCAACCTTGCACCTTCCAACCACCATTCTGCTTTGAAGCCCATTTATCCAAACAATCAGCAACCATGTTCCACTCTCGGGGGATATGAACAAAATAAGTCGAATCCAACATGGAACTTAGATGCAAAATATGTCTGACGACAAAAGTCGGTTCCAATTAACCCCATCCAAATTTTGCACATTCAAAAAATTGACCATGATTTGAGAATCTAACTCATAGATAACCTTGCGCCACACAAGAGCATAGTATTTCTCAATAGAAACCAAAATTGCCAAACCTTCCATGAGATTTTTGGAATGTGGCCCCTTATGAATAGAGAAAAAGAAAATATCCTTGCTAGAACAAACTCTTCCAATACCACCAATTATGGTAGGCCTAGAATTACCAGTTGAAGAGCCTGTTGGTGCAATTAATATTTAATTACACTTGCATAAGTTTACTTAGGCATTTAATTAATTCCTAGGTATCATTCACTAGGTGATAGGTTATAATGAGACCTTGACCCTTATTCACATGCTTAGGAAATAAGATTCCTTCTAGAAGTCTTATCTAGACTTCACATTCTACTAGGTAGTTAGTTAGCTGTCAAATGCCATAGGATTATGACACATGTCAACATCATATTACATCCTACATCTCAACCTTGCCTATATATGGAAGGTCTTTGTACTCATTTGTATCATACTTTATCATACTTCATACCTCATCATTTGAGAGGTCTTAATATCAAGAAGCCCATATTTTTGCATATACTCTTGTGGAAGTTTTATCATTGTTTTTGTAAGTGTTCTTAGGTGTTGATCTAATCTTCAACTCTTACAGAGCCATCAGTATTGATTTTTAAAACATCCCCCAAAGGAGGGGACCACCCCCCTTCTCTTTGAACCTTTCCTTTGATTTGATGCCCCATTTTAACACAAAAATAATCAAGCACAAGGCCATGCAATCCCAAATTGTTCACAATATCTTTATCTCCCCTTGCCAAAGGAAAGGACACTTCACACTTAGCTTCCACCATATCTTGTAACATATTGACGACCCTTTGTCAAACCTATTGAATAATCAACTTGCTACCTCGAAAAATCCTATGATTCCTCTCTTGACAAATCCACCAAAGGATAAAGGTGGGACCAATAGTTCAGACAATCTAGAGGAAAGAGGCATTTTTTAGAGGTCTCCCTAGACTATTCCAGAAATCAAGCAGAGAAGAGGCATGAACACAAGGCTCTCTCTAGATACCCCACCAAAAGTGCCAGAGAAGCAAAGAAAAGGGGCATCGAAAGAACAAATGAGTAGAATCCTCCTTAGAGTAGTCGTAGAGGGAACAAATCAAAGGACCTTGAAATCCATGCTTGTGAATATTTTCCCATGTCAAGCATCTATTCCAGGCAAGCATCCAAACAAAGAAATTACACTTGGGCCAAGAAAACTTATTCTAGACATTTTTCCACCAAGAAGCTTCCAAGCCCCCATACTTTTGATGAATCAACTTGTGATAGCCAATAGCCACTATATAGACCCCCTTAGGATTATGGTTCCATGCTAAAATATCCTTTCCCTCAGAGAGCTGCAATCTCTACTAGCAAGAATGTTTCTTAATTCAGCTTGATCCTCTTCTGAACCCCCAACCAGTCATTCACTAGGGTCCTTCCATTTAGAAACTTCCATCAAACCACATGGATAACTAGATTTGAAATCCTCAACTCGAGACCAACCAACTTCCAAGAAACAATGGAAAATATCCTATAAATGGGGAAACTTGGTTATGATAGGGGATAATCCATCCCAAGAGTCAAACCAAATTAGAGCATTTGACTGCCTATTGCAAATCTAAAACCAACCATCCTTGATCAACTTAGATCCTTTCTTAAGAATTCACCAAATCATAGAACCCTTACATGGAGAAGAGGAAACTAAGGAACCTCCTCCTTCATCGCCCCCTTTAAATACTTGTTAGAAATAATCCTGGCCCAAACCTGGTTTTGTTCAATGCACCATATCCAGTATAGCTTGGCAAAAAGGGCCAAACCAGAAAGGCTCACTTGCCACAACCCAATACCTCCAAGTTTTTTTGATCTACAAACAGTCTCCTAATTCACAAGATTCCATTTTGAGGATGCCAAGCTGCCAGCCCAAATAAATTGCCTTGCAAGAGAGTCTAGTTCCCTAATAAAACTTAAAGTAGCAACCTACAACATACACTTGTAATTGGGTAGAGTCTGCACCATCAACTTTAAAAGAAACACCCTACCCACAAAGTATAACCACCTGTGAGTCCAATGGTTCACTCTCACACATAACTTATCGAGAATATTCTACTAGGATAGGTAAGGAACTCGTAGAGAGAGGAATACCAAGATAAATCAAAGGAAACTACCCAATCTAAAACCTAAGGATATAGGCTATCTGATGTTGAATAGGCTCAAGAGTGTTAAAGAAGAAAATAGAGGATTTAAAACTTCATTGATTTATTATCCAGAGGCTATGAGATAAATATCCAAAACCTTTTAGAAGTTAGTAGCCTTCCTGATCTTGGCCAAACCAATCAAAGCAATATTATCCATAAATTGCAAGTGTGACTAAGGAAGAAGGCCAATACCCTACTTCCACCCATAAATCAACCCCTGATTAACATAGCTCTTAATATTTCTCCTAAGACCTTCAGCCAAGAGGATAAACAGGTACAAAGACAGAGGATCCCCTTGATGAAAACCTCTAGAATCCCTAAACAAGGGGGAAGGCTCCCCATTAACCAACACAAAAAAGGAAGGGGATGTGATAAAACTCATAACCCATGTAACCCACTCCTTATCAAAGCTAAAAGCCCTGAGCACTTTCTGCAGAAAGGACCATTTGACCTTGTGATAGGATTTTTCTATATCTAGCTTTATAAACATATCTAAATATCCTAAGATGTTTACATAGAATGGATAGTTTTAGCAGGAACCACAACACCATCCAATATTTTCCTATCAGCCATAAAGCCTCCCTATTCCTCAAAAACCAAGCTACTAATCCATCACTTCAGTCTTTCCACAATCAACTTGGATATAATCTTATAAACGACATTATAAAGAGCTATGGGCTTGAACAAACTCATCCTATTCACCCCATCACTCGGGAATAAAGGCAAGAAAATTAGATTTTAATGCATTCAACATTTTTTTATTCCCTTGCGATTCACGTGCCACCTCTAATAAGTCTAGATTGATGATTTCCCAATATTCTTGAAAGAACTCAACTGAAAACCCATCAAGTCCATGAGCCTTTCCTTTCTTCAACTAGAATACGGTAGCCTCCAATTCATCTAAATAAATTAGACATATAAGGTTCTTATTCATCTCCCTAGAGACCAAGGAGGGGATACATGCAAGAATATGGTTTTCATCCTCCCTCACATGAGGGGAGTCCTCCCTAAACAGAGAAGAAAAGTATTGAGAAGCCTCACTGTAGATATTTCTATGAGAGGTCAAATGATCACCACTAGAATTCACAAGATGATAGATAGTGTTGCAAGGTGTGCGCCCTTGGTATCCTTGTATTGTGCAGTGTAGTGCTTAGGTTTGTGACATGGCTTAACTGCCTCCCATGGATTCATTAACTCTAGTGGTTTTATCAAGCATAAACAGGTCGATCTTTTGGTTAAATGACAACCATCTTTGCAACAATTGGTATTAGAGCTTGGGTCACGGGTTTGAACTTAGGTTTGTGACATGGAATAATTGCCTCATGTGGATTCATTAACTCTAATGGTTGTATTGGGTATTAACAGGTTGATGTTTTGGTTCAGCGAAAACCATCTATGCAATAGATAGAGTTACCATGTCTCCTATCCTTCATAGAGTTGAAGAAAAAGGAAGTGTTTTTATCCCCTTCCTGCAACCACACAATCCGCACCTTCTATTTCCAGTAAATCTTCTCTCACAACTCACACTCTTCCAAATTTTTCAAAGATTTCAAATCCTCCAAGAGAGATTCCTTCGACAAGCCACACTCCCTAATTAAACAGGTAATGGTTCATCCAAACTAGCTTGACCAACAACTTTAGAATGAAATATATTATCATAACACTACTTATTCCACCTTTTGAGATGGTACTCCATAAACTGTAATTGCTTGAAAAAAGAGTACATAGTTGTGTCGAAAGTAGGTCTACCATGTTGCCACCATTAAACCATATGTTACTAAAGAGAAGGGTCCTGCAACAACATGAGTTGGAATTTGAAAGAAGGATTACGAGAAACACTAGCCAAAGAAGCAAAAATAATAATTGGCCAATGGTTAGAGCCCCTCCATTCATGAACCTTTGAGTTAGAGGACCAAGGTCCACCTATCCAGAAATAAGAAACCAAAAAAATATAAGCCTCTCAACAATATAGTCTTTACCACACCTCCTATTGTTCCAGGTAAATTGACCATTATGGTGCAGTCACGGTAGGAGGGTCTTCAAAGAGAAAAATATGGGTTGTGCAGCTAGAGTAACACAATAGAAGTAACACAAAATTTGGAGGAAAATGCAGATAAAGACATTCTTATTATCATGAAATTAAATTACATATAGTTGGCCACATCTAGGCATACAGATTTGGCTCATAGGCCTGATACATCATGTTCAAAATACAGTTCTCATATATGCGAGCGAAAATCCTACAGATCGAACTCTATATACATCCTAATCTACTTGGTTGTTATTCACTATCATTCTCATGATTCACTACAAGATTAATATCATATCCACGGGTCAAGAAACATCCGCGTCAGCCAAAGATCATTACAATCTCCGATGAAGGAAACGTAACATGTGCAAGAACATGTCAACCTCAAATCTGAATTTCTTCCACGAAACAGATCAAAACACACTGTGAGGATCCACAAGTTATAGGAAGGATCCGCTATCGATCAAACTAGCTGTTATGTTTTGAAATTATTTTGGGGCTAGTTCCAAAACTGTCACTCAATCCAGAAGCGATAACTTGCCAGAAAAAGATCCAATCGAGTTGAAAACTTGGAATAAGGAAATTGAACACGTCCACAATGAAACCATAGGTACACAATATTTGGTGAGAAAACATGAAGAAGTACCAGATCTACGAACTTGAACAAGAACAAGAACAGAACAAGAAAAAAACTAAATGAAAATATTTTAAGTTGATGCAAGATTGCCAAGAACCAAGGATGCTCCTGCATCAAACATCTGGGGTTAATGAAAAGTGAGTCCCTCACTTTGCTAGGGCCAAAGGAAAACCAAGACGGTCTACCTCAGCCTGAGAAATCCAAGAAGAATCCTCCACTGGTCTACCTTTCCATTTCATCAGATATTCTTTATATTGTCTACCACGAGTCTTTCTCCCATCTCTGACATCCAAAATCTCTTTTATCCCTTCTGATTGTTCTTTAGGAAGCCATTCTTCCAAATTTTCTTTATTGTCTTCACTGAATTCTACTTCATAGAACTAATGTAGATCTGCAATGTTGAATATAGGTGATATACCCATGTCATCTGGTAACTCTACTTCATATGCATTTCTTGAATCAAACTTCTTCAAAATCCTATAGGGTCCAAACTTCCTCATCTTGAGCTTACCATATGTGACAACTGGAAATATTTCCTTCCTCAGATATACCATTACTTCATCTCCAACTTCAAACTCCTTATGTCTCCTCTTTTCATCTGCTCACTCCTTATACTTTTGGTTCATATCTTCCAAATGTTATTTCACTTGATTATGCACTTTCTTCATATGTTCTGCAAATTCTTGTGCTTCTGCACTCCTTTGACCTTCTTTGCTGATGTCTCACAATTTTGATATACCTCTAGGATGAACTCCAATAACAATTTCAAAAGGTGTCTTTCATGTACTCTTGTTCACTGAATTATTGTAGGAAAAATCTACTTGTGCAAGGGATAAATCCCAACTTCCAGTCTTCTCTCTGACCAAACATCTAAAAAAATTCCCCAAAATCCTATTCACTACCTTGGTCTGTCCATCAGTCTGTGGGTGAAAAGTAGAACTGAACTTCATATCTTTCTTCAACTTCTTCCAAAGTGTCCTCCAAAAGTAACCAACAAACTTTGTATCTCTGTTTGAAATAATACTCCTAGGTAATCTGTGGAATCTAACCACTTCCCTGAAAAACAAGTTTGGTACATGTACTGCATCTGTTGTCTTCTTGGAAGGTATGAAATGTGCCATCTTGGAAAATCTGTCTACCACCACAAATACACAATCATTACCTCTCTGTGTCTTCAACAAACCAAGTATGAAATCCATGCTGATATCTTCCCAAGGTCTTTCTGGAACTGTCAAAGGTTTATACAATCCAACATTCCGACTACTCCCTTTTGCAGCTTGATAAACTCTACAACTCTACACAAATCTCTTGACATCCTTATGAATATGGGGCCAAAAGTAGTTCTCACTTACCAAGGCTATTATCTTATCAATTCCAAAGTGTCATGCCAATCCTCCACTATATTTCTCTTTCACCAATACACTAAATACATTTTCCTTGCATCATTCAAATTCTCACTGAAATAAGCTATTGGTATTCCTTCTTGACTTAACACTGCTCCAATTGCATTTCCACTTGCATCGCAGTCTACCTAAAATACCTTACTAAAGTCTGGTAAATCCAACACAGGCTCCTCAGTCACCTCATGTTTTAACAACTCAAAATTTTTGTCTGTTCCAAATGTCCATCTAAAATCCTTCTTATCTCCTCTCATTGTTTCTGTCATAGGGCTGCAAATAGAACTAAAATTCCTAGTGAACTTTCAGTAAAAACTAGCCAATCCATGAAATGATCTTATCTCTCCAATGCTTTCAAGTGTAGGCCATTCAACAATAGATCTTACCTTATCAGAATCCATCTTCAATCCATTCACAGATATTACAAACCCAAGATATACCAATTCTTCCTTCACAAAACTACACTTCTTGATGTTTATCAAAAACTGCTCTTTGCTCAACCTTTGCAAAAATTATCTTATATGCAACAAATGTTCTTCTCTAGTCTTACTTAAAATCAAGATGTCATCCAAATAGACAATTACAAACTTACCCAATAATTTCTTCAATACCTCATTCATCAACCTCATGAAAGTACTCGATACATTTTTTAGTCCAAAAGGCATCACCAACCACTCATATAATCCTTCATTTGTCTTGAATGCTATCTTCCATTCATCCCCTTCTCTGATTTTGATCTGGTGATATCCACTCTTCAAATCTATCTTTGTAAATTATTTAGCCCCACTCAAACAATCCATAATGTCATCCATTCGGGGAAAAGGAAATATATACTTCACTGTGATCTTGTTTATGGCTCTAGATTTTGTACACATCCTCCATTCACCATCCTTCTTAGGTGCTAGCATTGTAGGTACTGCACAAGGGCTTAAGATTTCTCTGATCAAACCTTTTATCAACAACTCTTTCACTTGTCTGTTCAATTCTTCATTCTCTGCCCGTGTCATCCAGTGTGCTGCTTTATTAGGTAAACTAGCTCTAGGAATCAAATCCATGCAATGACTAATACTCCTTACAGGTGGCAATCTATTAGGTACATTATCTGAAATGATAGATTCATATTCTATCAACAATTCCTTTATCTCCTCAGGTTGTCCTTCTACATGCTTCAAGTCTTCAATCTTCTTAGGCACCAAGGCATAACACATGTTCTCATGTCTCAGTCCATCCAAAAATCTTCTTCCATCAACCAAGCAAATTCTAGCAGTCATAAAAACCTCAACTTTAGGAACATCCCCGAAGGGTAACAAAGTCCGCTTCATCCCATTAACAACAATAGTGTATATGTTCTTCTTTCCATCATGAATAGTCTATCTATCATACTACCAAGGTCTTCCCAACAAAATATGGCATACATCCATAGGAATGATATCACACAAAAATTCATCATGATAATTTCCTATCTTCAATTTCACCAAACATTGTTCACTTACCAACATCTTATGCTCATCTTGAATCTAAGCTATCTGATAGGGCTCCAGGTGTTTCAATCTTTCCAACTTCAATTTGGTCACCATTTCTTCAAAATCCAGGTTCTCTAAGCTTCCACTGTCAATGATTACTTTACAACATTTATCAACTACCTTGCTTCTGGTCCGAAACAAATTCTTTCTCTGCAATGGTTCCTTCTCCAATTCACTTTGACACAATACTCTCCTATTCACCAACACTTCTCCTTCTTCCAGTTGATTAGGTGATCCAACATGATTCTCCTTAATAAAGGTTGTTCTTCTATTGTTCTCATTCTTTCTGTTTGTCTCTCCATGTTTGCATTCAAAGGATCTATGTCCTTCTCCACCACATTTGAAACAAGTTCCTCTAAATACTCTTTTCTCTTGTCCTCTATCATCTTTTCTATATCCTTCATTTCGGTAAGCACCATATCCTCCTCTTTGGTAAGAATTTCCATCATCTCTTCGGTATGAATTATCATTCTTACTAAACTCCTTATCCATGTTCTGATCTAGAAAAGATCCTCTTCCTCCTCCAGTAAAAATTCTTCCTCTCTGAAATCTTAAACCTCTTCCTCTTTGTCTCTACTCATGCCTTTTGTTTAGCTTCTCTTTTTCTTTTAGGGAACATTGATATGCTTCTTCCACACTCAACAAATTAATCAAACCAATCTCATCTTGTATAGATGACCTCAAATCATTTACGTATTTGGCTACTTGCTGAATCTCATCCTTTTAATGTCTAGATCTGATGTTCAACTTATAGAACTCCTTAGTATACTCTGTCACACTTGATTCCTTTTGTTTCAGATTCTGCAACTTCTTGAACAAACTGATCTGATAGTCAACAGGCATGAACTTTGTCTTCAACTTATTCACCATCTGATCCCATGATCTCATCTTCTCCTTTCCTTTTCTTTTCCTATATGTCTGCAAATTTTCCCACCAAAGGGATGCATGTCCTCTCAACTTTGTACAAGAAAATTTCACCTTCTTATCTTCTGGGGTACCTTCAAAATCAAAGTACTTTTCCATCTCTATTATCCAATCTAGAAATTCATCTGAATCCAACTTACCATTATAATCCGGTGGATTGAAATGTGGTTTAGTGTTTACTATGGTTAGGGCTCTTATGAACCTTTCTTCTCCCTGATCAAGGCCAGGTTGCTCTTCTCTTGCAACTTCTTCCTATTCTTCTACTTCTTCATCACTCACATCATCAACTGGTCGACCTCTCCTTTGGGCCGTTTCAACTGCTTCCAATCTAGCAACAATTCCTCTCAACATCTCCATTACAACTGGGTCTGCATTTCCACACGCTCCATTTCCACTACCATTCCTTTTTCCCACCATCTTTACACAAGTCTTTTGCAGCTGTAGGTTGGATCCTTAGTCTGCCACCCCACAAAAAATCTTCAACAAGACTGCGCAAACTCTGACGATCTCGCAAGGAACAAATGTCTCTTTGATACCAATTTGGTGCAGTCACGGTAGGAGGGTCCTCAAAGAGAACAATCTGGGCCGCGTAGCTAGAGTAACACAATAGAAGCAACACAAAATCTGGAGGCAAATGCATATAAATACATTCTTATTATCATTAAATTCAATTACATATAGTTGGCCACATCCGGGCGTATAGATTCAACTCACTGGCCCGATAAAACATGTTCAAAATATAGTGCTCATATATGCGAGCAAAAATCCTACAAATCAAACTTTATATACATCCTAATCTACTTGGTTGTTATTCACTGTCATTCTCATGATTCATTACAAGCTTTATATCATATCCATGGGTCAAGAAAAATTCGCGTCGGCCAAAGATCATTACAATCTTTGATGAAGGGAACGTAACATGTGCAAGAACAGGTCGGCCTCAAATCTGAATTTATTCCACGATAGATGCACATGATGAAGTGTGGACCTAATATTAAGGTTGGGGACACTCCATAGAATAGATTGAAACATACCACGAGGATCCATAAGTTACAATAAGGATTCATGATCGATCAAACTAGTCGTTATGTTTTTAAATTATTCTAGGGCCAGTTCCAAAACTGCCACTCAATCCAGAAGCGATAACTTGCTAGAAAAAGATTCAATCAAGCTGAAAACTTGGAATAAGGCAATTGAAAACATCCATGATGAAACCATACGTATGTGAGATATGGTGAGAAAACATGAAGAAGTACCAGATCTACCAACTTGAACAAGAACAAAACTGAATGCAAATATTTTTGGTTGATGCAAGATTGCCAAGAACCAAGGATGCTCCTGCATCACATTACCTAGTTTTATGTCAACTAGATTTAAGGAAGAAATATTCTCCATAAGAAGATAGGAAGATGGCTCCAACCTCAACATTCCACCCATTTTTCCTCCAGATCAGTAATAACATTAAAATCACCAACAACAATCCAAGGATCAGGGAAAACTTTAGTGGTGAATCTTCACCAATTGGTGAATTCTAGGAATCAGGCAAGTCGAAATTGGTGAATTAATCGTACCCAACATGGTGTCCAAATTGCCCGAATTTTATGAACTATCTGTCCAATGCATGTCCATTCACCAACGATTTTTTTTATGAGGCATGTTTAGGCAATAAATTTTCCATAACAGACTACGCGTTTCCAATGGATAGATTAATATTTTTGCCTGGAATCCCGGAAGCATGTAATAAAACACCTACATATTCGCCAATACTATTAAAACAACATTATATGAGGACCCCTTTCACCAATTAAAATTTACAAATAGTTGCTTGTGAAGACCCATTTCGCCAGTTAAAATTTATAAATAGTTGCTTATAAGGACGTATTTCACCAATAAAATTTAAAATAATTACATTTGAGGACAAATTTCACCTTGAAAATTACGAAGTATCGTTGTAGAAGCATGCGTGATTCACCAAATTTTTAACATACCATTTAAAAATCCCACATAATTCGCCAAATTCCTTAATATTTTGCACCTTACTATAGTTCCTTCAACGGTTTTGATCGTTCCTTATTATTATTTTGGTTGTTATAACTAAATGATTTAATAAGTAATAAAATCTCAACCATTGATTTCTAGAAATCTAACGATTCTAGTGTTATTCTGAAGGTTTCAATTCACAAGCCTAGTGCTTTAGAGATTTACTTCTGGAATGCAACTACAACCATCCATAAAAAAATCATCGAACGGTCATAGATTATATTAATTTGCACTAACATCTGGCTTTAGAAATAATAAATATGTTGACACTTGTTCGCATTCCAGACTCTTTATGAAGGAATTTGAATGTACATAAAATATGTATTGGAATTTAATATTTTCGCCAACCACACTAATTTTTTATTGGCATATTCATTTATTTCACCACTGAAGTTTTTTATTAGTTTGAGATTATGTTTAATTCGCCAATGAAAATATTTTTTTTTTCTTTGAAAAAAGGTTTTATTCGCTAACATTCTTTTTTTTGTTTTGAAAACAGGGTTAATTCGCCAATGAAAAAAAAATGGTTTGAAAAAAGGTTTTAATCGCCAATAAAAAAATATTTGATTGTTTAAAAAAAATTGCAATTCACCACGATTTTCCATAGACTTCTAGCGATTATAAAAGATCAATTGAGATTTTTTTTTCCCAAAAAAAAAATTCGCCAATAATATTAATATTTTTATCGGGAAGTATACAAGATTCGCCAGGATTTTACACCTTCGCCGAGGGGGGGTTTCTTAAAGTTTTCCCTACCAAGGATAAAGAAGAGCAATATTTCTGATAAACTGAATATGAGACCAAAGACACAAATTACTGGGCATGTCAATTGGGGCATAAATGTTGGATAAAAGAACAGTCTAGATCCAAATTTTAGACTCATAACAACCATAGAAATAGAAGACCTACTAGCAATCTACCAAAGAGGTTGAATCTTCACTGGGTTCCATAAGCAAGCCACACCCCTAACATTACCCTACGCCACAATACACTGACCTTGACCTTGCCACTAGAGTTTGGACACTAAACTACTCATACTTTCCATAAAAAGTTTAGTTTCCTGAAGAAATAACATATCAGGCAAATGCCTTCACACAAAGTCTTGAACAACTTTTTTCCTAGGGCCTTTGTTCAGGTCCTTCACATTCCAAGAGAGAATTATCATCTTTAAGATGTGGATAAGTGGGAGTTAATGGTTTTGACAGACCCTAACTCAACCAACGTTTCATCCGCAATCTTAATCTTCTCCAAATCCTTCTTCCTTCCAACCTTGAGGGGTTTTTCATTAACCCATTTCTTTGGATTTTTCTAAAGGAGCCCAAGGGGAAGAGAAGCCAAGTAATACCTTTCTCTAACTCATACACCATCTTCTCTAAATGCCAGGGTGCATTCTCAACCATAATCCTTTTTGTAACATTAAACGCAACAGGGCCAACTAGAACCAAAGTGCTTTGATTTGTTTCCACTTGATCAAGTGGCATGCCTTCCTCTTGCAAGTTCTAAAGATCAACTAATTTAGCACCCCTGCACCTCCTCCAAAAACCGCTATTCGAGAAGCATCATACTAGGGTTCACCTCTTGCTAGCTAAGATCATCCAGAACATCAAAATGGTTAAAACATTCCTCCTCCTGTCGGTCCTTAAAATTTATTTTTTGACCACAATTCCTATTGCGAGGATTGAAAAAAATATAACCTTTTTTATCAACCGCTTCACTAGGAATGGGAGCCTTACCCTTATCCACCTTGGGAGGGTTATGAGGCCGCTAGTTCAAATTAGGCTTTGAAGGGTGGTTCCTAGTATATTTACTCTACAAATGACCATACTCATGGCACAAAGGAAAGTGGAAGGGAATAGTATCACAGTCCAACTGCTACACCCAAGAGGAGGAACCCACACAAATTTCTAGAGAATTTGGAATGGGATTGCTCAGAACAATTTCAACACAAATACAAGAAAAAGTCATTACCTTCTTATCCTGTGTTTGTTAAGAAGGGACCAAGTTAGTTTCCAGAGCAATAGAGAAACTATATGCAAAATGTCATTTCACCAAAATTCAACTAGGAACCTAAGAAGATGCACCCAAACAGGAACTTGATTTGGGAGCTCCTTTGAAGGATTGAATCCGATAAGCCATGGTTTGATAAACAAGCCAATTTGATTATGAAAATACAAACCTCCCTTGAAAATTGTGTTGTGATCGGCCATGCAATTGAATACAACCATAAAAAATAACTATTAGCCAACATCATCACCTCCATTTTTCCCTCAAGGTTCCAAGTTCATCTAGTCCAGGACTCCAAAAATGGGAGAGAGATGCGCATCCCCATGAACTTGTATAATAAAGCATGGTTCAAATAATACTCAACGTCCTCTACAATATACAGGTTGAATCACATAAACTAGTATATCTTGGCTCCTCTCTAAACATCCATTGGTTTTCAAGATATGAGGACCTCCAAATGGAGTAGTCCCCTCTACCCCCATAACCTTATACCAAAAGTTCTTCTCAACACCCAACCTTGATAAAAATAGAGAATTCACATGCAATAATGCTTGAAAGTCCATAGAAGGTTTAAAATTGGTTGCTTCACATGAAGCCATAACCAAAAAAATGTTGAAAATGAAGGTAAAATTCGTAGCATTAATACTTGTACAACTATGTGATTGTAGACCTAATTAAGTGTTCTCTGGTTCAATTCTTTGTAAATAATTATTCTGTTTAATCAATTTTAACAATTGTAGAAAGAGATAGAAGATTGTAGAATAATGTAGATATAATATAGAAGTGACACAACATATACGTGGAGAGACCCTTTTGGGAAAAAACTCCACCACCAAAATCAATAGTGCTTGTATTATTTAACCTTAGAACAAGATTACAATAATACTGTATCAATCCTTGATTGATATTCTTCCATGCCTTTAATAATCCTTCTTCACAACCTACAATAAACTCTCTTTGACTCTCATTGAACTCACCTAAAACTCTCATACACTTTCTGCAATTTATAGACAATTCTGAGCATGCAAACTCACATAAGAGTTATCAATACAAGAGATAAACTCTCCTCACAAATATCTATGCCCAAATTGTGCAACTAGAGTTTCATAATGCAACTTAAAGCTAAAACCAAAGTCTCCTCAGTTTAGGCGTCCCAAAATGAACACTTAACTGAACTCTGGATAAGAAGATATCTTTCAAGCTTCACCTCAAAGTTGGCACCCAAGTCTGGACCCACTTAACTAAACCTTGTAAGTATCTTTTTATGCAAAAGGTGCTAACTGAAAGATGCCAACTTGGGTGCCCAAGGTGGGTCCAAGTCAATTTGAGTTAATTGAAACATATCTCTCCATCAATTTATGCAAACAAAGTACATGCTTGATCATCCCCACTTAACTGAAAGTATACACTTGTTATCTATCATGCAACTGAATTCATTAGTCATGCAACTCAAGTCAACTAACATGCAACTCAAGTCAACTAGCATGCAACTGAAGATAACTGAACCATAACTGATCTGAATTGAACTGAACTGAACTAATCTGATCTTTTGTGAATTGAATTGAACTGATATTGAACTGATACTGAACTGATACTGATACTGAATTGAACTGAATTGAACTGAATTGAACTGAACTGATCTAAACTGATACTGAACTGATAGTTCCACTCCACTCTTGTAAATATCAATCCCTATTTTGTAGGAACCAAGACATATATTACCGAAGTGTTATCAATCATCCAAATAGTTAACTGAAAAAGGGTGGGTTCCACCTTCCATGTTGGTGCCCCATGTGCTCCTATTATGTAGGATCTCTTCTTGGATTCCCCCACATGCTCCTATTATTTAGGAATAATTACAAATATCAATTTACATGTTCATTTCATTCAAATTTAATCTCTTTCTAATCCTAGTGTTGGTGAACACTTTCCAAGGATTTAGGAGATACATGAAAGATGTTTAGGATTTCAATTTTAAATGACATCATATTCCCAAAATTCTCCCACTTGACATTATACATTGCAATTATTCTAAACAAGGAACCATTATTATAAATCAAGTACAGGACTCAAGGCCAATTGCCTTCCTACACCAAGAGAACTTATTTACAATATTGATCAAAGCATTAACTTTCTCAATCGATACCTTTCCCAAGTCTCTATAACCAAACTATCATAGGTAGAACTTCATGCTATCAACATAACAACCCAAATCTGCAAACAAGTCCCTGTATATCCACCATCCTACAAAATAAGACTTCAAGGTAATAACACACATAGACATGCGATAAGAAACCTATGAAGTAACTCACTATAGTAAAGTGTAACCAGTCCAAGAGAGGTGCCCCTCTCATACAAAATAAATATACCTTTTGGAAATCCAACGACACAAGTTATGTCAAATCTGAAAACAAGATCACAACATTAACAAGTCCTCCTATAGCACTTCACATAGAGGATGTAGCTACCTCTATCATAGTATCAAAGAAGCATATGTAATGATATACAAAATACATCTCTCATTACCAATCCAAATAACTCTCCCAAGTCCTCCAAGCAATGAATAAAGAGATCAAGGAGCTACCAAACTGTTGCCAAAAAAAATGAAGTACAAACAACAGCACATAACTCCATTCATGAACTTCAATTCCATAAACATAAGAACCAAGTTCAAGAAGAAGACAATATACCGAAAAAGAGATAATTTGCAAATCAAACCATGTCCTTATACCACACTAACATGTTCCAAACTGTGTAAAGTAAGATCTCCTTCAACACTCCCAAACTAAAAAGGATATCAACATCTAACCATTCAACTTATAATTAAACATGGTAGAAATTTAGATGTAAACCTCTCACAAAAAGTAGATCAAACTTAGCCAAACATTCCCACAATAAAAGGGAATATGCCCAAAGCCAATAACTATCTCCCATACCTCTCCTACCCAAATCCTTAGAACCAACTCAAGTTCAAGATTGCAAGGAGAATAATGTAAATACATAAAATCATGCATCTAATTCTCAATAATCCCTGAGAACTCAATTTTCAAGACTAATGCATAAGAAAAGTCAAGATACATATAAATAATGAATCTAATAATCAGGTAGGCAACACCTCTTAGATAAGTTACCTACCGAGTAGACCAAGGGTGGGATACAATATTGTCCTGTGCATACAACACCAAGCAATATAGGCTTTCAATAAAGACAACCTTCTCTTCAGGTCTATGATGGACTCACATCCATTTCTAGGTGTAGGCTTCTCGATCTTTACTATTGATTTTTTTTTTATAACAAGTAACCATTCCAACATATATCTCTTAGCATAAGAAATATCCAGCCTAACCCAAGTTTCTTTCACCCACCAATCAATCCATGCCAACTTCAAATGCAACCTGCATAATCATGAAGCTCCAAGCAAATGATTAATACTCAAAACCAAAAATATATACATCCTCTCCTAAAGGAAGAACAATAACACCTTTATCAAAGACTCTAAGGGTCCTCCATAAAATAAGATGTTAAAACCTCTTCAAATTACATGAAGATAACCATATCCTACCAAAGCTCCCACTGTACTGTGATACCGAGCTATACATGGCAACAAGATAAACATCAAACCATCATTGTCAAAAAGTCCCATTGAAACATGTAACCAAGCTATCCATGACATCATGATAACAAACTCCTAATGAAGATCAACCAAAGGCCCTCACACAATCAAAGAACTCAAATGTAACAAGAGCTCCCAAAAGGCAAATTAAAACCATGATCCTCATTAAAACACACTTATTTTACAAATTTGTAATATCACAATAGTACAAGCTCCCACTACAGCCAAAAAACCTTCAAACTCTTAAGAGAAAGGTGTCCCAAAACTCTACCCAACCGTTAGCTCTGATACCGAATGTCGGAAACGAAGGTAAAATTCATAACATTTATACTTGTACAACTATGTGATTGTAGATATAATTAAGTGTTCTTTGGTTCAATTCTTTGTAAATGATTATCCTGTTTAATCAATTTTACCAATTGTAGAAAGAGACAAAATATTGTAGAAGAATGTAGACAGAAGATAGAAGTGACACAACATATACGTGGAGAAACCCTTTCGGGAAAGAACTCCACCACTGGAATCAATAGTGTTTGTATTATTTAACCTTAGAACAAGATTACAATAATATTGTATCAATTCTTGATTGATATGCTTTGATGCCTTCGATAATCCTTATTCACAACCTGCAATAAAATCTCTTTGACTCTTATTGAACTCGCCTAAAACTCTCATACACTTACTGCAATTTATAGACAATTCTAAGCATGTAAACTAACATAAGAGTTATCAATACAAGAGATAAACTCTCCTCACAAATATCTATGCCCAAATTGTGCAAGTAGAGTTTCACAATTTAAATTGAAGCCAAAACTAAAGTCTCCTCAATTTAGGCGTCCCAAATTGAACACTTAACTAAACTTTGGATAAGAAGATATCTTGCAAGTTTCACCTCAAAGTTGGCACCCAAGACTGGGCCCACTTAACTGAACCTTGTAAATTTTTTTTTAATGCAAAAGGTGTTAATTGAAAGATGCCAACTTGGGTGCCCATGGTGGGTCCAAGTCAATCTGAGTTAACTAAGACATATCTCTCCATCAATTTATGCAAACAAAGTGCATGCTTGATCATCCCCACTTAACTAAAAGTATCAACCTATTATCTGTCATGCAATTGAAGTCATTAGTCATACAACTCAATTCAACTAACATGCAACTCAAATTAACTAACTTGCAACTCAAAATAACTGCATGCAACTCAAGTCAACTAGCATGCAACTTAAGTCAACTAGCATGCAACTGAGTCAACTAGCATGCAACTCAAAATAACTACATGCAATTGAAGATGAACGAACCATAATTGAATTGAACTTAATTGAATTGAACTTATATGAATTGATACTGAATGAATAGTGCTACTCCACTCTTGTAAATATCAATCCCTATTTTGTAGGAACCTAGACATGCATTACTAAAGTGTTAAATCAATCATCCAAATAGTTAATTGAAACAAGGTGGGTTCCACCTTCCATGTGGGTGCCCCATGTGCTCGTATTATGTAGGAGATCTTCTTGGATGCCCCCACATATTCCTATTATTTAGGAATAATTATAAATGTTAATTTACATGTTCATTTCATTCGAGTTTAATCTCTTTCTAATCCTAGTGTTGGTGAACACTTTCCAAGGATTTAAGAGATACATGAAATATGTTTAGGATTGCAATTAAATGGCGTCCTTATCCCAACATTCTCCCACTTGACATTATACATTGCGATTATTCTAAAAAAGGAATCAAATTATTATAAATCAAGTACAGGACTCAAGGCCAATGACCTTCCTGCACCAAGAGAACTTATCTGCAACATTGATCAAATTCTTAATTTTCTCAATCAATACCTTTCCCAAGTCTCTATAACCAAACTATCATAGGTCGAACTTCATGCTATCAACATGACAACCCAAATCTGCAAACAAGTCCCTTTATATCCACCATCCTACAAAATAAGACTTCAAGGTAATAACACACATAGACATGCGATAAGAAACCTCTAAAGTAACTCACTATAGTAAAGTGTAACTAGTCCAAGAGAGGTGCCCCTCTCATACAAAACACATATACCTTCTAGAACTACCACTCCCCAGGTAATGCCAAATCTGAAAACAAGATCACAACATTAACAAGTCCTCCTATAACACTTCACGTGTAGAGGATGCGACTAACTCCTTTATCATAGTGCCAAAGAAGCATACAATGATATGAAAAATACATCTCTCATTACCAATCCAAATAAATCTCCCAAGTCCTCCAACTAATGAAGAAAGAGGTCAAGGAGCTACTAAACTATTGCCAAACAACAATGAAGTACAAATAACAACACATAACTCCATTCACAAACTTCAACTCCATAAACATAAGAACCTTCAAGAAGAAGACAATATACCCAGAAAGAGAGAACCTGCAAATCAAACCATGTCCTTATACCACACTAACATGTGCTAAAATATGTAAAGTAAGATCTCCTTCAACACTCCCAAACTAAAAAGGATATCAACATCTAACCATTCAACTTATAATTAAACATGACAGAAATTTAGATGTAAACCTCTCACAAAAAGTAGATCAAACTTAGCCAAACATTCCCACAACAAAAGGGAATATGCCCAAAGCCAATAACTATCTCTCGTACCTCTCCTACCCAAATCCTCAAAACTAACTCAAGTTCAAGATTGCAAGGAGAATAATGGAAATACATAAAATCATGCATCCACTTCTCAATAATCCCTCCGAACTCAATTTTCAAGACTAATGCATAAGAGAAGTCAAGATACATATAAATAATGAATCTAATAATTAGGCATGCAACACCTCTTAGATCATTTACCTGCCGAGTAGACCAAGAGTGGGATACAAGATTGTCCTATGCATACAACACCAAGCAATATAGGATTTCAATAAATAC
Source organism: Sequoiadendron giganteum (assembly GCA_007115665.2). Taxonomy (NCBI): domain Eukaryota; kingdom Viridiplantae; phylum Streptophyta; class Pinopsida; order Cupressales; family Cupressaceae; genus Sequoiadendron; species Sequoiadendron giganteum. The sequence goes on from CM021103.1 coordinate 202,192,786, forward strand.
AACCTTCTCTTCAGGTCTATGATGGACTCACATCCATTTCTAGGTGTAGGCTTCTCGATCTTTACTGTTGATTTTTTTTTATAACAAGTAACCATTCCAACATGTATCTCTTAACATAAGAAATATCCAACCTAACCCAAGTCTCTTTAGTATCCATGAGCATCCACCAATCAATCCATGGCAACTTTAAATGCAACCTGCATAATCATGAAGCTCCAAGAAAATGATTAATACTCAAAACCAAAAATATCTACATCCTCTCCAAAAGGAATAACAATAACACCTTTACCAAAGACTTTAAGGGTCCTCCATGAAACAAGATATTAAAACCTCTTCAAATTACATGAAGATAACCATATCCTACCAAAGCTCCCACTGTACTGTGATATCGAGCTATACATGGCAACAAGATATACATCAAACCATCACTATCAAAAACTCCCATTGAAACATGTAACCAAGCTATCCATGACATTGTGATAACAAACTCCTAACGAAGATCAACCAAAGGCCCTCACACAATCAAAGAACTCAAATGTAACAAGAGCTCCCAAAAGGAAAAGTAAAACCATGATCCTCATTAAAACACACTTCTTTAATTTGTAATAGCACAATAGTACAAGTTCCCACTACAACCAGAAAAACTTTAAACTTTTAAGAGAAAGGTGTCCCCAAACTCTACCCAATTGTTAGCTCTGATACCAAATGTCGAAAATAAAGGTAAAATTTGTAGCATTAATACTTGTACAACTATGTGATTTTAGATCTAATTAAGTGTTCTTTGGTTCAATTCTTGTAAATGATTATTATGCTTAATCAATTTTACTAATTTTAGAAAGAGATAGAAGATTGTAGAAGAATGTAGACATAAGATAAAAGTGACACAACATATATGTGGAGAAACCCTTTCGAGAAAAAACTCCACCATCAGAATCAATAGTGCTTGTATTATTTAACCTTAGAACAAGATTACAAAAATATTGTATCAATCCTTTATTGGTATGCTTCCATGCCTTCAATAATCCTTCTTCACAACTTGCAACAAACTCTCTTTGACTCTCATTGAACTCACCTAAAATGCTCATACACTTGCTGCAATTTATAGACAATTCCGAGCATGTAAACTCACATAAGAGTTATCAGTACAATAGATAAACTCTCCTCACAAATATCTATGCCCAAATTGTGCAAGTAGGGTTTCACAATGTAACTTGAAGCCAAAACCAAAGTCTCCTCAATTTAGGCATCCCAAACTGAACACTTAACTGAACTCTGGATAAGAAGATATCTTTCAAGCTTCACCTCAAAGTTGGTGCCCAAGACTAGGCCCACTTAACTGAACCTTGTAAATATATTTTTATACAAAAGGTGTTAACTGAAAGATGTCAACTTGGGTGCCCAAGGTGGGTCCAAGTCAATCTGAGTTAACTGAAACATATCTTCATCAATTTATGCAAACAAAGTGCATGCTTGATCATCCACACTTAGCTGTAAGTATCAACCTGTTATCTATCATACAATTGAAGTCATTAGTCATACAACTCAATTCAATTAACATGCAACTCAAGTCAACTAACATGCAACTCAAAATAACTGCATGCAACTCAAGTCAACTAGCATGCAACTCAAAATAACTACATGCAACTCAAAATAATTGAGCCAATACTGAATTGAACTGAATTGATACTGAACTAATAGTGCCACTCCACTCTTGTAAATATCAATCCCTATTTTGTAGGAACCTAAACATGCATTACTAAAGTTTTATCAATCATCCAAATAGTTAATTGAAACAAGGTGGGTTCCACCTTCCATGTGGGTGTCCCATGTGTTCCTATCATGTAGGATTTCTTCTTGGATGCTCCCACATGTTCCTATTATTTAGGAATAATTACAAATGTCAATTTACATGTTCATTTCATTCAAATTTAATCTCTTTCTAAGCTTAGTGTTGGTGAACACTTTCTAAGGATTTTAGAGATACATGAAATATATTTAGGATTGCAATTAAATGGCATCCTATTCCCAACAAAAAAAATGAATGAAGAGAACCTCCTTATATCTCCCCGAGAGCCTAGAACCAAGCAAGCACCAAACAATAAATACACTAACGAAAAAACAAAAAAACATGCAGATTTCACAAAGACAAAACCCACTATTTACAAAAAAGATCCCACTCAAGCAAGAAGACACCCACGCACTCCCAAACTCCACCCCGCACGAGCATGCACAAGAGAGATCTACACATGCAGACCATGGCCTTCTACATGCCGCGGGTCTGCTCCTTCAAACCTTCCACACACAACATACTCATCGAATCCTAAGGGCTCATGGTTTTATTAACACTCTATATCTCTACTTTAGAAAATACATAAAAATAATTATTTCTTATTTGTTATCAAAAAATTTATTAATAGTTAATTTAGCAAAATAGATTACAATAGTATTGCTAAAGTAAGTACTAAAATAGTTTTTTGCATCATATATATATTAAAAAATACATCATAAAAATGTAAATTTATAATCTATGATTTATTTATTTATTTTTTAATAAAAATTACATAATCTACGTATTATTAAGAAAAACCCAATTTAAAATCTAATCATACCAAAAATAAAATAACTTAAAATATTTCTCATATGAATAAAAACTCTTAAGAAATTAAAAAAATATTTCTCAATACATTAGTTTATAATATAAATAAAATAAAATAATTATTATGTAAATTTTATATTAAATTTTTAAAAAAATTAAAAAAATAAAAATTAACTAGTTCTTAAAATGTTTTTAAAATAAAGTAACTATTGAATAAATAAAATAAGTATATTAATATTTTTTAAAATTTTAAATAAGTATATTTATAATATTCTACGTTAATCAATATATGTGATTGAACAATTGAAATATTTTTTAAATTATAAGAATCCAACTATTAATTATTTCAAATTTTAATTAAAACCCAAAATATCATCTTCAGTGGATAGACTACATATAGTGAGATTTGAGCCTGAAACAAGTCTCACACCTCAAACCACTATTGCAGTCCTCATAAATAAGTTTTAGCACTTATTATTAATTGTTTAATCCAACCACATAAAAACTAGAATTTGTAGCGCATCCATGCACAAACTCATACTATCTAACATATTAACTTACATATATATTATTCTATCAGCGTAATTGTAAACTTCTTTTATATACAAGTGTTAGTAAATTATAAAAATCAAACTATTAATTATTACAGATTATGATTAAAAATACTAAAATAATCAACTATTAATTAATAATTATTGCAAAACTATGAAATACATAAGCACATTATTACTTGTTCCAAATTATTGACCCTTCCATCGGAATTAATGTTAGATGTTTGTCCTTCAATTCTATTTCATCGTTCTCTCCAGAAATGATGAATTTCCCATACTATTTTTCCCCGCCTAACCACAAAACTTAAGTCAGTGGACAGTGTTTTGAATCAGAGGTCGCACTCCGTCAGATTCCTTTGGATTCCTATCATTGTCATCCCACTGTCCGTTGTCTTTCTTGTTTTGTATTTTTGGCATACTTGATGTGTTTTCTGAGACTCTGTAAATAAGAGGTCGCCATTGCCACTAGTTCGGCAAGCTTCAAATGCCGTGTTCAAGGAGCTCCTTTCTCCTCAACATGTGAACAGGTACTCTGATCTTTGTACCGAACGGCGTATATGCACTCCAATCTCTCTGGAATATATTCCAAACTCCGTGGAATGAATCTGTAACCTACACGTCTGCAAATTTGAGTTCCTTCAGTGAATGTTGAGCTTTTTCACCTGCATGCGCGGGTTCGGGAGGTTATTTTTCGAAGTGTTACTGATAAGCAGAGAAACGACGAAGGGCAAGGTGTTATATTTTCTATATGTTGCTCTCTAAAAACTTTGATTTCATTATTATTAAGCTTTTATTTGAAGGTGTTATCAGAGGGAGGGTAGGTCTGGCCGTTTCATATTTTCCCTCCGTTTTGCAAGATTAATTTCTCTGCTAGGCGAAGGGTTGGACTTGCACAGATCTGGAGAATTCCTCGGGCAATATCTGAAGTCGGCTGCATCTTTGCTTTCAAAACAAAAGGTGTGTTCCTCGCCATTTTTTATAATTTTCTGTTTCTCTTAATAGTTTATAAATGTAGCTCAAAATCTTATTTCCATTTCTTTGCTGGTGTTTTATGCAGGCTTTTGTTTTCTCTCTAGTCCGGATCGGACATATTTCAGCTAAATCTCTGTGTTTTTAAAATATTAAATGTTCTCTGCATCTCTGCATTATTAGAATGAAAATAATTTCCTTCACAGGAGTAAAGCAAATCCGAAATAAAATAGTTAAATAGGAAATACACAATTATACAGTCTCGGATAAAGCGCATGCATGCTTTATAGCAGATAGTCACCCTGTAATTTGGCGTAAAGGCTAAATTTTATTATCGATCTTCCCCCAAATTTTGTAATTGCGGAGTCTGTTCGAGATAAAGAAACTGTGAAAAGGAACCTATTTTTGATAAATTTATCTGATCTCTACTCTAAAAAGTCCATAACCAACCAAATTTTCACTTACAGATGCAGTCTTTGAAAAAATAGTAATTTTTATGGCAGTTTTATGTATCTTAGGAATGTCAATAGAGTAATTTGTCCATCATGCTAAAGCCACGCTGTAAATAAAAATACAATAATTAATATGTACTTTATAAATAAATTATTATTACGCGAAGGCGTTACCTATTTGAAGAAGCTCGAGCTAAGAAATGCAATCGACGGTTGGTATCATCTGCTGGACCATGCAAGACGACTTAACCGGTTTCATCCAATGGAGTAGTTTCTGGTTTTCTTTCATCTCTAGCAGTTTTTAATGATCAGTCTGTGTCAGTATCGTCTGTGTATCGTGCAAGACGATTGAATGTATCTGCATCGTTCATTTTTGTCAGTGTGTTCCAGCAAAGAGTTTCAGAATGTCACCGAATGTCACCCTCTGCATATGACGATGCTGCCTTTCAGAAATTTTCAGTACTCACGAACGAAATTGTATGGCAACATATTGAAAACTGACCTGAGCAGCGATTCACGAGAATATCACAGAATATACATGGCTCTGTAAATGTGGATCCCGCACATAAGTCATCCGGAAATGTTTGCCCCAAATCCGTCTGCCACTTTCGAACACATCGGAGAATACGCACACCTCGAATCTTGTAATCATGGACACTAGATATCTACGCCTCTTTTGTTTAATGTAATGGACTGGATTTAACCGTCACTTGCAATCTGGTTAACGGGGGATTTTTCATTTTTTTGGGGTAAACATATTTTGGATTTTGATTTCGTGTTTAAACATTCTGGTGTGGAGGGGCAGTGAACTTTTAGTTTGAGTTTTGTACTCTTAAGGCTTGTGTTGAAGTCTGCCGGTAAATGTTTGACCCCTGTGGTTACATTGTTCTTTGTATTCAAATCAACGAAAATTTCAGGTCCTAATATTCAGTTAAGCTGAAAGTCATTGGTATCTTGGCTCTCTGTTGAACCACTAAAATCAAGTCAAATTTGCATAGATTTTCTTTGTCAAGTTTTCACTCCTTGGTCAGATATTAGAGTCGCAACTGCCCTAGTGGCTAGGAGACATGCATGCAAAAAGTTGAAGCAACTTCAAGGTACGTGAACTGTTTGACAGAATACCTGAAAAAGATGTCAATCTGCAATGATTGCAGGATATGTACAAAATGGATTTGTTGGAAAGGCTTTAGAAACTTTCAAGCAAATGCAATTGGCAAGTGTAAAGCGAAATTCTACAACCTTCGCCAGTATCCTCCCTGCCTGTGCCAAAATGGGAGCTTTGGAACAGGGTATGGATATCCATCAAAGCATCATGAAAGGAGGATTCTTTTAGAAATTACAGCTGGAAATGCTCTGTTATACATGTATGCAAAATGTGGAAGCATAGAAAAGGCACGTGAATGTTTGACAGAATGCCTATGACGATTTCCAGAGATAGGTAGTGGTGGGGGACTAAAGGTTTGCAGCAGTTCTAGAGTATTTATCCCTGGTTTAATTTTAAGCTTGTTTCTCTAGCAACCATTACCTTTTTCTTATCCAAAATTTTTGTTTGATAATGGACGTCTTCAAAAAAAAATTTAAAAAAAGGTTTATTTTGTGGATGACAGTATTTTGCCACGGGTACTATATTTAGCACAACTTTAAATGGAAATTACAAAACAATTGCAGAGCTTGACGGGTATACAGGGCTACTCTGTATTACAAACAGTCCAAACTTGAAATCATCTCTTTCCAAACGCTTTAGTATGTGTACAAAGAATTCTTGATCAAGCGGGATCTTTGACCTGCTAAACAATTTAAAATTGTTATGTTACAACTATCTATTCTTTTCAATCCTCAGTTGAACAGAATGTTAATCCTTTGTAATCAGACCTCAAAAAGCTGAGACTCAATATCCAATGTGTACAGGAACGAAAAGAATATCATGGATAGCTCACAAGAAGTGAGATTGATCCGTATTATATGCAGATGTAACTATAGTTCTAAAATGCTAAATAAAACTGATACAAGATTTATGGCCCAACTCCATGGTTTCTTAGTATGGTTTACTGTGGCACAAAACTCAGAAGTGAAACTCCATATAGTACGAAATTACAGTCTGTTTTGGGCCACTACATCGCAAAGCTCATCCTCAATAAACAAAACTCTGTTTGTAATACTGCCTCTTGACCTCAAAAAATGATTTTGGTTTAGAAACTGTGCATCATCATACTTGGCTGGAGTGTCCAGGTAAAACAACAATGAAGGCATTTCCTTCATGTCTTCGAGAGATATTCGTGCCTTTTGAAATTTGCCCACTTGCTTTGGTGCATTAAGTGTTGTTGGCCTTGAAGATGAATTACACAAACATTCGAACCCTTCAAAAGGGCTGCAAGCAACTCAAGCAATAAAAGCATTAGAAATAACACTCTTTAAAACCAGTTGTCCTTCAGATAGGGATGAAAAGCCAAAAACAAAAAGGCATTCACATTGCATAATCTTTTGAACAATAGGACGGAAACGAATCGCAAACATTTCTTTTGATTCTCATGAAAAACCTGCTGATTTTTTCTCACGACGAGGGACAAGTTTGTTCACCCAAGCGGAAAATAGTTCCCCTGTTCACAGCAATGGTAAGAGAGAGATTGGGAAACGGCGAGAAATCACTTGGACGATTGCAGGATATGCACAAAATGGATTTTTTTAAAAAGCTTTAGAAACTTTCAAGCAAATGCGATCGGTAGGTGTAAAGCCAGACTCCACAACTTTTGCTAGCATTCTCCTTGCCTGTGCCAAAATAGGAGCATTGGAACATGGTATGGACATCCATCAAAGCATAAATAATAGAGGAATTTTATCAAATGTTGCAGTTGCAACTGTCTTGGAACTGCTTGACCTTTGGAACATATCTTGACATTGTAGGCTTTGTTTGTGTTCTTTATGCATGCAGCCATGCAGGTTTAGTGGATGAGGGTTGTACATACTTCATTCACATGAGTAACCCTTATTGCATTACACTTACAGTTAATCATTATGTTTGCATGGTTGACCTTCTTACTCAAGTTGAGTATCTTGAAGACACTACACTTTATCATTGAGATGTCAATTAAACATGTGGTGGTTGCATGGATGTGTTTTTGGGTGCCTGTAGATCGCATATGAATATAGGCTTAGGAGTATTTACAGCAACAATGCTTTTTGATTTGGATCCTAAAAATGTTGTGACATATGTTCTTCTCTCAAACATCCATGCAGAAGTGGGCTCGTGGGGCGAGGTTCAAATGACAAGGAAATTGATGAAAGATGAAGGAATTAAAAATATTGCTGGATGTTGTTGGATTGAAGGCCATAAAATGGTACATGTTTTTGTGTAGGAGACAGATCACATCCACAAACACAGGAGATGTTTACAAAGTTGGAGAAATTGGACTTGGGAGATGAAGGTGATAGGGAATTCTCCAGATTCAAGGCATTTACTTAATGCTATGAAAGAGGAGGAAAAATAATTATTTCTCTACCACCATAACAAAAGGTTGGCAATTGTATTTGGTTTGTTAAGTGAACCCCCTAGAACAATTATTAGAGTTGTTAAGAACCTTTCAGTATGCATTGATTGCCACATTGCAATAAAATTCATCTCCAAGATAGTTGCAAGATAAATTGTTGTGAGAGATGCAAACCGTTTCCATCATTTTAAGCTGGGACAATGTTTTTGTAGAGATACCTTGTTTTGGGTCTATCTCAATTCTTTTTGAATGGGGTTCTCATTGTTGTTGCCTCGCAAATCATTTGATTAAGTTGAAACCCTGTCATGATGTAGGTTTTTCTTTGGAGTTGTATTTCTTAAATTTTTTTGAATCCTAAACTTTTTAGATTTATGCTTTTGAATTATGTGGTATACTTTGTGACAAAAGTGCATATTCTTTCCTCAACTTGTCATAGAGTGTAACTTATGTTTTGGATTCCAAGGTTTGCTTCTACAAACTCTTTTAGCAATGTTACTAATCAATTTGTTGAATGATCTTTTGTAGTTTTGAGAATGTCTAGTTAGAGTGGAAGGAATTATTTTTCAGCAAGACAAGAATCCATGGGGTAGGGGTCAAGGATGCCAAGGTTCTAAATATTCAATAGGCTCTAATAAATATCCTTTTTAGGGTTAAAGGGGACCGAATCCCTCTTGGCTTAGAGGACACCCCTTGCTCCCTTCTTTCCCACTTAACCCTAATGTAAAGATTGTCTTAGGGAAGGATGCATGAGTTTCACTTCACTTTGAGCCTCAAATTGAAACACAATTAATTTGGCCTCTCGAGGTGGCTTGAATACCTTGGACAATCCAAGGCCTGTGCAAATTAACCCAATAGTTCCTACTACCTAGCATTCTGCTTGGGCACAAAGTAAAACCTTTGCTCGAAGATTACCTTTGCAACTTCTACATTAAATGTTTTAGTTGTTCAAGATGTTGTTTTAAACATGAGATGATTTATTGTCTACTTTTAATACAACTTGGTCACCCTTGTTTAACATTACCCTGCACAAAATGATTATGTGATGCTTCAAACTTCCATTCCTGCAACTCTATCCTCATCTTAACATTAAGTTGGAACTTATGTAGGAGGATGACCAACCTTAGGATAGGCATAGTTCATTGTGAGAACCGTACAATTATAGTTTGAGCTCTGTGGAATGCGTTCCTTGAAATCTATCCAAAACTCCACTTGCAAATCCACTGCCATTAACAAGATAAATTAGAATACAAAAATTGTCATTATAGGATAAACATGGAGCCACAATAAATGAGAAAGGTAAAACATACTCAACCATATCCAAGAAAATATCCAACTAGAGGTAATAATATTGAGAGCAACACCTTGATAAATGTTTCAGAGCCCATTGTTGCCATTGCATTCAACTTTACAATCTATTTATAACTATAATTTCTCAGGTAGAAAATGAAGATTCATGGAATTTGAATAGAGGAAGCTCGATTGCACATGTTGTAGGAACTGCATTGAGACATGGCAGTGTCAAATGATTTCAACAAAGCACAGTTTGACATGTACTAATTGTTGTTTAAACCTCTTGGGTTTGGTGGTCATATTGGCTTGTGATTACAAGCTTATTTTGGGTTATCTTATTTCTTGTGTAGAGTTTATTTTATTTTATTTTATTTTAATTAATATAATTTTTACATTATAGAAATTTCATTATATTTATAATAATATATATATGCTATTTTGAATGTCACAATGTGTTTATTTGAATATATCTCACAAACAATAACATTTGCTAAATGGCTAACCAATTCACTTCTAATAAATAAATCAATTTTTTTCCTAATTAATCTTCTAATATAAGATTATTTTTATAATAATATCTAATATAAATATATTAATAAATTATATCTATTAGATTAATACATTATTTATATATTATATAATTTAAATATAAAAATAATATTATATAATATTATATATTATAATAATATGATAAAGTTAAAGAGCATATATAAATAAATAAATTAACTATTATTTTTTATATGTTAATTTAATTTATACTATCTAAAATTATATTAAATGCTTATTATAATAAATTTATATTTATATTTAGTATTTTTTTATTATAGATTTTAATATATAATTAAATTTGTATTATATAAAATGTATATTATATATTAATTATATATTGCAATATATATGTATGTTAATCTAATTTATACAATATAAAAATATATTAAATATTAATTATAATAATTTTTATTTTTATTTAATAGTTTTTATTAGAAAATATAGTTTATAATAACAATAATATAATTTTTATATAATTTTTTCATATATAATAATAAGTATAAATATATTATATATAGTAAAACAAAAAACCATTACATAGCAGTCCAAACTGTAATCACATCATCCACAGTTTGAGAGTACAGAGCTTTCCAACTAACTAGCCCGAATATAAACTTTTTACATAATGATTACAAAAGTATATACCAAAAATATTTAAGAGTATGCATATCAAACTTATGAGAGCCTGGGTAAGTGCACCAATCTATGACACAATTTTGGCTCTTAAGATGCCACTTTTTTTTTTTTTCTGAAATCAGGAAAATCTGATTTGCACTAGAAAATGAAGATAGTTACGCTCAAAATTTTAAAATGCGGCAAAAAAAAAGTTGAAGTGCTTTGAGTCTAGTTTCTAAGCTACTAATGTTTTTTGAAATTAATGAAAATTAAGGGTCTCAAAAAGGTGGGGGCCTAAAATAGGTCCTGTTTTTAACAAAAAATATAACATAGCGCCTGAGGGCTCCCCCCTTTTTGGTTAACCTTATTTTAGAATTTCAAAAATCCCAACGGTGAGAAATTAGCTAACACCATGTAGTTTATCCTCCTTCTTTCGGATAATTTTTTTAATAAATATATAATATTTTGTGAATTTTCAAAGTGGACACATCCTGAAAAGTTGAAATTTGAGTATGCTCCCCCCCAAATTTTTTGCAAACTAAACAAAAATTGATTTTTTATTTCATCATGTGTAGAATGGAGTCTAGTTTCAAAAAATGTAATTTGTTTCATGTTCTGATGAACGTGTAAAAATCTATCCGAAACCTAGCACATGTTGGTATTTGACCAAAAACGAAGGCATTTACAATAGAAGCCATGGATCAAAACCTTAACTAAATCAAAATGAAAAAAGAATTATATATTTAGATAGCTGAGATAGAGGTTAACACTTTCATGGTTTTTTTAATAAACTTACATTGAAAAATGTGCAAATGAGACGGGGAGCACAGATGAAAATATGAGAAAATTTGGCAAATCCTGTTAATTAACACGTCCAAAGTAGGCCATTTGGCGAGTGCCAAATGGCCTGCTTTGCACAAAACTAGATTTTTGCTTTCTCTATTAGGGAAACTATATACATGAAATAAACATTTAAGTATAAGTTGACATTTACATATGGACATTTACTTTCTTATACTTTAAGTTATATTTCATGTATATATAGGCAGGATGTTTGAGAGTGGTTTTAGATCTCTAAGAGTGATAATGCAAATTCTAATTTTTGGAAGATCTTAAAAATTTTAGACTTAGTCAAATTTCAGTAATCAACATGTCAAATTTCAGTAATCAGGAGGTCAAATTTTAGTACTCAGGAGGTCAAATTTCATCTTTCTCTCTCTATCTCACTCATTTTCATCTCTTATTCTCTAGACCTCTCTCTCTCTCACTATCTCCATCCCTTTATCTAACAATATCTTCCTTGAGCTCAAGATCTATGTCTCTACATGTCCATCTCTCTCCTTCCCTCTCCAATATCTATCTCCCTCCCTCTTTCCCTCTCTACATTTTTCTATCTCTCATCCCTCTCCTTTTATCTCTATATATATCTCTCTCTACTCTCTATACCTACCTATCCCTCCCTCCCTCCCTCTCCTCTCTTTCTCTCTCTTTGCTTCTCTCACTCTCTCCTCCCCTCTCTGCTCTCTATCTTGCCATTCTCTCTCTCCTTCCCTCTCTAGTTCTCTCTATCTCACTTCTCTCTCCTTCC